>VZSC01014382.1:494855-523133 GCA_013398225.1 Steatornis caripensis
CTAGAAACAGCTACTGTCTGGAAAAACATGCAGTTAATTTCAGAGAGTGCAGCTTCTCAGAAGAGACTTAACTAAAAAGCAAAGTTACTAAAAGAAAATTGGTTCTGTCCTGGCCCAAACCAGGACACTGGTAATCCATATACAACAGAGACTGTGTCTGAAAAGTATAAACCAGTAGGACCCCTCGGTAGACCCTGTGGTCAGTCAGTTTGTCTAATGTCCATTGAATGCCAATTTAAACCATTAATAACATTTTAATCTAGTTTCTCAGGAGATCAAAATGCTCTCTCGGCAGCCATTGATGGTATTCCTTTGATTTTAACATAGCACGGATGAGTAAAGATTGCCACAAAGACAGAGTTTATATCAAAGGCTGACCTTGTCATCCTGCCCTATGTTTTTAGATACCGCTAGATTTTATTAGATATGACTATGTGAAACATTAAAAAGAAAAGTAGTGAGTAAGTATAAAACACAACTTGAAACACCATGTCTGGTGTGTATCTCACTTGTACACTTGCTGCCTCCTTTGCTGCTGGCAATAAGATGTCCATCTTCGAACATGTTGTGGTGGGTTGGCCTTGTCTGGCTGACAAGTGCCCACCCAGCTGCTCTCTCACTTCACCTCCGCAACAGCACTTGGGGAGAAAATAAGAAGGAAAGAAACCTCATGGGTCAAGATAAGGACAGGGAGATCACCAATTACCATCAAGGGGAAAGCAGACGTGACTTGGGGAAGATTAATTTAATTTATTGCCAATTCAAAATAGAGAATGATAGTGAGAAACAAGAACAAAACTAATAACATCTTCCCCAGCCCTACCTTCTTCCCAGGCTCATCTTCATTCCTTTGTTCTTGACTCTTCTGCTCTTTCCCTGAGCAGCACGGTTGGTGGGTTAAAGGGGGTGGGGGCTGCTGCTGTCAGTTCAGACCACCTCGTCTCTGCTGCTCTTTCCTCCTCAGAGTTTTCTCCTGCTCCAGTGTGGGGTCCCTCCCACTGGGGTTTTAGAGTGCTGGGAGGCATCTGCAGTGTATGGTGTAAGAGAGGTGGGGCTGATGTCTGCTTCACAAGCACAACTTCTGGAGCTGCCGCTCTCGGTGCGCTGGGCGGGGTGCTTTTACTGGAGGACTGCTTAGCTCTTGGCTGGACAGAGTGAAAGGATGAATTTTCTTTTAGATTAACACTGATGGGGTGAGTATATATTGGTATTTTTATTTATGTACATGTACAACACTTAGGTACATATTTCATCTCTAACCGTTACTCAGAAGTGTCACGCACTATTTTCAATAAGATCAAGGAGCTTTTGTGTGAATAGTTTTCATCTGGCAGAAAATAAAGGAATGTTTTTAGTAATCACATGAAATTAAGCCCGAGGAGGCGGTTGCCCCAAGTTGTATATGGAGTTTGATCCCACTCAGTTCATGGGCTACATGGAACTAAATATGTTGGTTTCCTGTTGTTTGACAAACAAGAAGAAAAAAAGGAATTTTATAATTTTTCATACCAGGCTTCATTTTTTCCACTCTTCTAATCTGTGAATGAATACGGTGGTTTTGAAAGCACATACACATGACAAATATCTTCAAAGAATATGTTCTCTCAGTTTTCTTCAAAAACTACAATTCTCATTCTCATGTTAGAAGCCATCAGGTTGAAATAGATCCTTTCATACAGAAGTTGAGAAAGAGCAAAAACAACGAGGTCAGAGTGACTGCAGAGAACTGAAGAATCAGTATGAACTCAAAACATAGAAGTCATGCAAGGACCAGAAGTTATAGCAGACTATATTGCATGACGTATATTGACTTATGTAACACTTTTAGAGAGAAGTGGATTGCTTTGCTTCAGGCGTTATTAAAAATGCACGTAGAGGTACATGCATTTCCGATCTATTGTGGCCTCTTCAGGCACTGAAGAGATACTAAGAGCCTGCACTATTTTGGTTCCTCAATGCACTAGTAAATCATGTGGTGGTGTTTCATGGGAGCTCTTAGTTGCTGAAAGCTTCTTTCAAGGGGTCCAGGGAAATAGGTAATTTGTATCTTCCACAGATGAAAACATGGTGATCTGTGCGCTCAGAAAATCCTGGGGTTCATTTGTATTTATTTATATGCTGACAATGTGCGTCATATTTCTGGAAGGTTGCATCTGGTGTCTTTTACTGATTTATCAGAGCATGAAATGATACTGTACTTCCTCTGTTCTAGCTGGCACTACAGTTTAATAGGATATAGTGGGGGTTTTCCTTTGCATAATGTAATAGGTTAGCACCAAAGTAGTACTAGGTTACAGTGTAATCCTTTGGTTTACCCTGTCTTCTAAAACACACAAGACAGAGCCTAACACAAAAACAGTGTATCAACATTTTCACCACAATTTAACTGTAGGTTACCAGTGCCCGTATACAGGTCCACACAGAGCCTATAATCTCCTCCATGCATTACTATTTTGTAATAGAAAGATGGTTTGAATATTCTTTGCGCTCCCATACCATGATCATGACCAAGCAGAATCTAGCTATATTAGGTAGTGTGTGGTATGTACTCATCATCTCTCTCATTGTTTGCCTGTTTCATTCCCTAAGTGAGATCCCCGCTGGTGTTGAAGGAAGCTCCTGGAAGCATGTACTAAATAACATTGTGCTTGGGAGTAAGAGCAGGGATTCCTGTGCAGATGAAGTGATTGGATTTCCAAACCCTTTTATGTTGGAGGATAGTGAAAACCTGATTTTAGTGAAATTGCAGACTCCCTTGCTACTGCTGTTTAAAGAGATTGAGGTTCGTGTTTGATGTTTATGTATTGTGAAATCCTGTAACTGTTGAAGTTCATGGCTGTGTGCATTTTATTTTGTACAATCATAGGTATATTTTTGCAGGTATTTCTAGCTACAGGTAATTCTCCATTGTAAAACATGTTGAGATTTATGAAAGGACAGTGCTGATATAGGAGCTAAGTTCTATTGCCGAGTGAGGTTGCTGCCTAAGCGCTGTGCAGTCATGTATGGTAAAACATTTCCAAAGTAGATAGGACCTGTGGTTGTCAGGACGACTTCTGTTATTTATTGCTGGTTTGCTGTTCTTATGGATGTATTTTTGAAATTGCATTGGAACATGCAAAGTTAAAGTACTGACTGTTCCTTTCCTGTGGAACTTGCCATAGTTTGGTTTCTTTCAAACTTGGGAAATTAGGAAGGTCACAGACGCGTCATGCACTATTCTCCAATTCCTTGATGCCATATAAGGTAAAGAGACTATTCAAAACCAACACATTCCTTCACATATTTAATAAAAAGATTCCTTTGCTAGATGTGGTAGATACCTTAATTCCAAGGACCAGCAGAAAGATCAGCAGATCTGCCAGAAAAAGATCCGCAAAGATCAGCAGGAGATAAATTTTTTTCCCTTAAGTCAAGCTATTTGAGGTTAATCAGCTGTGATCTAAAAGAGGGTTTTTTGAAATGTTTTCTTTTAACATGATGTTCTTAATTCTGAACTGTTTTTGAGGAAAGAACCTGCCCTGATTACACTGGAAGATCATCATCACTTTTTCTTCATAGCTTGCCTTGATGCTCCTATGCATGATTACTCACTCTGTGCAAAAGACCAAACTCCTTCATACTTAAGTCACCTTTTTATTTGAAGATACGATATGTATCTGTATATTTATATACAACTAAGGCATTTTTACAAGATTATAAAAGGTTAGAAAGTAATTTTAAACAGAAAATCATGTGGAAGATAGGATAGAAGAGCATATAATAGACGAGAAAGCAGGAACGCTTAACAGCTGTTCTGTCTTAGTCTTCCGTGAAGGAAAATAATAGCAGACGTAAACCAGTAAAGATTGACAAGGATGATCTGGGATCACAAGATTGAATGTGAGAGGCAACCAGTGAAAGAATTAAGATAAGTAGATTCAGCCAGGATTTCTGAATCGTATTCACAGGCACCAACTGTAGTCAAATAACGACTGACACTTATGTGAAGAATGAGCGAAGTCCCAAAGGGGTATTATTTACTTACATGTAACTAAAAATTGGTGCACAGAAGATTGGACCGATTTTCTGTCAATAAAATTTAGATATGGTTCCACAATAGTCTTCATGAAGAAGACTGAACAATTGTGGTCCCAGTGCCCAGTTCGGTTGCCTGTGCTCTAATAAGTAGCTTCTGAGAAACTCTTCCGGGAAGAGTTTTTTTATTAAATTTAATGTACTCAGAGAAGAACTGCTGTGGTTAGCAGTGCTCTGTAGTATCTCTCTTGAAGTACTTTTGAAGTTAGAATATGGCTAGAATCAGATGCTGCATCTTTAGTGGCAGCTACAGATGATCTGCTTTGGGAAAACTTTTTCATTACGGAAAAAATTTGTGGTATTGCTGTTTCCTGCGTTGTGAGGTTAGTCCCTTGCTTGACCCATTAGGAACTCCTTCCGACCAAATGTATTAGAATAATTTTACAATGTTTTGCAGAAAAGGTGATAATAGGCAATATATTTAAATGTGACAGGATCTGTTTAGATTGCAGTCATAAAACTGTAAATCACTTTGGTGTATGTGTTGAAAGTTCATGTGTGCTTTAAAAATATTAAAATGTACAATTGCCTTTGCTTATAAGACCACCTAATTTTGTCAATTCTGTATACTGTCTCCTTGTTAATGGACTTTACTATTGACATACTTTGAAGAACCATATAGTAATGGCTCCATGTAATCTGAACATTCTTCTGTTTCAAAAAAGAAGGCTTCATATAACTAAGTGCTTTTAAAAAAAAATCATTATTTCTTTCTGCCGTGTTTCCTACCAAAACAAATAAGAGAGAATTTTCCTTTTTGTTTTGGTGGGATAGAAGTCTTCAATAGTTTAATTTATTCGTGTAAAAGCCAGATGCATTCTTATGAACCCGAACATGGAAAAATCCTCTACTTCAGATTGTTTCTATACCTGTGTCTTTTAAAAATATTGTCTTTATTTCATAATACCTGTATAACAAAAGAATATTAAAAAGGAAATGGAGGCAATACCTATGAGAGGAGGACAGTGTGATAATGAAGTTCTTGAAGGCTTACAGTAGAATAAACTACAGAGTCACCTTTGAAACAGCATTGTCATCTACATTTTTGAATCCAGTAATTCAAAGAGATCTGTGTAAATGGAAATTATGTCCAGTAAAGTGATTAGAGAAGTTAAACTAGGTAAGGAGAACAGGCAAGAAGAAAGCTGGTAAAGAACAGATGTTGCCTTAGGGTCTCTCGTGGATGACTGTAGTAAATTTACTCTTTTTAAAAACATCAGTCTGCTTTGTCTACCAGAGTTGTTTTCTACACCAACACAATGACTCAGTCTCTCTTTAAAATCTTCTGTTTCCCTGCAGTGTTGTACAATGGTACCTTTTATTAATTACCCCCTTCCTGGGAAGGGAGAGGATATGAAATGGAAATGACAGGAATGTTTCGAAACCTCCATTGCATGTACATTTCACAACTGATGGTCTTACGTATGCTCATGCCAGGCATAGATGTGCTGTCTGTGCTTTGAGACTAATTTCTTGAAAGCGAGCAGGTCTCTTGGAGAGTCAAAAAGACACATATTTTAAAAATCAGTATGTATAATGTTAGTTAGGACTGATCCTCAGATTCCATTATTAGATTTACATCACTACCTAGATAACACGGACATATCCCATTTTAATTTGCTGATCTCATCACACTTGTGGTTCCTTTTGTCTTATGTTTGTAAAGCTATACTTAAAAGCCGTCTCTGATACGCGATTTGCAGATTATAGACTGTTTCTCTTTACTAATGGGTCAGAGAGAAGCGTGAGTTTATGATCATGATTTTTAGTTGTTGTTTTTCTGTTAGATGCTTGAGGTGGCTTGTATTAATAACCTTCCTATACTATAAAAGCTGTGTTATAAACTATAAATGTATCATTAATGGGTAGTGGTTTATATTCAGATTGATGGTGGTAGGTACAGAGCAATTTAAACCATGAAGGGAGTATTATGATTAAAAAGCTGACATAAAACCAAATGATCTTGATAGTGATACTTGTCTTTTATGAGCGTGATTGGAATCTTTGAAGTATCATTGGTTGACTGAGTCTAAATTTTACCTTTACAATTTTACAACAAGCTGAAACAGGGAGCCTACACTCCCATTCTAATTGCAAGCAGATGAAATCTGATCCAGAAAAGTGCTCGGCCTTTATAAGATACTGGTGTGCCTTCTTTCATTAAAGGCAGAAGGAATGGAGCGCTTCAGGTACCTTAGAGGAGTTTGGTGCCTTAAATAGTACAGATGTCCAGATTTGTGGTACAGGGGATAACATGAAATCCTGAATGTTATCTCTGAGTAGAATAATAGGGAAATCCTTTATCTTAGATTTCAAAGCAAGGTTTTCTGTTTTTCATGTGTCTATGAGGCAGGGAGGAGAAAAGGGCTTTCTCTAAAGTAAGTGGTACAGGCAACAGAGTAGAAAAACATGCACAAAGGTGCCCCGACCGATAGGTGGGCCCTATAGATCGGAACTTTTGCTCTCATCAGTGAGAAACTGTTGTAGAATTGTATCTTTACTCACAGTTTGCATAGCTGGCTTCCTAATGCTGGGGTGCAAGTAAAGACCTGGTCTTTAAATGTGACCAATACATAATTTGTAAGTATAATCAGTTTGTCATCCTGCTCTGCATAACCTCTTAAGTACCTACACTAACTAAGGGAGATAGAATAATTTATCTGCGTGGCTTAAGGTGGTAATGTATTTTTTTGACCTACTAGTAATTTGTAGTCTGCATAGATTGGATTGTTTCACAGGATAATTATTATGGTAATTTTAATTTTATCTTAGAACTTGTAATTATTCCACAGTATTGTTCTAATGTAACAGGCCATGCAGCAGTTCATTTGTTTGTCAGTGCTCAAAATTGGACAGGGCAACTTAAAAATCTAGTTTTAATCTTTTTCTTTTATCAGAAAGTTTTGGGTGTGTGTTTTCTTCTATGAGCACGTTTCAGATATGATTATTGTTGTTGCGGGTATATTTAAAGCTGAAAAGCTATTATATTAGGTGCAAACTGTTACGGAGTTTTGATTCTCAGAGTAAGTGATAAACATTAAGGGAACAGGATAGGATTTGCTTTTCTTGTAGAGGCTTATATACCTAGTTCTTCTAATTATTCATCCCTTACTCTGATACTACACTTTGCTAGATACTCTACAGGTACATCCTCAGGGATTCATGCCCTGAAGGCACAAGAAGTTTGTTTCAGCCGCGTGGATGTGGCTTGTGCATTTTCTTCATATATGTAATGGAACTTGCTTGGGGGAAAAATGAGATTTAAAAAAGAAGAGATGCTTGGTTTTAGTCCATCAGTATCAGTAAGAACAGCTGTGAAGTCTTTCTTCACTCCTGTTGAAGGAAAGGCTTAGGATTCTCTCTTGAGTTTGGATCTAGACCTAGCAGAGGGTATGTCCCCTGAGAAGGAATGTGCATTTCCCTTCTTAAGGATGAAGACAGCATTGGAGGACTAATGCTACAGTTTTAAGTCATCTGACTTGATTAAAACTATTCCAGTAAATAAGGACAATTGGTGGGCCAGGTTACCACCAGCTCCTGAAAGGTGCTGGATGTCTGCACTAAAAATGCAACGAGAGTCAACTGTATCTGACTTAGAGCAGGACTGGACCTAAGTAATTACTGCGGGCTTTGCTTATTGGTACTTTTTGCAGTGTCATTAATCATGCTGAAAGTATATGACTAATATGGTTATAATTCCTAGCTCCATAGGGATTCTGCTACAATTTAGTAACAATTACTGTCCACTATTGCAGATAGCTTTTATTGTAAAGCATTGCCAAAAATCTTAATATGATTATCTTTGGTGGTAATGTGTGCTTCAGTTTGCAGATACTGTAAGAAAATGTAGATTGATTTGAATTATTGTTTTAGTGTAACATGGTTTGAATTCCATGTGTAGTGCCTGCCTCATAATCTCAGATTTTACAAATTGGGCACTGCTACCCTTCAGTCAAATTGTGTATTAAATAACATTAAGTATGTCTTTCAGAAAGCATCCATTATCTTCCAAGCATGCAGTGTAATAGCTATGTATAGATTATTCTGAAAACATTGTCTGAAGGATGTCAATAGAATATTGTGTTGCATAAAACAGTGAGCTCCTCTTGTGACAATCAGATAACTACGGATATGCTGCAAAAGGATACAGAGGAACTACAAATCCTGTTCAGAACAAGTCGTATTGTGGAGTACACCGAGTGGTTTAGGTTGTTGATACACACTCTTAGTTTACGTATACCTTGGAGAAGATTTTTCTTTTGCATCATTCTGTTTTGTGATAACTGAATCCCAGTTCAATTACTTTCTTCAAGATAAGGGATTTTACTCTTCTTGGTTTTCCCCAACATTCCAGATAGGAAGGGAGAAGTGGCATGCCAAGGAAGAGTTTGTCATGAGAAAAGTGGTTAGGAGGAGGTTGTGTGACGATGAGGCTTAATGCTGCAGGGGAACAGAGATTTCTGCAGTCTCTTGTTTTGGCACAGGAGGTTGTGCTGCAGTTTAGAACTTGACATACCCTTTTCTGCAAGCATTTTTAATCCTCCTTTTTGTTCTTCTATATTTGTAGGATTTAATTGTCCAGTTTTTCCTGCCATAACATAGCAGAGAGAGCACATCTTGCTGTACGTTGTGCCTGCATTGGAAATCCAAGTAGACTGTTTGTTTTGAACTCAGTTTTCATTCTCTAGGAATACAGATTAGATCATTAAGTTGAGTGCCCTTATCAGTGCTTGCAAGCTGCAGAGTCTATTAATTGAATGAATGTGGCATGGGTTGATATACTGTCTCACCTGATCAGAAGGTAACCTTTTTCTGTCTTTAGCTATAGGTTTCATCCTTCATCCTAAAGCCTTTTTAGAGGCACTGAGTTGATTGTGGTTTTATTCCATTGTCTTCCATTTGTCTTCAGTTGGCAGATTCCTTCCAGCTTATATGTACTAACCATAAGAAATCTGATCATGTTCAGATGATAAGCAAATAACAATAAGCCTTTGTGTATATTCCTTTTTACTGGAAAAATAAGTAAGAGACTGGAAAATTCTGACCACCTGTACTACTTTCTGAAAGGCAGGTACGGCAGAGCAAGGTAATCAGTAGATTAAAAAACCAGGGATTTGGCTAGCTTCAAAGTTACGTTTACAATTATGGTACATCAAAGTGGATCTGTGTTAAAAGAGGTCTACAGTGGAGATCCCTCCCCTTGGCTTGTTGAATGCAAGTGTATCTCAGAATATGAGTTCTGTTCAAGACAAAGTATTTATTAATCTTCTGAAGTACTGTAAATATCTGCTGCTACTATGCTTGTATTCTCAAATAGAAGAGAAAAAAAATAAAAACAATCCAACTGTCAATGTCTTCCTTAAAAGGCAAATATCTATCAAATTCAGTTCTTATATCTTAGTCTCAACCCTTCACAGAGAAAAGAGCTCATTTTGTCTGAGAGTGTGCAGCAGTGAGTAGTGGGAGAGTGTGTTATGTTGGTGTGAATTTACTGTAGAACTTGTTAAAGAAAGAATGAAGGAAACTTACTTTTAAAAATACTTGAGTTTTGTGGAAGCCATTTGGATACGTTTTGGAAATGTATGTTGAAGACAATTTTAGTGTATACTGGGAAGAATAATGGGTCACTGGTTTCACTAGTTTCATACTTCAGTGAGTGTTCTTGTTGCAAAAATACTTTAAATATTCTGGGTTTCATTCAGCTCTTGTAGTCATGTGCTAAACTGTTGAAATTTATAGCATTGCAAAATAACAAGCAATATTTTCCCATTCCGGACTTGCCTGCATTTTTTTGGGAGCCCTCTGTTGCATATTTTGTGACATATTTAGTGTTTATTGCAGTGCTACATGTATTTTCTCAATCAGTGTGTTTGTAATAGGACAATTATACTGGCAACTGCAATGTGAAACACATGCATCATGGTCCATTACAGTGCTGGCAGGATGAGAAATGTCAATTGAGGTTGTTGTAAGAGGTTTCCTAATCCTGCTGAACTGAGGAGTGAGATTCTTTCTGAATCATTGCCATCTGGAGTATATAAAAATGTGAAATAACCTTTTATCATTAGGTTGGCACATGCTACTGAAGCAGTATTGGCACTGATGAAGTTCTAATGAAATGAAATACTATGCACTAAGAAAAACTCACTGCTTCATTATTTTGTCTGGGTTCTTCAGAACTCTCTCTTCCAATTTATGAAGGTTATTGAGTAGTTGAGAATGTTTTAAATCTAAAAGACACAGAGTCTTTATTTACAATAATCTGGCATTTTAATATGGATATTAATCTAGTTATAAAAACAAAACAGCATGCATGTGGTGGAGAATAATTTGTAATTCATACTATAATCAGGCAACTTGGCTCACTCTTTCAGTTTTCTTGACTTGCTCTACTTATTTGACAGTTATTTATTGCCCATAAATTTTAGGGTCTAAAATTAGGCCAAGAGGCTTCATCCCTCACCGTGTCAGAAGCCATCGTGGCACATAATCCTTCCACAGTCTGATCACGCCCGCTGTAGAATAGTTGTTCTGTCCAACTCTTACTATTGCATGCCTGTTCTATACTGAACTACTCTTTTTTGTAGTACATGCAATACTGCTCAGTGTATGCATATTTGTTCTTATATTGGGTTCATTTTATAAACACATATTGACTAATCCTGTCTCCACTGAACCTTTTCTTTACCAGACTAAACTTGCCCAGCTTTTTTAGCCTGACTCTTTCCTGTGCCTGTTGCAATCTAAGTTAATTTTTCTTGGAGATAGGTAGTCTGAACATGTATTTCAGATGGGTCTTTGGAATTTCACAGGAGGTGTTTGTCTGTTACTGTTGTCTTCCTAGAGCAGGTGCTTTTCTCCTCACATTGAACTTAATTGCTGTCTATTGATGGGAGGAGAATATTGGCAGGAAATATAGTTGGCACCCAGTAAGATGCCTATAGGCATCTGTAGGTGACATATTTGAGAGTAAATGCCTGGACTTCCTTCAGCAGTACGCTTACAGGTAGTGGAAGCACAGGCTAATTTCCCAGCACCCTTGCTGTTCACACTGCCCCCACAGGGCTTCTTCCTGAGCTGTTGTCTTCGCTTGCCGCTGTCCTGAACCCATTCCTTCCTATCCTCTTACCTGTTCTTCCTTCTGTCTATGTTTATCCTGAATCTCTTTCAGTTAAGAAGCCCAGCTGAGTTTATGAATGGCCACTATTCTAATTCTTGCATCCAGGAGAGACTGATATTTACTGTGTATTTGCTGCTGTTTAGCAAAGCTTACATGGTTAGGCAGATTTCTAGTTAAAAATACACTACTGGTCAGATGTGGAATCTTAATCACTTTGAATCTTCAGTCTGTGCCTTTCATTCTCATCTTGAAGGGTTAATCATCATGGAATTCAGAGCACTGGATGACAGTCCTCTTTACTCTTCAGATCAAACAATATGAAGGCTGAGAGGTACGGCTGGATTTAGAAGATGAAGGATTAGGACTGTTTAACAAATTCTTTTGAGGATGTGATTTCATTCTATCATGCTTAAATTGAAGTGGGCCAGTGATTTTGTGATCCCATAAATAAAGTAGATGAGAATATATTTTATTTTAAACATCTTGTTTAGTCTCTGTATATTCTTATGTAATTCTAACAAAAGTTTGTCTGCAGTATTGGGATTTAATTAGCGTCTAAAAAGTGCTAGCCAATTCTTGTGCTAGTTGTGTTTGTTTCTGCTACACAGACAAAACCTAAACATCGCTAATTTTTCTCTAAATGATATCACTGTCGATTTCGTAAATGCATTGGGATTAAACAAAAAGATGAATATCATTTTCTCTATTTTTGATTTCTTAAAGTTTTGTATAAACACTTCTCAGTAAAACCTCTAAATGCATCCGCTATGTGTTGTGTGTACATACTATTGCTCAAGCTAGTAAGGATGCACAAGAGCACATTTTCGGTGTTCTGAGAGCATACTTGATTTACCTGCTCTATTATGATTATCCAAGGCGAGTGTTGGTTTTGCACTTAACCAACAATCTGTAAAGCTACAGGCATAAATTAAAAGAGTAAATAGCACTCGTCCTCCTGCCAGAATATTTAGAGATAAGTACAAATTCTGCTGGTGGCTAACATGAAGTATCTGAGCTAGTATTCAATGAGTAACGCAGCAGCAGAAATAGTGTGTTTGTCAGTGTAATCTCTAAACCTGCCTGTTCCTCGGGTGAGTATTCTCTTGATTGCCCTGCATGAGCAACTTGATGCAGCGCTGTTGGTCAGGGCCTAAGCCCATTTAAAGTTAGCTTGATTATTTGAGCTGCAGCAATGGTTTTGATGAAGAGCATGCATCTCTTGCAGAAACAACATTCAGAAAATTATGTTAGGAAGATAAGCAGTGCTTTAGAGGAGAAATAATCAAACATTAAGAAATTTAAAATCTACACTTGAAAAATATATTAATTTAAAAAATGGAAGAAATATTATCTCATGGTAGTAACAGTGTAATTGCATTCCTGGTCCATGAAACTAGAGAAGGTTTGTAAAGATTGGTATTGTCTTTCATTACGGAAGCTGATACAGGTCTAATAATAAATATTATCTCTTCTTAGTAATTCAGTCTGTACTTAGCTTGAAATTTTCTGTTTCTGTCCTGAAGAAACACTTGCATAAACGTCTTTCACTGTTTTTCTTTATCTAAATCAGTTGTGTTTAAAAAAAGATTATAAAAATGATTCTAAATCCCTTAGGATTTCTTTCCTCTGTTGGCCACTAAATGAAAATAATGATGTTTTACAGCTAAGCAAGCAGAGAAATTCTGAACAATTTACTGACTAAATATTGCTGTGAGATCATACGCAGCATTAAGAAACAGAACAGGAAATATTTAAACGCTGAAAGAAAACCTTGGTAACTGCAAATCTGATCTATTTACCTGATGAAAATAAATACTTGAATCAGGTATGATTAATCAAAACCAGTTATGTTAAGAAATGGGATCTATAGGCAGAGACAGTGATTATACCGTGGAAAATGTATGCCTTTGCGCAGACCGGGCCAGTAACTCCCTTTTAAAAGGATCCAGAGCAACCAATGCTGAGCTTTTCCGAGCAGGAAAAGGAAAGATGCTTTCTATGTCTTGTCTCCCTTTCCAGAATCAAGAATGGTAAATGCAGGTATCTTGTGCTTAGTGAGGAAGCAAATACCAAAATGTTTCTTGTCAAGAATTTTAAATAAAATTGTGAAAAAGCATATTCGAAAACAGAGCAAGGTCGAACATTTCTCACAAATCTTTAGGTTTGATGATGGTTCTTTAAGACGTAGGTTGTTCAGAAAAAGGACGCAAGAGCTTCTCCAGGAGTTTTCCAACAGCAAAACTAGATTCCTCAGTGGGATGTGGGTAGAAAAGTCTTACGGCTAGATCGCCTCTCCTTTGAGAAAATAACCCCATAAGCAGGCTATGCTTGCCACATGATAAATATCTGTGTGGTTTTTTTCAGGAGGTATGTGGGTGGGAGAGCGGAAGTCTTCATTTTGTCACTCTTTTTTAGGAGTGGAGTGAAGATGTGTGCTTGGGGCATCATCAGGAGCTATTCTTGGTAGTGCAGCTGTGGGAGTTGAGAGCTGAATAAGTAGGTCTCTGAGATGGGGATTTCAGTCCCCATCTTCACGTATCCTGTGGAGATAGCAGAAAAAAATACTAGGAAAAAAAAAGTGAATTTGTTTGTCATACATATATCACATTTTTATACATGGGACTTCTCATCTGTAGAATCCCTAGTGTTTTGCAAAGTAAGTCTTTGTTTATTCAGTCGAACAATGTCACACCTGTGACTAAAAATCCTGTGACTAAAATGACTAAATGTGATGAACTTCATAAGGTGCATAATAGGATTGAGTTCTTCATCAGGCATTGAATGCTTACCTGAAAAGCATAATAAGGTAGTAGTTGATCAAGCCTATTAAGCAGCATTGAATTAATGTAAAAAAAAAAAAAGATTAAAATTGTACAGGAAAAATGGGATAGGTGGGAGAGAACCGTGTTGTTGGATATCAGGAAACTGGTTGCCTGTCTGAATTTCCAAGCTGCATGGTCTAACCACCAGTATGCTACTGGTAGTTAAAGACCTCTTACAAACACTTTTTCTTTTTTTTTCTAAAAGACGAAGAGGGGAACCCTAAATTGAAAAATACGTGATACACATTTCCAAAGATGCCTGTCCAGTGTAATGAAGTTTTCAGTCAGCACCAGTCTTCTCACTAGTTGAGAAGATGAACACTGCAGTTACCTGGTGCTCTTAAGTCTGTAGGCTCCGGAATCAGCTTAAGAAGAAAATCTTTGCAAAGAAAAAAAATCCACTGTATAATTTTAAGTTTCAAAATTCAATGTAGCATAAATGATAGTATTTCAATAAAGGAGTCGCAGTTCTAGTACAGAATATTACTTACTATAAGCACACTCTGATTGAGCTCGGTTAAAGCTGATTTAAAAGGTTTAGTGTATTAAAAACTACAACAGAGATACCTAGCTTTCTGATAAACAGAGCACTGGCAGATCGTATCTTTGTAATTTAGGAACATAGTAGATTATTATAAATGTCATTAATTCACTCTGATATATTTTTGTGAAGAGAACAAAAGGATATGAAAAAGAAGTTGAGGAACAAGAATATTAAATAAAAGGTGGGGGCAGGAATAATGCTTCTTGTCACATGCCTGGTTTTCCTGTTTGGGGTTTAAGAAAGTCTGGCTATTAGGATGTGGATTAGTGGAAGATTCATTCTTCTTCATGATGTAGGTCAGACACTAGCAAACATGTGGTGAAGAAAAAGCCTGTTTTCCCCAGTAGCAAGTGGAAACAGTAGCTCTGTGGACTTTGAAACACAGGACCAGACAGAATGATTAGTTTTGATGTCCTGTGTGCTATGCAACAGATTTGAAATGTATGAGTAATGAAGGCTTCATGCAGAAGAGTCTCTGACTGCACAGTGTGGGGCCACGTTAATGTTTTTTTAAAAAGCAGCTCAGTTCCTGAGTAGCCTTTTGAGAGAAGTCATTTGTCCAAGTCAGAAAAAGGAACTGGCAATGTCCCGGAACATGCACAAGAGGAGTGTCCCCGGGAGAGCCTATTCACAGGAGCCTGACTTTAATTTCATGCTAAGAGAGGCTGTTTGCAGGTACTGCATCTTTCTGGAGAAACTTTTCTTACTGATTGTGTTAAGTCTGAGAGAATTTAAGATGAATGATACAGTGAAATTCATAAAGCTGATTATATACTAATAGTTAGAGTTCACACTTGTGCGCAATCAATTTGAAGAGGTCTTAAGACCTCTTTTACAGCACTTTAGATGTTGATCTGAAGAACTGTTTCTTCTTTCAGTTTTATGTGAAGTTTCATCATTTTTCATGCCACAGAAAGCATATCACTCTGATGTGTCGTGATGTGTGATTTATGCAAGCCACAAATTTAAGCGTCATTTACCCATGGCTTAGATACTTTTATTATATTTATAATAGTTTCATAGATTTATCGTGGACTAGTTGCATTGCAGCAGAAATGTTCAGAAGGCTTTCTTAATCTCATTTTCAAGTTGTGATAATGCTATTGTTGACTTAAAAATGAATTTGCAAATTTTAGTCTTCTTCTGTCTTATCCTTCCTCTCCGTTTTTAGATTGAATTTTAGAATTCCTATTATTTAAAAACTGTCATGACAATGACTTCTGAGCTGTGGATCTTTAGAAATATTGCCTTCTTTATAGACAAATTTAGAGTTGTCATTAAGCATCCATCCTATCTATAATTTTTTAGATGTTTTCACTCTTAGAGTTAACATTTAGATTTTTCAGTTTTTTACTGCTCAATTACATGTTGCTCTTTTAAGGGCTAGTACTCAGAAATATAGTCAAAGACAGAGTGTAGTTGTAAACATTGAAAAAAATCCACATAATAAACCCAACAGTAGATGTCTTTTTTTTTAATTTCTTGCTTCAGCTGTCTGAAGTTGTTCAGTTTAGTCATCAAAGGCGTAGAATAAAAATGGAGGATTGTTTCTATGCTGTTAAGTCCCTGAGGTTTTAAGCTTTGATATCAAGAAAGATCCTTAGTGTCTAGGAACAGACAGTGCTCAGGTTTGTAAATTGTATGGAGGGATTGCTAGAAAATCAGAAGTTCTTGATACAGTACTGTGCAGTCTTTGTAAGAAGCAGAAAATCTGTCAGCCTGTAACTTTTTTGTTTTTCAAATATCAGCAACTTAATTTTCCAGCCCTAATATACTGGAAGTCTTAAATTTCAAGATGAATTGAAACCATAGTTAGGATCAGCTAATGAAATAATCGTTATCATTTTGTTTATTTGGCTTCTCCAGTGTCTTTTGAATGGATGCCTTACAAAAAAGAGTGGCTGAATTTTAAAAAAATGTAAGAATTAGAAATGGTGAATTGTGTTTTGTCAGTTTCCAACTGAAATTAGTTGTGCATTGATGTTGTTGTAAAAGTAGTAGCTTAAACATCTTTGAAAATTTCTTGTGGGCATTTTTAACTGTAGAGCATTAGTGTCCATCAAGTGTAAGTGTTCTCATTTGCAGGTGATAAACCTTGCGAAGTCTGTTGATGTTTTAGTGTGTTTTCATAGGATCTAACTCCTAGTAAGTCACTGGAAGATGCATGCATGCTGTAAGGAAATTAGTCATATGCATCCAGGTTAACTGTATACCTTTATCATGTATAAAAGTAGGTTTCCCTATTGTCAACTCTTCTTTCAGATACCTCAAAAAATTATACTGGCTGATATTATTTTAAGGAAGTTTACTATGGAAATTCTGGTACTGGGAGTATTGATTATATGTTCAAAGCATGACACCTGGAATCATGTCTTTATTTCATTTCTAAGGAAAGATTATGATTATATCTACCCCCTGCAGGAATTTTAGTAACTAATCTGAATGAATCAAATTCTTCTTGCTGACTGTAATTAATTTTTAGGCCAACCTAAGATTTTGTAGACTGCTTGTTTGGTGTAGATCAGCTTGATTGCAATGATCCTTGGACTATGAGATTTCTGGTTAGCTCACCATCTATCTTTCAGTAGATGTCTCTGTTTCCTGGTGATGGCATGAGGAGTCTGTTTTCTGCACATTTGTGGGAAAACCCTGTCTCTTTATCCTCCTTTCAGTCTACTGCCAGTACCCTGGGACGACAAGACTGATGTAGAAGTTTTGGGTATTTATTTCCTTTCTTTCTCTAGTGAGGATAGGCCCTTTTATGAGAAGATTCTATTAATAAAAAAAAAATTTAAAAAACCTTTGGCCATATGTAATGTTTAGGGATACCAAAAATAGAGTAGGTCTTTTATCTACAGTGTTATCCTATGTAAAAATAGTTGAGATGAGAAGGTGAGAGGTTTGTTTAGACTACAGCTCTTTACAGCCAGGATCATCTTTCCTTTTGCTAGGCAGTTTTTGATGTACGAATATGTAATAAGGTGTTCTAATTCCAGGAATTATGTTCTTCCCTGTCAATCTCTTTAAGTCCAATTTCTGCAGTTACATTAATACAAAAGGCAATTTTGGTCATACAGCAGCTCTAACAGTGCTGCTTACATGGGTGTATTCCGCTCACTTAGTGTAATGCAGCAGTAAAATGGGAAAACTTGGCTATAGGCATTTCTGTATGTCTTAGCGCTGCATAAAATCCTAGTAGAGGAATTCTGTGATTAGTGTGCAGCCTTTCTTTCTAACTGGTGAACTGTATTCTAGGGAATTGTTTCAGCTACAACAGAGGCTTTTTTGTCAGGTGAAGTTAATGGTTTCTGACAGGAATCACCATGTAGGCTTGTTTTCCTCAGTTTGGGCTCCTGTGTGTTGAGCTTTCACATATTGGACGTACAAGAACTTATCTCTATTTACAACTCAATTATAAATAGGACAAGTTTTGAGATCGCCATTCTAAGATTATTTTATGAATTTTCTGTTCTTCAGCATTTTACGTTTGCATGTCAGTTTTCATCTGTCTTCTGAATCATAACTTAAGCCTGAGTTAAAGGTACTTGTTTGTTAAACCAAATTCTATCAATGATGAATTCTCATGTGCTTAAAATATCATGAATATCTTTTGTTCTTGCAGGGAACTTACCTGGTATGAAACCTGGTGTTTAAGCATTCAATACTGCAGTGCTGAGCTCAGGGGGTACTTCATTGACCACAAACTCTGTCAAAACATAACTGATGGTCTGTGGCTCCAAAGATGAAGAGACTATATGGGGGAAATCCAAATTTATCCAATTAGTCATACAAAATCTTTTCCAGTTAATCAGGAGATCTGCTTCTGTGTCTATAAAGGACATAGCAAGTTGAGATATTTTTAGAGAACTATTTTTATTGAAAGGGTAAAACCCACAAACCAAAAGAAAATTTCACATATTTTGTCCATAGCTGGGTGTATGACACCTGTAATTTGTAGTTGCTGGAATATGGACATGAGAAAAAAGGAGAAACATGACAATATCTTTTGTTCATATAATTCTGAACTTCCACTTGCAAGTGAAAAAAGTAAAAATATTTTATGTAACTGCTATAAAGATTGTTGATTGTATCAAATGTCTTACAAATATAGTAAAAAGCAAGAAAAAGTCTTTCTTGCAACATTCTGCAGTTATGTATTCTAGCAGTGATTCTAAACTGTGAAGTTGAAGCTTAGTGCGATGTAGATCAGCAAAGTCGTAACATATTCATATTTTGTGGAGGATTATCAGCTTGTCCGAAGATAGATACATGACTGCGTCTGTTACTAAAACTACGCGAGAGTAAAAATGGAATTTGTTTCATTTATATCTCCAAGAAGTGAAGTCAGTGGATGCAAAAGAACGACATAGGAGAGGTATTTGTCGTTAAAGAAGTTGAGCACCATTGTGGCCATCTGGAGAAAAATAAACCAAGATACTAAACCAGAAAGAACAAATACTGCTATCTTACATTTCACATAGGAGCTCTGGTTTCGGTGTTTTGCTCTTATGGATCTGATATGTAATTAATTTAGGTTGAAAAACCCTCCATAGGGGAGTACAGACCCCTTCTGCCAACAGGTACGTAGAAGCAAAAAGACGTGAAGCTACTTAGCAGCAGTCAAAACCTAAAATGTGTGAATTGCGGCTGTCACCTTTCTACTGTGAAGTCATACAATTAGACATTATGTGAATAGAAGTAAGGAGATATTCTATGATATATTTTTTGGCTCTGCTTGCACTTACATAATTCATAGGCATACATTAACATGCACATAAACCAGTCTTTCATAACGCTTCAGAATCCTGTCTTTGTACTGAAATATGTATGTGAATATGGATTGTAACAATCCCTGTGGCTACTGCTAAAGAGGGGAAGTTGCAAGTGAGGAAAGTAAATGTCTTCCAGCTGAGGGTGAATGTGGCAGCTGATGTTGGAGTAAGTTATGTTAATACATGGTTAGCATTTAATTTGCTGCCCACTGTCATCTTTGTTAGAAGTCCTTAAGCAAAAGCTTTGCCGTGTACAAGAAAATATTCTGTTGAGAAAAACCTGCCACTGTTTTCAGCAGAGCTTCATACTTCTGTGATGCAAGTTCTTCCCGATGGCTAGTTAGCCTTCCGTTAAAATTACTTAATACTCTTTTTCTTAAACCTTCTTGGCCATTTAAATGGTTTTCAGTAGCTTGTTTATCTCATGTTCCTTATGATAGCCAAGGTATCGGTTGTAAGATCTCTTCCAGTTACCTGAATTTGCTCAGTGTAGCCCCAGCCCAATGCCTGTGCATTGTGCACTTGTTTCACGGGATGGCAGGCACTGGGTGGGGGAGTTAGATAGAGCGAGAAAGTCAAACTCTATTGTCTTGTCTTGTTTTTTAATGAAAACTTCTGTTTGCTTTTATTGGAAGAGGCCACTTTATTTCCTTTAGAAATCTGATTGATTTGCTAGTGATGGCTCTCATTACAGCAGAAATCACTAATAAATACCAAGAGAACCTGTGGCAGTCAAATGTGTTTTCACTCAGTATGTTTTTTGATAATATCATATTTTTTTTCTTCAAAGGTTTGTTTAGCTTTTTGTTTTAAAATCCACAGTTTTTTTCCAAGGGCTTAGAATCCATCTCCTTTTAAGTCACATGCCAGTGATCGGCATCTATATGCTTTTATTTCTAATTTAAAAAAAAAAAATCTTAAAAATACACTCCTGGGAGAACTTTAATTTTAAACTCATTATTTCATATGATGTTGTTTAGTAATAGCGCACTGGAAGCATAAAACAAAATTCTACTGCTTTATTAACTTTGTTTTACTACCGAACATGCTTGTTACTTTATTACATGATTTTCTTGTGTATTGGGCCAATGACAGTTTTCTTAAAATACCCCGAAATTTCTTGTACTATCTTCTGAGGATCTTAAGGTCTAGCATTTGACAAGTATATTTCATTCTATAAGATCTGTCAGGGTCTAAAGAGAGTTTTATGCCTTTTGCTTTCATAGATATACCTTTCTCTCAGCATGTACTGTCTTTCTGGTTTATGAAACGGCAGTAGTATCCCTCCAGCCAGCAGTGTCTAAGCGTGACTCACCGAAGAAATCTAACTGAAGCAATGTCTGTCTTGTCTCTTCCACACCCCACTCCAAGCTACACAGGGATCTGTGTTTTACTCCTCCATAGAGAGTAAGAGGAGAAGAGGAAACTTTATGGAAATTACCTCAGAAAATATGACTACAATAGTAGTGCTAAGTTTTAATCCTATTTATTAGTTATTTCTTCTTCTGGAAAGGGAAGCTTGTACCTAGGTTTCCATTTCTACAGCTCTAGGTACCTCTGAAAGTGACAGGGAAAGAAGCAGGCAGCAAAAATTTCAACAGATAAATCTGAGCTTTAAGGGGAGGGGTGGGAACTGGTAACTTAGAGAAACCTTATCTTCAGAGTTTATCAGTGTTTTGCTTAGTCTCCGAAGTACCTTGCATTAGCATTTTTCATGCTACAATTGGCATTAATAATGTGTTGTGATAGAATTGAAATGCCTCATTGAGCTGCACGCTCTCTAAATTTTTAGTGAGTATCCCATACCGTTTACTGCTGGAGATTTGTAATGGCTCCAAACTGATTCTGGGTTAGTTTAAAGGAGTTGCAGTCCTAATACAAGGTCACTGCAAGAAACTTGTACCTATTTCTCTTCCATTAGTATTTCACAAGGAGGAAAGGACAAGAAATGAAATGTGTTTCCTACCTTATCAGAGCTATGAGAGGAGTTGCTATTAATTACTGGAACAGACTGATAATATTAATATCCTTGCCTGGCTGCTCCTGTACACACAGTATCATATTAAATGGAGTAAGAGTGTTTGCTGTCTTTAAGCAACACAGGCACGAATTAGTTCCACTTTCTCTGGGCTTTTTCTGTCTGTTGTATAGTTGGAACACAACATGAAAAAGTAAAGGACTTTCAACTGAAATAAAAACATACCTGCAGAGGAAATAAAAAAGCCAAAATTAGGTCCTCAGGTTCCCTTTATAATGCACAGAGAAAGTTGCTTCTGAAGGGTGATTCATAAAACCTTCATGCTGACTGAGAAACCAGCTAGAGCTGAGGGAAAGACTAAATCGCTTCATAGAGCTCATGCACGTGAACAGTTCTACAGGCGAACTGCTCAGAATTTGTCTTTAAACTGGTTGGAAGAGGAAATGGAGGTGGAGGGTATCCTCTCTTTTAACTGCTTAAAGAAAGCAACACTTGAGCCAGAATTGGAAGACATAGTATCTAGGCTGAGGGAATTTAGGTACTTTATCCTGTCTTTCAGGAGAGTGTCCCTCCCCTAAGTGGCACATGGATGGCCTCCTCATGGAAATATTCTCTTTTCCGCTAAAGCTGGGCTCCTTCTGGAATTGTTTCATTTTACATGGATCCATATAACTATGCAGGCACTGCATAAAAATTGCTCACATGTCTCCTAGGTGAGTGTCTCGGCCATTAATTTGGAGACCCTTCATGCTGTTCTTCGCACTGGCCATGGCCTGTTGTTGAGTGTGTTTTCTGACTCCAGAGGTGTAACATAACAGGTGAACATCACCTTTCTGTCTCTACGAACTATGGTTATTGTGACTACATTTTAAGACAGTTTCAGTCCTTGGCGTAAGTGATAGCTGTACTCCAAGTGCACGTACCACATCTGGTACTTTTCGGCGACTCTAGTGCTGCTCTCCTCCATTCCGATTCCTCAAGACTCAAAACTCTGTCTCAGATGCACAAGCTCACTTATGGATCCAACTCACAGTGATCTTAGTGACGAAGTCCTAAATTGTCCTTGGCATGGCTGGACTTGCTCCTATATGAGTTGAATTTGGCCGAAAGAATCAAAATTTGCTGTGGTGTTTAATGTTTCAACCTTCTTTATATTGTGCACAAACCTCATGTGTTTTGATTGCTGGTAGCAAGGAGTATAATTTGTGTAGTATATATTATTGAGTTGGTTTATGCATTCGCTTGTAGCCATGTACTAAGAATATTAGTCTCATAATACATTTGAACTATAAAAGCAAAACTATTAAATAATTAGGAAGTGAGAGAGCTGTAAGAGTATACTAAGCATTGCCCAAATTAGCGATTTTAGAAAGTTAAATGAAGGTATAAGCAAAAGAACCTGAATTTTTATTTTGAAACCTACCCTTTAGGCAGCTTAGACAATGAAAAATCATTCAGCCAGGGAGAGTTTAAATAGCAAAGAAAACTGAGGTAAGATTTACCAGGCGAATTATGGTCATGGCCTCATGCCACATGGTCCTGACAGAATGCACAATTAACCTTTTTGTTTTATTATGCCTGCTTCAAATACCTGGAAGGTTATAATATTACCCGGGGAAAATGAATTTGAGTGACCTATGGCTAAGTAATGACATGAATAGTAACAAGAGATGATAGGTGCAGTGAAGAGATAAGTATTCTTGCTTAACCACTGAACCCTATTAACTCTGTATGTTACAGTATATTTGGTTCAAGTACTCAGTTAACATCTATTTATTTGCTAACAATTCGTTACTATGGGGTAATGTTAGCGCTTCACAAAAGCATTACTCGAGCACTCTTAGTCATGGAACAAAAGTAAAGCTATTGTGTTCCTACTTTACAGTATGTTGCTTTCTAAAAGTATTACATATTTTTCATGGGTAGCAGTGATGCAGATGTGTGAACATTTATGGAACTTACGGTCTGTTATTGTTTGTTGTGACTCCCCATGCCACTGGGGAGGGTGCAATGTTTGAATTCGTATGTATAAGCAGTGGGAAAATTGCTGTAACGATTTTGCCTTTCTAAAATAACTTTTGATTCTTGGAAGTTGAAAGACATAAACTCATATTCCTTTTCTCTTCTTTTAAGTAGAAGTTACTGCTATTGCAAGATACTTGCCTCGGTAGTAAAGTTACATCACCCAAAATATCAACCCAAGTCTGGCTGCATTCCCCTGAACTCAGTCAGACCCTCCACAGTTTCTTTACCTGTTAGCAGCATCATTTCCGTTCAGGGCAGCTACTCTTGCAGAAACTAAATGACCTCCCTGACACTTTGCAGGGAATGGCAAAAAAAAAAAACCCAACCACTTTTGTAATGGCTCCCAGCCAATGCCTTTATTAATAAAAAGTGAAAATTGAGGATGGAAAAATGAGCTGAGAGCTTCCAGACAAGAACTGGCCAAAATGTGATCTAGGAAATGGGTTATACAGCATTTGGATGTTGATGATTTGGAGAAGCTAATGACCAACTAATAAGAGTGAAGTGTTCTATGATTGTTTCATCTTAATGCTATGTGAATTTTAGTCTGAGAGTAAAATAAGTACTTTTTATTTTTTTTAGAACGAAATTTAATTATAATTGGGGAAATGAATGTATGAATCATTTTTTGGAAGTGTCTGTTGCAACTAATATAGGAGAGCATAATATATGGACAGTATGATTAGTGATACTTCTGAGAGAGGG
Organism: Steatornis caripensis; assembly: GCA_013398225.1. Taxonomy (NCBI): domain Eukaryota; kingdom Metazoa; phylum Chordata; class Aves; order Caprimulgiformes; family Steatornithidae; genus Steatornis; species Steatornis caripensis. Next base: position 518,899 of record VZSC01014382.1, read on the forward strand.
ATCCCATGAAAAAAAGGATTGGGTTTACTAATGGTATGTTTTAAATAAGGATTTCAAATAAGGCTATCAGGTACTGCTGATTTCTTTTTCAATTGTTTACTTGGGCTGGAAAGAGCTATGTACTGACCTACTGCTGAACCCCAGGATTTAGTTTTGGCTGACTTCACAGAAGTGCTTGTGTACAATGGGCTCCTGTTCATGCCTGAGGTCTTGTTACATTTGTTGTCATTAAACCAGCAGATTTAATATGCTAATGATTTTGATGTTACAAAAATAACCGAGGTAGTGGGAAAAGAAGCGTATTTTCCTTCTGCAGATGCCAAGATTAAAAGAAACACCTATTTCATTGCTCAAAAATCTCCCTTAATCACAGAAATGTGTCACAAACACTTGCTGTTTATTCTGCAGCAGTTTGGTCTTGTGTTCCAAAAATTACTCAGAGAAGGAGAGAAATACAGCATCTAAGATGGGGAGAAAAGGAAAAATGTAACAACCATGCTTGAAGGATTTTTTTCTGAACAACATTTGTTTGTAATCTTGCTTAAGTCAAAATAGAAAGACATTGCTGTTTAATGTCTTGCAGATAGGCAGTATACTAAAATCAACTTATTGCCATTGAAGTTGAGGTCAAAACGTCTTTTTCTTCTTCATCACAATACTGTGCTTCTAGTAGGACTCCAAAGAACTTAAAGTGCATTTTGTTTGAGGAAAACAGTGGGGATAACATCCCCACAATGTAATGTGCTAGCTTAAATGAAAAGTAGGAGGCAGCAAGGGAAACAAAAATTTCCAGCAGTGTCTTTCTCTTGTTTGGAAGATCAGATCTTCCTTACACAACTGGAGAACAATTCTATTCATTATTACTTACTGATTTGAATTGACTAATAACTGATTAATCTGCACCATTAGAGTGAATGGATGGCTCTTGTGATGAATAATCGTAGATGTTGACTTACCGGTCCCATTTGAAAACAAACTGGCTAAGCCATCTTAATGACATCTTCCTGGAGAGTGTACACATTTCAAATAATTAAAATTAAATTGAATCTGAGTCCCATGTAATTACAACTGAATTTATTTGATTATATTCCCCGCAAGGAGGGTAATTTTAAAGCTTCTTGCAGTTTGTAGATGTTATGTCTCTGTTAATTGTCAGTTTTGAAGCATTAATTACATTGGAAGTATTTCTAGAGTGCTTATGTCATCTTTTATCATACTTTTCAGCAATATCCACTTTATTCCAGCTCCCATTTCTCCTTTTCAAAGGGTGGTTGTGTGCAGTGGGCTTGGGGACGGTTGGGTAACACCCTGTGACCACAGACTGAGGATGGACAAAAAGTGGGGCAGGTTTCTCCTCTTGCATTCAAGCCCTTGAAACATTTTTTAGTAAATTTTTTTCTTAACACTCAGTAAGTCAATACCTGCTTATAAAAATGAAAGCTGAATGTAGGAGAAGAGGTAGCAACCTCCTAGAGCATTCTGCGGTGCTCCTTCTGGGTAATATCTGAGTGTTTCTCTTTATAATGGAGTGTATAGAACAAAACATGTCAGCAATAAAAGAAGGCTGTCTGTTTAAAAAGAAAAAGTTGTAAATTACTGTTAAACTGGTGTGAATTGCTGGTTAGATTGATGTGCACGTGTAAACTTTGAAAAATTGTACTCCACTGTTTGTTGGACTGGACCATAATAATACATTCCTCAACAGTTGAATAACTGAATTAAAAATTTTTCTTCCTACCAGGTGCCATCTACACCACCTTATCGTCTTATGTCCTCATGAGCTTGAGTTTTTGATTCTTTTTTTTTTTAAAGCTCTGAAACAGGCTGTTTCATACCTCACTGCTTACAGTGGGGCATCTTGCCCTCCACTGACCTTAATCTGTGAGCCTGTCTTATGGTTTTGACCTGCTGTAAATAACACTGCCTTTGAAAAATCTCTGTTTGGTGAGGAGCCTGAACTCATGATGCCAGCTGCTGTCTTAATCCAGTTGGGTGTTGTAGGGATGGCACCAGGTTTATCTAAAGCATGTAAAGCCCAGTCACACTGGTGGTGACTCTATCTGGCGTTGCTGGGGAGTGGAGAGGGGTGGTGGTTGCACGACTGACATTACACATCCAGTGCTGATGCTTGGACTGTGGTTTGTAGTAATCTTGCAGCAATGTAGAGACATGCACAAGTTCTAAGTGCTCTGAATTTGTATCTAAGTTAAGACACCATGAGTAGCTCAGTGTAATGAATGTCCGACTGTCTTTGGTCAACTATTCTATCACCCGGTGACCCCTCCCCAGCCGGAAAGGGGAATTGGGAAAAGAAAAGGAATCTCATGGGTTGAAATGCAAATTGATTTAATAAAATAATAGTAACAAGCAAATATTAATGCCAATATTAATATAAAATACACAAAGTTACACTCAACCCATACAGCAGCCACGAGCTGCACGCTCCCAGCCGTGAATGCCAGATGCCAAACCCTGTGCGTAGCACAGCTCCAGCAAAAGCGAGATGGTCACAGCACAGGGGAGAGCACGCCACAGGATGGGTGAGACCCTCCAGGGACAGCCACTGTTGAGAAAGGAAGGAGGACCATTCCCAGCAAACTTTCCAGTTTATAGTGAGGGTGATGTTTATGGTATGGAGTAGTTCTGTTGGCCGGCTCAGGTCAGCTGCGCTGGCTTTTGCTCCTCCTAGGTTTAGCACTTGGCTTACTGGAAACTGCTAAAGACCTTGATCACTGGCTTGATCACTTTACATGGCTGGCTTGCAGTCTTCTCAAAAATGCAGCTTCCCGAATAGAAAAGATTCTATTATTCTGTCCCAGCGAACCCAGGGTGCTGCCATAGTGTTAAAGACCAGGCAGCCTTACAGGCTATTTTGGTAGATATTACCTGCCTGTCCTGGGTTTATATTGCTGTCCTTCATGAAATCTGAGTGGTTTCTCAACTGAAAAAAAAAAAAAACTCTTAGGGGTAATATTCAGGCATACGTGTTAAATGCTGAGTATGAAAAATATAATAGGTCTGTGAATATTCTAGCAGTTAAATCTGTTGGTGCAGCTCACATCCATCCATAGTTTTTCCTCCCTCTGCGTAATCACTAGCTGGTTGCTCTGACTGAGGTAAATCTTAGTCAGCTTGGTAAATAGCCAGTCATGCATGCATCCGACTTTATAGATTGTCACACTTGCAAACTTAATTGCTAAAAAAAATTCTCCAAACTTTGGAAAAACCTGCTTTTTTGTTAATCAACTTCCCTGTAATTCTTAATGTACGTTTCTCTCGTACTGTGATTGTATCTGTAGCTGACTAAGTGCAAATAATTAACTCTTATTTGTTTATTATCTCTGTTCTGTGTGTGCTGTTCATATGCTAGAGAAAGTCATAGAGAAAAAATAATGCTTAGAGAAAAAGACCTTATAATTCACCTTTGCATTACTCTTTAAACATTGAGATTACAGAGCAATGATTAAACCAAACCAGAGAGCTCATATTGTGTCTGTATAAAGGACTGAGACGTAAAAGAATGTCTGTACATTATTAAAGAAAATTGGAAACAAAGTATATTTGGTGTGGTTTGGTAATAAAGGACTAAGCTGTGCTGCTGGGTTTTGTTACTGACTAAATAATTCACCCAGCCGCATATTGCTGTCACTGAAATCTGAAAGAAGGTTTAAACCCTTCTGACTGACTGATTCTAGGCAAGTTACTTAACTTTTGCTGTGCCTTTTATTTTTACGAAAAGCATGAAAGCTTTTCAGAGAAGACAGTGTAAGATGTGCTGAATGATTTTGGATGTCTTGTCTCCTGGTTGCCCAACATAAGGCTTGCTAAAATGTCCTTGGTTTCCCGAGATGGAAATTTATTGCTGTGAAACCTATGCCTGTTTAAAGTAGACTCAGAGAAGACAGCATATACAGCCCGCTTGCTAGTTTTGAAAAACTTTTGTAATGGAAGGCTGTTTACATAAGTGTAAGATACTGTTCGAGCACAGATTCCCATCGTTAGCTCTGGGCACCTAGAACAACTCAAAATTATGTTTGACTTTCTAACTGCACGATTATAATAGTGAATTAAGTTATAAAAGTAAAGGAATATTGAATGTTTTTATATCTTCAGGTATTCTACAGAATATAGGAATATCACAGAATCCCAGAATAGCAGGGGTTGGCAGGGCCCTCTGGAGATCCCCCAGCCCAACCCCCAGCTAAAGCAGGTGCCCCCAGAGCAGGGGGCACAGG
>VZSC01014382.1:523779-560135 GCA_013398225.1 Steatornis caripensis
CAGCCCAACCCCCTGCTAAAGCAGGTGCCCCCAGAGCAGGGGGAACAGGGACGTGTCCAGGTGGGGTTTGAATCTTTCCAGAGAAGGGGACTGCACAGCCTCCCTGGGCAGCCTGGGCCAGGGCTCTGGCACCCTCACGGTAAAGAAGTTCTACCTCGTGTTCAGGGGGAAGTGCCTGTGCTCCAGTTTGTGCCCACTGCCCCTTGTCCTGTCACTGGGCACCACTGAGAAGAGTCTGGCCCTGTCCTCCGGACACCTGCCTTTTAGGTATTGATCAGCATTGATGAGATCCCCTCTGTCTTCTCTTCTCCAGGCTGAACAGACCCAGGTCTCTCAGCCTCTCCTCGTAAGAGAGTTGCTCCACTCCCCTGATCATCATCGTAGCCCTCTGCTGGACTATGAAAGTATGTGATTTTTATATTCACAGTTGAAATCTGTTGTTGATTACCAGGCACGTTTGTACTGGGAGTACATTTTTCCTTTACATCTACTGATAATATACAATCTTTTAGGTGTATTAACCATTTTTCAGCCGTTAACGCTTGCTAACACTCAGGTTCGTCCAGTTTGTGTTTGTCTTTATGTTGTTTCTAAGCAGTCCTTAAAGCAACTTTCTTAACAACAGCAGCCTCTGATAAATAATAAAATGAGTAGATGATTGCTTACGTTTATAGTTAACAATAGCTTTTTTCTCTCTCTGTAATTTTTCATCCGTAATAGACTGAAAGATTCGCTCCCAAGTGACTTCAAAATCCAGCAGCTTTCCACTTGCTCAAAGAGGTGTGGATGTAATCTATAAAATCAAGATGTATTTGCTCAAACTTTAAAAGATTTGTCTTTAGCAAACAGTGTTAGGACTCAAACACTAGAAGTCATCACCCCGCTAGATATAGATTTGTCTCTCTTCTTCCCACTACACCATTTTCCATTTAGAGGCGCATCAGTGTAAATATCAAAACCAAAAAGCCTGTGTTTTACGGAATAACATGGCCTTTATTGCAAAATGGGTCACCATATTCCTTGAGCAATTCCAAATATCATTGGATTTATAATTTTTACATTTCCAAACAATAAGTTTATTTTTTAGCCGGTTTATATTATGCCATTTGCAGGCCAAGTGATTTCTCAAAACGTACAATGTGCTTAGTGGCGTGAACAGCGAATGAGGATTTAAGATGATGAAGATTAAGGAAATGTATTACACTTCCTTTTAGTAACCTGAAATTACTTTGCAATGAATTATTGGCAATGAGCTTAACGAAGGTATAAAAATACTGTTGCTAGCACTGTGCTAATAAAAAGACTGTCAGCATCTTTATTTTACAATAATCCTGAAATAAAAATGCTGTTTAGAAGACACTAATAAAACAGGCAAATATGGGTAATTTACAAATTACCTATTATAGCAGTTATTTTAAAAATAAAGTGAATATGGATGATCTAAAATAATTGTTTCATTTTACAGTCAGTGCCAGTGTTAGATGTTATGCAAGATGACATTACTTGCATTTGTGTCAAGTAGGATTCTCTTTGCTGTGAAGGCAACCAGCAGATAGATCTACTGTATAAGCACTGCACTGGTGTGCAAAAGCACTATCTGGTCCAGATGCAGTTTTTCAGCAGGGATATGACTTTTGCCCTCTTGCTTTATTCCTCTGTACGCCTTCTATTGCCCCTCATCTATTGAAAGCTAGCTAGGCGGGCAAGAACTATGTTTCCCAAAGTACCTGCAGCCCCCATAGTGGGAGGTTTGGCTAGCCTGTGCTGGTTTCTGTTAGCCAGAGCGCACCCCGCGCACCTCTGTGCGGTTTGTCTGTGGCAACAGGAGGGCACAAGGCTGACTTGGCCTCTCTGGGTCACATCTGTAATAACCATGGTCTTTTTTCCTTGTAACAACCCAACAATAAAACCTGAGTGAATTATTGTAATTGTGTCATAAAACGTAGCTTAACTTTGTAACCAAGCGAGCAGGAGTCTTAGATGTCTCCTGTACCCGGAGGTTACATTGCCTTTGTATAGCTACGTGACAGTCCTGCCTTTCCCCTGCCCAGCTATGGATATGACAGGACTTGACGTAGCTTCTTCTCGCATTAATAGAATCCCTTGTCATGCACAAGATTTCCTGCCCTATGTGGCGTTTTTGCTCAAGATGAAGGTAAACTGTCCTTCTCTTCTGAAGAACAAATGGAATTTTTAAAGCTTTGGTAGTGTGAGACGCTGCCGTTCAGCACTTACCCTGCACTCGCCGCGTGTCCAAGCCAGCCTGTCTTTCATGTATCATTCCGCCTTTTTTTGTTGTTATTGTCCTTTTCCCCTCCTGGACATGGATATCTAAATTGGTTTTTCAGAAGTAGGTCTCCTGCATTGTGATGGTGTATTATAAGATAATGATTGTTTTCTTTCAACTTTTTATAATATTTAATTAAGGATTCAGAAGGATCTTTTTCTTTGTGTTAATTCTTGCTTAGAGAGGAATAAAAAGTCCCTCAGGAGAGCTACTAAATTATTTCTTAGTAAGGCAGGCTTGTGAGTCTTTGTTTCCACCAGATTAGCTAAAATACATGCTGTCTGTTCACTTAAGTCACAAAGGCCCTGATTCTATGAAATGAACTGTTAAGTTCAATGGAATTACTTCTGCCCAAAGTTATTCAATTTTGCAATAATTCATGCTGGTACGGTTTGAAGCTGGTAGACATAGTAGTTTCTAGAATCATCTAATTTTTCTGCATTCCACTGACATAAACCCAGAATCCTGTGAAATGCTAAACTTCTTGTGTTACGGGAATTTCCTGGGGTTTTCATAGTAGATCTTTATGTCCAGTATCTCTTCTGTAAGTCCAAGAAAAAAGTGCTTAACTAGTTCACGATTGAAGGATTTATTTGCTTATCCCAGTTCTCAGGTATCTTAACATAAGTATTAGTATTCCTAAGGTGATCTTCAGATTTCACAGTAGCACAATTTGCATGGATAAGGTAACAGTTTATAGTAAACTGTTGATACTAATATTACATCTGATGTTTATTATAGAAGATAGAAATGTAGACTGTATGTTATGTTTGCCGTTCCTTGGCTAGTGAATGTTCCAGCCTTCTTTTCTCTGTAAACGTAACGCTGTTCTGCTTCGCACAGGTTAAAGAGATTGAGGATCTGTCCCCTGAAATTGAAATTCCTGAAGGTTTTTATGTAGCCGAGCCTATTTGGTTCATATTCCAAAGGATGATGGAATATGATCTACTGTTTGGGTGCATGAAAGCTGATTAAAATTGCATCTTCCTGGATTTATTCTGAATGCCGCTTCTGAAAGATAAAAGCACAGAAACGAAGGTCTTTTCTTTATAGAGCATTTACATTTCTCAAAACTTGCATGTTATCTCAGACCCGATCATGGAAATAGCTCTCCTCTTGAAGAGAGAGAGGCAGTTAATATTGAAGCATTTTTTCTTTATATGATGAATCTTTGATTAATGCTTCGCTGGTATTTATTATCATCATAAAGCTGTTATGAAATAGAAACCGTAAAATCAATTTTTAGAGGAAAATCTGAAACAAAGCCACAAAGATATCCTGTGACAGTGTGAAGTCTTGAAGAGGGGCTTCTCAAATCTTAGGCTGATATGTTGACTGCTTCTGAAGCTAATATGAGTTGAGTTGATTTTGTTCTCTGTTTTAGATGATGTGGAAAAAATAAATCCTAAATAGTCGTGTTAAATATTTTTAGAGGAAAAATATCCCTATAGGAAACACTGATGAGCTTCCCAATCAACACTACTTTTATAAATGACCTAACCTTTGTTTCATTTTAGTCATGTCCTATGAGAAGTAAACAGGGTGATGTTCAACTAGTGCATTATTTAGAGATTTTTGGAGTACGTTTTGAAAGCCTCTTACAGAGCTCTGTCCACAGGATTCCCATTAAACACAATGGGAGCTGCGTGGCTGAAATCCTGCAGAGCAGTTTGAAAATGTATCCCGTGCTGTGCTGAAGATAGATGATTAAAGAACGAGTGCTTGAACAGGGAGGAGGGAGTGGTGATGTGATTCTCCATTTAGGGCTGTAGTTAGACTAAAAATCCTTCTCTAAATCCCTCTTAAATGATCTGGTGGAAGTCCTAGCTAATAGCTCTCCTGTTTCTGCAGAAGAAATACCAGTAAGTTACAAATAATTAAAATAAACATTTGCACCGTAGAGATGTCCGGATGTCCCTTCACTTCTCTTTACCTTTTTTACTGCTGTTCCACTTAACTATTTTTCTGTTTTCTTACATCTTGCTTACATTTTCACATCCTTTTTCTTTTTCTCCTCTTACATCTTTTATGCTACTCTTGCCTTTATTTCTGGTCCTCATGTCTTGTGCTGTTCTCTTCTTTTCCATTCTCTCCTGAAGATGCTTTCTCAAAATCTTTTTCTCTGCTTTCCTTCTGTGTTTGTAAGTATTTCCTTCTTCTCTGTTCTCCTAATCCGACTCTTAGTTTGTCCAGTTCCTCTACTTTGCAGGCCAAAGTAATGGGATATGCCCTCTATTCCTTTTATTTTCCATGTTGACAGCTGGCCATCCCTCCAAACTGTCCTTTCCTCTTCTCAGCGAATTTCTGGCATTATACAACTTACCTCCTGAACCTCTGAGGTGAGAGAGGTTTCAGACACTGTCTGATCCAGGGGCAGCATTCTACATGACTTGAGCAAGGTTAAAATGGGAGCAGGCAGTAGTGGAAGCACATGCATGCAGCAAAGAGCCTGTGTTCTTTCTATATATTGCAGTGCAAATCCTACATACAGAAACATTCCCCTGCTTTTACTCAGTTCATCTCCAGGATAATGCAATTTAAAGAGATGGGCTTCAATAGTGACAAATTTGGCATTTTGAGCCTGTGTATTCTGGTGTGTTCTTTCCTTGTTACTTCATACAATGGATAATGACTGTGACAGAGTAATGTGTTTGGAAAGATATGGGGAGTGCTTTATGGCACTTAAAGTAAAGGCATTAGAGTGTCCGTGCCTTTTTCTTTTCTTTTCTTTTCTTTTCTCTTTTTTTTTAATGCAGCTGTTACTTCTTTCTACTTGCATCTCATTTGCACCTTGATATTCTTCTTCCTCCCTTCTTTTTCTTATCTTCTTTTGATAGGCTTGCACACGTACAGAAAGGACAAACATTAAAAGTTATTAATGACAAAATATATCTGGGTCCTTCTTGGGTTTTTCGTGACCAATTCACAAATAGCTTAATTCAGCCCTTCTTGTTTCTTGGCATCAAAGCTGATGAAGCTGTATATGATGCTATTCCAGCCCTCTTCTGTGTGCATTGTCACGTATTTTCATTGCCTCTTTATCAACTGCTTGGTTATAGAAGAGCTGTCGATATAGTTTTAAAGAGACTACCACTACCTAATGATATAGATAATGAAGCCTTTGGAGGCCATTACTTTAACTATATATTACTTGGTTAGGCCACTTTGCTATGCTGCTCGTGTTTGGAAATCTAAAAACAGTAAGCTTTCATTCTTATGTCTCTGACGTGACTGGTTTTTGTGGTAGTGTTCTAACCACCTAAAATTTAAGATGGGAAGAGTGATTGCTTCTACATCTTAGCTTTCTTTGGTAGTAGATACCTATTGCTGTTTACTGACTCTGTCCTCCAGAACAGTAAACTCCTTTTGAGCTGGGCACCATTAGAATAGAAAACTGTGTTGTTCCAGAGCAGTGCTGCAGGAAACCCGCACGGAAGGAGGCGTTCTTCAGGCTCAGGAGAAGGCACTTGGCATTCACTATCCTGGCAGTCCTTTCTGATCTACTTTAGGAAAAACACATGGAGGCGTTTTATTTTTATATTTCTCATTCCATAAGTTGGTAATTTGGAGGCCAATGTGGAGGGTTTGTCATGTGAGAAAGTCCTAGTCACACCGAGAGGGTTTCAGGGCATCACCTGTTTATGAAGAGTACAGAGAAAACACTTGATCATAGCTGATCGGCCAAGAACTGTCCATACCCTCTGTTTATAAATGTCTGTTTGAATGTCCAAAGCAAACTCTCTGCTAAGGAAAAAAAGGGAAGACAAATTCTAAATATATCTGCAGCAGCTTATTATCCCCCTTAGGAATTAAAATTCTATCGTATCATTATTTGTAGCACAGAGATCACTTGGAATATTCCTACACATTTTGTCCATCTTTGCTGATCTTACGTTTAGAGGCTTTCAGGAAGTCACGGCTGAATTGAAAATCTGCATTTTTTTTCTTTTCTTATTGTAGTCTTCATGAGCTGAAATTTGGAAAGGCTGCAGTCCAGAAAGTCAAAAGAAATTAGATTTATTAAGAGTCCACGTTGTCTTTCAGAGTACTTTTAAGTGAATCTCCTGGTTGGGAATCAGGATCATTGTTTCTTGCAGTTCTGTTGATTCTTGCTGTTCTTTGTATTTGCGGACATCTGAGGTGACTTGTGATGGGGGGATCCAAGTTCAAAGTGGGAAACTTTCCTGTTATACTTGAGCCCCATGTAGTTACATTTGCAGGAGGTTGGCCTTTGGGCCTTTGCAGTTGGCTGTACAGTGTCAGGAAAGGACTGGTGCTGTCTTGGGAATTTGATTTTTTGATGTAAGATTTAGGTTATTGAACAAAACCAGGAGTGGTACCTTGAATGCTTGTTTATTTAGAGTCCCATTAGCTACATTGGTAGGTAGGTTTTTAAAGGTGTTAAATTCACAACTAACATTTTAATGAAAAAGAATGCAAGAATTTAATAAACTTTACAGTCTTTGCCTCTGAAGGCATCAGGGCATGTTGTATGGCGTTCAGTATAATGAAGCTTTCTGAACAACTTTAACGGTATGCATACTTAGTAGTCACTTAATCAAAAGAATTATATATCTTTCTGTACAGCAATAATATGCATGCTCACTAGCCACTTGATCAGAAGAATTTTATATTTTAAGTGTTTTGCCATTTTTTAATGCTAAGCAGACGTCAAATGGTGAGGTATAAATATCTCTCTGTATCCTCTCACAAATCCTTCAGGTTTCGTTTTAGTGCAGAAGAGCAGAAATGTAGGAATGATAAAAAGATAGAACGAAGCTTTTGATACCGTGCTTCATTCCAGATCGAACGGCTTGTTTAAGGTTATGTGAGCACTAGCATAAGCTATTCATATGACATGTGTGAAACATTAACATGTCATTAAAGAGACAGCAAAACTGCCAATTTATTTGAAGTTACTGACATGTTTTTTAAGATAGAGCTCAGATCACTGATGGAAATTGCTGAAAATTTGTACAGTCATACCAACAAAACAATATAGAGAGGACATGTCATCTGCTGCTTAGACCCAGCAGGGTGAACAGTTGGCATCCTGAGTTGTACGATCGCTAATATTGGCCATGTTGGTTAACTTTGCTGGGCCTCAGTTTGTTCACCTGTGAGATAAAAACACAGTATGTTATGTTAACCTCCATATTCACAGCGCAAAAGCGGGGGACCTCAGACCTCTTACAAGCAGGGACTTGGTAGATCCTGGGATGAGGCCTCACATCACTGATCTTTCTAATAAAATAACCATGTTTTACTAGCCCGTGGTGAGTGATGATAATTAAAGCTAGTGTGATTTGTCAGTTGGAAGAACAAACTCAACTTTGTGATAGATCATCCTTGGATTTTTACTACAGTTGTTCCCTAATTGGGAAATGTCAATACTTTGCAATGGATTTTCCAGTCATTGTAGAAATTAAAAAAGTGGAACACGTTATTGTAAAGAAAATACCATTGTTTATTGATTCCATGAAGTTGGAGTTTTACTTGCAGAAAACCGTATCCACTCATCTTCACAGGATATTGCTCACAACCCTGGAACCACCTCATAACTCCTTTAAGATTTGCAGTGACATGGAGCTGTGGGGAGAGTGAAATAACTATATTATGTAGAGCCTAAGATTGGAGTCCAGAGTACAATGACCTAAGAAAACCTTCACTGGGGAGTCAGAAAGGCTGAAAACAAATCATGATAATTTCTGCAGAAAAAGAAACAACCCTCCCTCCTCTTCTTAGGTTTCTTTGAGCTGCTGTCTGTACTCTGGACAGCACAGGTTGGTGTCTACCACAACACTGCTCAGTCTGAGCCCGAAAGATTCACAATAGGCTGTGTAGGGTGAAAATGTGTAAAAACAGCTTGTTTGCATTGTGGAGGGTTCTGCAAATGCTTGTTGATGACAGACCTCATTTTCATCTTGCATTTCTCTTGTACCTACTTGAACCCCACAAAAGCTGCCTCCCTCCACATAGCATCTTTGCTATTCATGGGAAACACATAGACATTTATCAAGGTGGTCTTCGTACCACCTTCAAGCTGTAACTCGGAATAGAACAAGAGCTTTTTAGTTTTGAGTGGCTTTACATTCGCTTAAGTAACTTAAAGCAATAGTGGTTTGTCTGTATCAGGGTGCTTATATGCAAAATTAAGCATGTGTGTTTGGAGGAGCAGGTCGATACATCTATCCATCTATCTGTATTTCTGCAATATGGAAAAACATTTATTTTAAATCTACAAAATAAGAAAAAAGTATTTGAAAATTATTTGAAATTAGAAACATTTGCAGTCCGATTGTATAGTTGTCTGTAATTTTTCTGATACTTTTAGTTATGCTGAAACACTGTGACTATTTCTGGTGCCTCCAGTGTGAATAGAGTTTGAACTTAGGAGCATATGTTTGCGCTGACACGAGAATTAGCTTTCTGTACGTGTCTGGTTCTATCNTTTAGTTACGCTGAAACACTGTGACTATTTCTGGTGCCTCCAGTGTGAATAGAGTTTGAACTTAGGAGCATATGTTTGCGCTGACACGAGAATTAGCTTTCTGTACGTGTCTGGTTCTATCCACTTAGAATTAATGAAAATATCTCCTGTCCTAAGGAGCCAAATATGTTACTGGGGAATTGTAGGAAGGACAGTCCTTCGATTTGAAAAATCCTTTCAATTGCTTGTGAGAAGCTTTTCTGTGAGGCTTAATCTTGGACTGTTTTTTGTTTAATTCTCCATGCCTGTAACTTACAAAGTCGTATGTGAGTCTGGCAATGGAAGATACCCATACAGTCCGTATGGCATTTGTCTATCTGTCAGCACAGAAACAAACATTACCACTGGTTTCTGTTGCAATTCAGAAGCTTTTTGCTGTAGGTATAGATTAGATGAGTGAAATCTGTATGACTGAAAGAGACAATGGAAACATTTCCAACATTTCCTGGCTCAGATGGTAGTTAGAGCAGTTTCAGACAAATGTCAAGTCTACCATTGCGTGATAACAGAATTCAGACTTGTGTGGGAGCAGCGATATGCCAGTGCTGAGGTCTTCCAAAATCCTACCCTACTTATTTTGAGGTTCAAGGCACATACTCACATTATTTTAACGATACCTTGAAAATTTCCAGTGTTTCAATGGTCAGTGGTTCAATTAAGTAAATGCGCTCAATCTTTCAGTTCTGTGTAATTTTCAAGTGGTGGTATGGTCTAGCGGACAGAGCACCCGATTAGATTGTCCAGTCGAAGGAAGGATCCTTCTCCACTCGTGTAGACAGAGCTTGAGACCTGTTTCATTCCAGCACAGCCTTGTGATAGTTGCCTTCATCCTGCACAAGATAGTTTATTTTATGTGCTACTCTTCTTTAGATAGCTTGCCCTTCAGGCAACAGTTTGAGTATGTTTTTAGAAGGAGGGTTTAGCATAAGTGTGTGAAAAGAGCATGGCTTGTGCAGTTTGGATTTGCCACAAGGTTGAACTGGCCGCTTGGAGCCTGTGGTAGCGAAAGGGCTGCAATGGTGCTGCAGGAGGAGAATGTGCCTTGGTATTTCTGGACTGATAAGCTCCTGTACTCATGAACAGAAAGAATAACAGAATAAATTATACATTGAATGTGTCTTTCTGTTACTGTTGTAAGGGATATTATTACTTTATTTTCCAACTGAAATATTAAGGATGGATATTGTGCATTCTGTAGGCTTCGCCCAGCATACTGCTATAAGGCATGTACCAATGTCGTATCCTAAACAGAACGGAAAATGCAGAGAAAACCCCTTCGGGTTTAAAGCCCCAGCGTTTCCCATCTGTCAGTTCTCTTTTAAGTTTGTCATGTATCTGTTTTCACATCTCTCTCTGCTTTTTTAAACCCATTTCAATATCTAAATTCTCTGTGAAGCTTGTGTCTATCTCCTGACTACCTGCCCATTTGAAGCAGTGGTCTAACAGCGTGCTGCGGGGTCTCTGCAGTAGGTGCACTGAGAACAGCAGGCTCGGACACAGCCGCAGGAAGGAGGGGCCGCTTCATCCTGGGGATCACCATGGCTCATGGAGGAGAGCAGAGGGTCTCGGTGGCTGGCAGGCCACCACAGTCTGGAGATGAGCATGCAGATCAGGGGGACAGCTGAAGAGAGCAGGCAACCATGTCTAGAGCTAATGGAATTCCTTGGGGCCAGAGGGAAGTAAGCAGTTCAGAGAGCCACTGATTTAATTGCAACTAGGTAGAAGGAGAGACGCTCCTGCAAGGATGCAGTGAATAGGAACTGCTGTTTGAGCTTTTTTTTGTTTCTGTTATGTCTTGTAAAGCCACTTTGATATTTTCTGTGTTTAAAAAAATCTAGTGCTTAATCTAAAATCTGGATTTTTTTATTTGTTCAGGAGCAGGAGTTGTGTGTGTTTGTTTACTCTGAAGCCTTTTCTTAGTTTGAGGAACTCACTGTAAGGAGAAAGTCTAACCTGATCCATTGCAGAGCTTTGAATGGAGTGGTGAGGGAAGTGAGATGCAGGTAACCCCAAACCTGAAGTTCAAAACTACATATGAGTAAGCAAACAAATTTATCTGGGAGCTGAGTCAGACAGACGCTTTTTGTTTGGTTGGATCGGGGGTTTGGAGAGAGAGCCGCAAGGCTTGGGCAGGAGCACAGCATTCTGCCACCAAAGCCAGACGAATTGCAGTCTCCAAAGAGACAACCAAAGTCAGGCTGGCAAAAATGCCAGCTGGTTCACAGGTGAACCACGAGCTGAAAGAGCTGAGAAACCACATGGGAACCTGTTCCTTGGTCCGTGATCAGGCGGTAGGGAGAGGTCAGATGTAGCTCAAGGAGGCGAAACCCAGGCCACGTCTCCAGGAAGGGTATAGCTAAAAATGATAGTCAAGAGACTTAAGCCAGAGCCTGCCTAGGAGAGAGGCAGGAAGCTTCACTGTCTCACAGGTAGGAGCTTGAAGAAAATACCCACCTGAGCATTTTGATTACACAGAAGTAAGTTAAGCTAGAGATGGAGAAAGATCTGTTATTGATATTTTTCTCTAAAAAGAGTCCTGCACCTGCTGCATGACATGAAGAGATGGAAAAAGCTGAAATACAAACCTCAACTGCTGTAGTAAGATTCTCTAGAAACCTTTGGACACATCTTTGTAAGACTGTAAGTTAGTATCAAGTTGAAGGAATTCTCTGTGACATGCATTTGAAATAACCACCGAGTACTGTCACCTCCACTTGAGGGTGATGAAAAGGGAAGGTGATAGCACCCAGCAAAAGGTAGCTGCCAGCCTGTGGAAATCTTGAAGGAATTAGGTCAAGGGAAAAGGGGTTGAAGCTGTCATGCACCTTCTAGAGCTGGAGCAGCTGCGTGCTACCTGCTCCTTGGAGGGAGAATTGTGAAAAAGGGCTCTGTGGGACGTGGCTGAACAGAGCACCAGCTACAGAGAGTATTTATTTCCGGTGCTAGAAGGGGTATCAAAAATCAGGATAGATAGGAAGGATTTTTTTCAAGGAAAGCTTGCTCTGTCAAGGAAAGGTTTTAGGCGTGAGATGATCAAACTTCTCTAAGGGATATGCTACAGAAGACCAAAGAGGTTTCCTTTGCAGCAAGACAGGACATAGAGATATGTCCTACACAGCTGAGAGGTTGGTCAGAGAAAATCCTCTTCACATGTGAAATTACCATGGCAGACTCTGAGACACCCCTCTCCCAAGGAACAAAATCAATAAACCTAGCTGAAAGGGGTCTGAAAGACCTTTTTGCGAAGTAGGAAATATATGGGAAGGTTCTGCAGACTTGGAGGACTGAGAGACCTCTTATGTCTCCTTGCATTAGTGCATTTCAGGAAAGATTAATTCCTGGTCTTAACATCTGTTCTTGGGGAAGGCCCCAACAAAATAGTCTGTGGCTTTGGTCCACTTGAAGTGACAGAACTGCAGTTTTCCGATCATGTCCCAGCATTGCTGGGGGACGGCACAAAGGAGGTGCCCATTTATGAAGATGACGGTCCTGAGAAAATTGGGAGGAAAGTCAGGAACTTGACTGCCTACGAGTGATGCATCAACTCCAGCAGGGTCTGTCTTGCTCGGCCTGGTTGAAACTGTGCTCCTGTGCATATTGTGAGTTGCAGCAGCAGGGCTGGGCAGGAGATGGAGTCAGCAGAACTGTCAGAAACATCATACCAAAAAGCTTTAAAAGCAACTTTCCTACAGCTCCGTGGGTCCTTGCAGGCAGATCCTGGCTTCCAGACAAGATTTGAGTGGCAAAAAAATTACAGAGGAAGCTTCTTTTTGCCAACTTGGATGCCTGAGCATGTGTCCTGTGTGCTGCTCCCTGGGCAGGGAACGATATTTCCTCCTTTCCAGAGCTTCCCCTGGCTCCCTTGCCCAGAAGCACACACAGAGACAAAGCCAAAATAAATAACTGTACATTGCAGTTAGATTGATTTCCTGGTATTCTCTCAACAGCACAGGACGAATTACATTTTTTAAATGTAGGAATGACTGATTTGTTTCAGGAGGAATAGCAGCAAGGACTTGTGGATCATAAATTCAAGACCCCTGCTGTGTAATTAATTTAATAAACTGCTCAACTCTGTCTTAAAACTGTTTAGGTTTCTCATCCTGTTACTCTATGTGGCAGGCTCATTCAGAGTCTCACTTTTTCAATGATTAAGAACATCCTAATTCCAGACTAAATGTATTTGTAACCACTGTATTCCTATCTTGTTTTGTCAATCATCAGCCTTAGGTTGATGTAGTTTTCTTTCCCATTTTACTTTCTCTCACTGATTCTTTTGTGGAAGTCATACTGTGTAAACCCTTGGTCTCTTAAGTTTAGCAAGATAAGTTGTTCAGTCTCTTCTCGTGACACAGACTTTCAATTCTTCTAAACAACCTCAGAGCTGTCTCTTCACTGAATCCTCCTTGAGTGAGCCGCTCCTGAACACCGATGATCGTAATTGCAGGTAATATTCCCGACGAAATCTTGACAGTGCTTTCCACAGTACTATTAATATTTTATGTTGCTTAAACTTTTACATTCCATGAACAGATTCTGGTTTCAGAGTGCCTCATTTCTTCTTCTGTTTCATGCTTTGAGAAATTTATCTATAGGTTAGGCCTGGTGGAGGACTCTTTCCCTACTCAAAACTGACGTCGTGTCAAGAAACTTAAGAAGCTTCTATCAAACATGAGTTTCATTTATTTTTCTTGTAAAGAAAATAGCTTTTTTAAAAAAGAAACACTTCAGTTTTCTTAAAACTTCAATTTTCTATTCAAATAATAGATGTAACAAAAAATTTAATGGTACTAAGTGAGATGCTTCAGATGAATAGAGAGTAAATAGAACACTAAAGAAAGGAGAAAATAAATGTTCTTAAATTGTGATTGAAGAATGTAGACTTGGGAATGGTGAGCTTTAAAGACTGTTTTTGCAGATTGTAACAGCTTGATAGTTACATAAGATGTATGGGATCCTTGGCAAAGCAGTTTTTTTAGCATAGGCCAGCAAGCAGGCAGAATACATGCGTGGGGGATAGCTATTCTAGATGTAATCAGCAAGTGCTTGATGTTGGAGTTGGTCCATCTAGGATATTAGAATCATGACCAGGAAAAGATAACCTTTTGTGGTTACTGGAAGAGGGGAAAATATAGGTTAATGTGTAGAAATAGCCTTTCACAAAGCTCCTAAGTTTTCTGCTTCGCTTCCAAAATTTGCATGTGCTTTGGAAGCCTTGCTCAGGGAGCAAAACATGGGATTTCAAGTTGAATTTATAGAGGTTCAACTACTCTTGCATTCTTTGAGAGAATTTATATTCAGTCCTTCTGTCATGTACTGTCACTGTCGAGAATATTACAGATCATAATATAACAATCTCTTTTCAATTAAGGTGCCATTAATTCATGCTTCAAAGATTCTGATTTATAAGAAACAAGTCTCAGTTATTATCCTGTGCCATGTTTGGGTAAGCAATCCTTACTGAAAGTGCACAGCTAGGGTGCTAGCGCAGAAGCAGCAGCTTAGAAACTGCAAGAGCACTGGCCGTCAGAGCTTTGCAGTAAATCTGTCTGTAAGCATATTTCACCTCCGTGTTTGACAGAAACTAGTTTTCTCTTTCCTTTTGCAGATATTCCGTGGATACCTAAAGCTTGTAAGATCCTCTCGGTGCTGGTTTTATAGTGACACGACCACTCAGACAGTGTCTCTGTTATGCCTGTGGTTCAGCTTTATGGCTGTCAGCTCTTACCAACTTTTACAGTAGCAGCAAACAACAAAACAAATGTCTCAACTGCGTTTAACTGAGCTCTCTGTCATGTTCAGAGTGCTGATGGGAGGTGTTTCTAATTGCCATATGAAACTGTGTGCTCGCCAGTCCCTGTTAGGGCTGTTTGACAAGATGTGCCTCTTAACCAAACAAAATAGACTGTTTGAATTTGACTGAAGATGAAATGACCTATTAGCAATTCTTCATAATTTTTCTGAGCTGGTTTAACTAGCAATACTGATATGCAATTAGACTATATTTCAATTTATACTTTTAGACTTACATTGCAAAACTTTGATTTTAGTGATGTTGTGTCTAGTTTAGTTGAATCTAGTCTTTCTGCCATTTTTGCTTGTTTAATAGATTTGTAAGAAATTTATGGAGGACTGGAGTTGGAACTATGTATGCATATAAAACCACAATGATTAAGAATCCTATTACATTATTAATTTAAAAATGAAATGGTGAGCATGTTAAGAAATGAAATATTTTGGTGAGGACTGCACTGGAATTTGTTGTGAACCAAAATGATTTTTCTTTTGTGTAAAAGGCGTCTGATTAAGGTCAGCCTATGAGCAGAAGTGGTTGCAATCTGCAACTGAAAAACTGCACCACTGTCTGCACTAGAGATTAGAGCTGGCTTGTTTTTATTCACATTTGGTCAACAGATGGTCCAACTATTCTGTGGGCATTCTGGCAATGTAGAAGTCTGCACATCAATGACAAAAACCCATCATACGAATAAGTAAAATGTCAGTGTTCATCTGAGTAGAATGAATACCCATTGTCAGCTTCTCAAAAAGTAGTGTAGCTGGCTGACTTTAAAGGAGAAAACCTAGCAGAACATCATATTGCTAAATTAGCCAATACCATTCATTCTGATAAGACTGAAAGAACAGAAATAGTATGAAGCTTATATAAAAGAGAATGTTACTGGCCTTTGGCCAGTGCAGTTAGCTAGTATTTGCTATCTCGCTGGATTGTTACCTTAGAAATAAAAAAGAATTTGCAACGCTGGGAATAATTCTTTTGCTCAATTGCATTTGCAGAGGATTGTACACAAAAGTCATGTTCCCCTAAACACAGTAGAAATAAACAACAGCGGGCAGTTTCCTGTCTGATATACCTAGGAATACTGGCTCTTTTTTTAAGGTCATAGGTTTAATATACAGCGTATCTGGCAACATGGCTTAAGGTATCCCTCTCTCTCTCTTCTGCCTTCGCATCACCCACACACATGTGCCACAGCAGGTTTCCCTTCTCCAGCCCCTGTTCCAGCTGGGCTGTTTTTCCAACTATGTGAAGGGATTTAGACAGCTTAAAAGGAAAAGAACAGAAAACATGAACGGGCAGGTGAGAAAAGCTGTTGCATCTGCACAGCTGAAGAAGCAGCTCTACGGGGTGAGAATTTGAGTGAGGAGAGAGATGGGGAGTGAGGAGAAGCATGACGGCCTTTGGCTGAGTCACTATTTTTTGTTGTGAAACACAGGGTCTTTGTTGTTGTGTCCATCACTGCTTCTCCGGCTTTTGATCCCTTTCCTCCTCTTGGCCATGCTCACAAAGCTGAAACCAGCTATGGTCCCAGACCCTTTACTTGTGGTCAGCCTTGCTGACATCTCCTAAGCCCATGGGATTTAATTTCTGATCCACCTTGAATGAGACCAGTGTTTCGTAGGTAACAGTATTTTGCAAATATTCTGTTTAGCCTCCATTCAGGAGGGTTGGCATTAGAATCAGTTCTGACATGCTTGATGAATCTGTGTAGATCAAAGACAACTTTTGATGGTGTCTATTAACGCCTTCTGAAATGGACGTGCAAACCTTCCTTCTTTTGCTGAGTGGAACTGACGTTGATTACGTTTTCATGAGATGGTAGTACCAGATTGTAGCCTACACTTGCTTTTTACATCCCTTTGAAAGGGCAGAGAAGGGCGAATGCGTTCGGCAGCTGTGCCTCTCTGAACAAATGTACTGGCACACACTGTTGCATCTAGACCACAGAGAGTAAATACAAGTAATGTATTTGACAGTCTGTCTAAATTGCACAAAACTGACAATTGGCTAGAAACACAACAGGGTTGTTTTTTTTGTTTTAATCTGACCGATTTTGTTCCTAAAAGACAGTACTTTTGTGTTTGGTTACTCTGTTGACAAGGTGATGTCTTTTGCACACACTTGTTTTTGATTTTTGTAACTGAGCTCCAGTAGGATTTTAACAATACAACTAATTACTGTGCATATTCAAAAGATAAAAGGGCGCCCTTAATGTGTTATTCATAACATGGAGTATGAGAACATTATAAGGCCAAGATTGTCTTTAAATATTAATTTCATGGTAGCCATGGATGCGTTAGGCTCTTTTAAAGAACAAAACCACTGAATGCAACTCTCAAATTTTTTTCCACACAGTTGACTTTTATAAATACTTTTGTTCTCTAGAATGGAGGAGACAGTGAGAAATCTGCTACAGAGCCAAGGATCCCCAGGCCAGCATGGAGAAGGAACTGTCAGTATCATGAAGGTGTATCAGGTATTAGTGACTTATTACTTGTTTTGTTGTGATAGAGAAGTGCTTTAAAAGGAAAATTGCACTACTGAGATAAACGTGTCTGGCGCTGTTTCCTCTATTTGTTTATTAGTTGGGAATACTTGTAAGTGGTGATTGGGACCATCTACATTTTCCCAGGTGCTCTCTCACCAGACTTCAAGGTTTTTCATTTTTATTGTCATTGTGTTACCTGCAGTTGTTGCTCCTTACAGTTAACAGGGGACAGAGAAACTAGTTTTGAAGACATTATTAAAGCACTTAATATTTAAGTAATATATTCCAGCATCTCTAGAAAACATAGATGCTTTTGACAACTTAACCTTCAGATTGTGATGGATAATTTTATCTACTTACATTCTTACCGGATGTGACCCTTTCATATAAAACTCCGTAGTTTCTTATTGCTGCTTGTGGCAGGTGAGTTTTATCAGCCTCACTTGGGATAGAGAGAGGACAGAATTTAGAAGATAAAAATTTTAGAGGTTTTTCAAAGGGAACTAGGTCTGTTTATGTTGTTTATAAGAAAGGATAGTTTTGCATTTTCCTAATGTACTGCTATATTCTGGAAGCGGTGAACCTGGGGTGGTGGAAAGCCTCTCTAAGTGTTTAGAAACATGAATGAGATGCATTCCAGTTAATGAGATGAATTATGAATACATGAATTCTTAAAAAAAACCCACTTAATGAAGTCAGACTTACCCTGTATCTTTTTAAATAGAATAAGCATTCCTTATAAAAACATAAAATGCGGAAATAATATATTAAAGTCTATACGAGGTAGCGATCCTTCAGATAAAACACTTCTCAAAAATTCTAGTTAGATTAGTCCATTCTTACAACTAATGGATCAAAAATTCAGCAATATAGCTAAACAAAAATGTGTATTAAAGAGTATTTATCACTGTAATGAAATTTTCATTTTAAGCTTGAATTGAAGGGGAAAGGATCTTTTAGATTAACCTTCCAAAATAATCAATTTTTCTTGTTAATATGATAGCCTGTAAAATTTAATTTCAGGACAAATTAAACTTTTTGTTGAAGTTATAATAGAACGTTGTGCTTTTAGAAACTGGTGATAAAAGCATCTATATTTTACCCACTATCCTTTTGGGATGCAAAAATGAAACTCAGTTGCCTCCTCTTGGTTCAGAGTTTAAATCCATACTTCCTGCTCGCTCCTGCCGCCATACAGCGGGTGTTCTGAAGCGGGCTTGGTGTCAGTCTCTCCTTCAGGTGGATTACTTGTCTGTCTGCTTAGAACAGACAGCTGGTATGTTTTCATTGTCTGCTTTTCTGGATGCTCTCTTACCATGGAAACCACCGTAAGGTGGTACCACAACTAGATTTTAGCTTCTTCGGGTTTTGTTTTTGCACTCTTAACAAGAAAAGCAAAATAAGTACTGCAGTTTCTTGCCATCAGACTGAGGGTTTGAGTGTTCTTAATTTCTCTTTTGGAAACTGGAAAAAAAATAGCTACGTGGTCTTTTGAAATTTTGTGTGCTGCTTTCCTAGAGGGGAGATAAACTAGTCATTCTAATTTCAGTGCTTGTATATTTGTGTGTCGTTTTTCCTCCATCTTTTATTTATTTCTTAAGCTTTGCAAAAAGAGGCAATTTGGTTACAGTTTTGTTTTTTTTCTTCTTTCTCCTGACATAGGCGTTTGTTGTCTCCTGCCAACCAGGAGAATGAATACTGTGGTGTGTTTTGTGTAAAATCTCTTGGGTTTATTTTCTGACCAGCAAAAGAACAAGGCAGTTCTGCCCAGTTAATCATAACAAGAACGATTCTTCGGTTTCCTTCAGCTCTGGCAAACAGTCCACTCCATGTAGCAAACTGCTGTCTAGCCCTTTTTTCCCCCTTCTTTCTGGAAATGTGTTTTTGTTTCAATCTGCTAGGCGGTAGTCAGATTGGATTCCCCAAACCTAAGCCTAGCTCTCTTAGAGTGAAGCTGTCTCTGTCCGGGGACCTCATATACATGATATACCAGCACCCGTGTACCTGTTACTCTAGGGTTATTTTAAATCTTATACTACACATTGCATAACAGCTTCCTTCTCTTCTTGTTCTTGGGATTGTTTTCAGTCATGATATGAAAGTGAGCTTGCTTTTTAGCGATTTTCATTTGCTCCCTGTTGCCTGTATGCAATTTCCTTTGCTTATGAATTTCTTTTCCTAATTCATGACTCAGAAGCAATTGTTTTTCCCTTCCTGGAGAAATAGCTAGGCTACTGCATCATATACCAGTCTGTGATTGGTAAAGCCGGTCAAAAATATGGAACATTTCCATGAATGTTGTGTTTTTTCTGAGTGTCTCTTTGACTCATTCATCCTCACATCCCTTTTGTTCACTTTTATGACAAACTTCTGAGCAAATAGTTTCAAGGAATGTCTCTATTCGCATGCAAACCAGCACATTCCTGCCCTCATATGGCTACCTGCTACTTAGGTCAGAGATGGGTTCACTTGATGTGTGTTTGTTATTCAGTCACACGGAAAAACTATGCAGTGTGGTTTAGGCAACATCCACATGTAATAATAAAAGCTAATACCTGAAAGGCTCTTCAAAACAAATACTTGGCAAAGAATCTGTGATCTGAAATGTTTACAAAGTATTTTAACATTGAAAAACATATTGGTAAAGCATTGTATGAATCGTTAGTATCTTATTCAAACCAACTCTGGAAATCATGGACAAACGTGTAATCTAAATATATGATAAATTTTATTGCAAATACTGTGCCCAGGTTTGGCTAGAGGCATCAACATTGCAGTAGAAGTGTTTCATTTGTATCTTTCCAAATGCGTTCAGACAGTTTTTTGATATATTTGTAAGGGTAATTCACAAATGGGAATAGAATTTGAATGTGCAACCTAGGTAACATTTCTTAAAAGCACTGATGTATTCAGGTTTTTGAGAACATATGATAACCATGTTATCATCCTGTATTTGTAAATGAAGTATAGATGTGAGCTAACACGTGAAAAAAAAAGATTTTTATGATCTGAATTTCAAGTGGTACTTATATATATCTCCATATACATACACAAGACTTATGGAATGTATAAATACTGACAGTGTTTTGAAAGCCATCCTCTACAATCAGCTACCTTATAGAACATACTCTGAATCATACCTGTTCTCTGCAATTGCTATGATATGATCAGAATGATATGATCAGTACTCAGTGCAGTAGAATATCAGATTTTACTGCAGTTTCACAACCATGTATTTCGTAACAAATGAGGACATGATCTAGGCAATCTCCAGTGTTGATTTGTCATCAACATATGTCCCGTATTTTCTGACACCATGGTAAGTTTGTTTTAATGTGAAACCTGATCACATTAATATCTGAATAGTCATAAAAGATACCTCTGTGCAGTAAACACTTTTGATCTATTGAGCATTGTCTACATATTTGTTTTTTACGTATCTCATTATTGTTCTGGGATGTATGAAATTGAGTTCTTACTATAATATCAATATGCCTGACTCCAAAATAAATATTCGTGCTAATGAACATTAAATGTTGCATAGTGATCATGTTAGAAGAATAATAATAAGATGGAGCCCAGAGCGTGCAGTATTATTGCAATACTGTGTTAGGTCTTGCCAGGATTCTTTCTTGAAGCAGAATACTCTAACCCTTTCCATAGAGCTAGCTGCCCTATGGGAATTTAATTGCTGGACTTACAGATGGATGGTGTGATTTCTTTAGGGTAAAAGAATTTAGAAGCAGGATTGTAAATAAAATTCTCCTCTGTTATCATTTTACATAACAGTAACTGAGGGAAGATTTATAATGAATGCTCACATAAATGTAGACAAGAATGTGTGATTTGAATTGCTGTGAGCCATCATATTTCTTGCTTAAATTTTACTTGACTAAAAGGCTCTAGTAATGTAAGAGTTTCCAAGAGGCATTGTCCACCTAAAAGTAAGACCATGAAAGGCCAAACCATTACCTCATATATAAATATTATTCTCGTTCAAGGCACACTTTTTTTATCTAAGAGGTGGAGTGATCCCTGAAAATAATTGTGTGCAGTACTTGAACCCAAGACATTAAAATAAGCACCCCACAGACTTTCCTTCCTAGGTTTGTCCTTGTGATTTGGATATCAAAAAGTAAGCCTCTTTCCTTTTTGATCGTAATACTGAATATCTAGGTAGAGTCTTAGCTGATTACAGAACACTCAAAGACTTTCAAGGGGTTTTTTTAACTCCTTTTGACTTTATGTCAGTGTACAGTGATCAAAATAGATGAGGAAGAGAGTTTGTTGTAAGTTCACAATTTGTTACAATTCTGGAATTGTCAGTATGTGCACTAAAGCTCAGGACAGACATGGTGAACTCACATCAGAGAGGAAGGACGATCTACTGTTTAAAACACTGTGTTTGGGAGACTAGATTTTGATTCTTTCATTTGCTACAAGTTTCTCTGTTTCCTTGGACAAATTCACTTTATCTGTCCATCTTTTTAAACTTTGTCTGTAAAAAATGGATAACATGTCATTTAATCTTAAGTATATTTAAGATGTCATCATAAATATGAACTGCTGCTTCTATCGTAACAGGAACTGTTATAAGTACTGAGCCAGATATTGAAGAGATTAAAAAAAATTTAAAAAGGCTTTTCTCATATCTCCTTGTAAACTTGGAAAAAAAGTTACTTCCTCTAAGGAGTTTGTTTGACTTACAAATACTTTTAATAGAAAAGGAATCAGTTTCAAAGTGGAGCTTGGATGGTCTTCAAGCAGGGCTATGCTGTCTTCTATGAAAAAAATATGTAAGTGAGGTTTTGCTGTTGGGAATTCGGGGATTTGGATACATGAATTCATATGAAAAACTTAGGGAAATAAAAACTCATGACTGCAGGGGTTGTAACCTTTTCAGAACCCTGCTGTGCTACTTTGAGATTTGCACTCAAAAAAAATAGTGCAATTGCAGCCTAAGCATTTGGATGGGCTCTTCTCAGCAAGTAAGAGCTGTGATTGTGGTTCAGCTCTGTGGTTTTTTACCATTCTGGAGAGGTGACAAGATTTGGGGACATAATGACTTCCAAAGAGATTTCTCAGGCTTTAGAGTGCACCATGAGAATAATGGCACACAGCTGTGTGGGGGATATCTGTCCCATTTGCAGGGCATCACCACCAGTGCAATCATTAAATCCCACTGCAGCTTCACGGGAGGAGTGGCTTTGAACATAAGAAAGTTCAGTTCCATTTCTTGCCCTTTTGTTGTATATAAACACGTGTAGATGTGCCTACCTTATCCAAAGCTCAGAAAGAAGATTTATCTGTAAAGATTCAATACTGATAACCTCAATACAAAGATGAAAGAATTCCAGTCCTACCAGACTTCTAGCTCTCAGTCATGAAGTCTGGAGCATTTTGCCAGTTGCTTTCCGCAGCAGATGTCAGAGGGGTGTGACTACATCAGTGATACAGGGACATTTCAGGTGGCATTCTTGGTCAGATCAACCCAATTTTTTGTCTGCGTTCTTTGTGAGACTCAAATATGGAACAGTTCTTGTGACTGTCGCTTCTAATTTGCACAGCCTTTGGTGTCAACAGCTCTTTCATGAAAAGAAAAACTGTGTCTATTGGCAATATAATTTTATCTTAACACAAAATTATACAAGCTTAATGTTCAGGCCATCGATATGTAACATTTTATAGATGGGGCCTGGCCATGAATTGGAAAAAAGGCACTAGTTGAATTCCCTAGCTGAAATCCACATAGGATTTGTAATGCTAACTTCTGTTACAGAAAGAGGAAACATATCCTTAAAATTAAACTTATCTCTCTGAACTGGAAGTGCGCACAGGAGACTGCATCAACCAGACCTCCTGAGCTACTAAGGAGGATATTATTAGGCAAAGTTGAGCAGTTTTCTGTCTCCCGGAGAAGGACAGAAGAGGAGCCACCTGCACTCTTGAGAGCTCCACTGGAAATCCTGAGCTGTCAAGGACACAAGCATTTGCTCTTGGACTGCTCTTCCATACATAAAAATCCAGGGCTAGCTTAGTAACAACTAATTCCTTATGGTTTTTCTTCTGATTGTTTTCCATCACTGGGCAAAGATTCTGATAAATATTTGTTCCCATAATTAAATAAATTGAGATTGCATTCTTGCCCCCAAGGTAGAGTGATGGTGTTCCTCAGACATTGTTCAAAATTACAGTTTTGTTGCAAGGAACATATGTGCAAATAGTTTTCCCTTTTTGATTGTTTGTAATACAGTAACAAAGCAATGAAGTTATGTTTAACCCAACAAAGTCTCATAACTGAAATATGCCATTTGTGTCCCTGTTTCTCAGAAAACAAGCTGTTCTTTCCTTCCCAAAATCATAGAATCATAGAATGGTTTGGGTTGGAAGGGACCTTAAAGATCATCGAGTTCCAACCTCCCTGCATGGGCAGGGATGCCTTCCACCAGACCAGGTTGCCCAAAGCCCCGTCCAGCCTGGCCCTGAACACTTCCAGGGAGGGAGCATCCACAGCTTCTCTGGGCAACCTGTTCCAATGTCTCACCACCCTCATCATGAAGAATTTCCTCCTCATACCTAATCTAACTCTACCTTCTTTCAGTTTAAAACTGTTACCCCTCATCCTATCACTCCATGCCCTTGTAAAAAGTCCCTCTCCAGCTCTCTTGTAGGCCCCTTCAGGTACTGGAAGGCTGCTATAAGGTCTCCCCAGAGCCTTTTCTTCTCCAACCTGAGGAACTCCAACTCTCTCGCCTGTCTTCATAGGAAAGGTGCTCCAGCCCCCAATCATCTTTGTGGCCCTTCTCTGGACTCACTTCAACAGGTCCATGTCCTTCTTATGTTGGGGGCCCCAAAGCTGAACACAGTACTCCAGGTGGGGTCTCAGGAGAGCAGAGTAGAGGAGGAGAATCACCTCCCTCAGCCTTGTGGTCACGCTTCTTTTGGTGCAGCTCAGGATACGGTTGGTCTTCTGGGCTGCAAGCATGCATTGCCAGCTCATGTTGAACTTCTCATCAACCAACACCCCCAAGTCCTTCTCCTCAGAGCTGCTCTCAATCCATTCTCTGCCCAGCCTGTATCTGTGCTTGGGATTGCCCTGACCCATGTGTAGGACCTTGCCCTTGGCCTTGTTGAACTTCATGTGGTTCCGTGGGCCCACCTCTCAAGCCTGTCAAGGTCCCTCTGGATGGCTTCCCTTCCCTCCAGTGTGTCTACTGCACCACACAGCTTGGCGTCATTGGCAAACTTGCTGAGGGTGCACTCAATCCCACTGTTCATGTCACCAGCAAAGATGTTAAACAGCACCAGCCCCAATCCCGACTCCTGAGGACCACCGTTTGTCACTGGTCTCCACTTGGACGTCAAGCCATTGACTGCAACTCTTTGAGAGCGACCATCCAGCCAATTCCTTATCCAGCGAGTGGTCATTCTGTCAAGTCCATGTCTCCAATTTAGAGACAAGGTTGTTGTGCGGGAAAGTGTCAAATGCTTTGCACAAGTCCCGGTAGGTCCTCTATGTATCTACGGTAACAAGAGGTGAAAATTGTCTGATCTGATGGTACCGTTATGTATTATACTTACTGTAATTCTGCATTTAGATTTTCCACTACAATATAGTGTTTCTATCTTTTACTGTATCTTTCTTCTACTTCTTACTTTTGGAATATACATTCCCTGAACCCTATACATATGAAACAGGCATAAAGGAAATTCAGAGACACTCTGGAGAGCAAGGCGATTGATGTGGTTCACGGCCTGACTGACACAGGTGATACTAATGCATACAGGGACTTCCTATTCATGCACAGCAGGCTCTCTGCAGCCTTAATCTTGCCCTTAATGGTGGTGTTCTAGTTGTGTTTTTCTAATTCAGGGGATGTGTTTGAGAGAAGAGAATATTGTTCTAATATGCCTCTGCTTGGTAGTCCTCAAAGATTGGAATAACCTCCTGGAGTTTATAGCAAATATCAATTTTAAGATAATCTATCTGCTGCTTGGACACATGCCAGTATCTTTGCATGTGAAGGCCAACTTGTTGCTCTTTATCTGCATGTATTCCTCATGTAGGTCAAATCAGGGCTACCAGCAGCAGGGCTGTGCGGGCACGCAGGCTGAGGGCAGCCCACACTTTGGCTGTGTGAGAAAGCAAGCCTGTGGGGCTGCTGTGGCATGCTTGCCATCGGACCCAGCGCCGCTTCCAGCCCCGCTCTGTTTCTCAGCAGAGCAATGAGAATCCCTGGGGTGGTGTTGTCATCTCCCATCTGACAACTGCTTTTAGAGCTCCCAGGTCTGTAGTGTGTCTCCTGGCTCTTGACCAAAAGAAGATTTTAATACAAGGGTCTCACCTCTCTGTAGCCTGTCCAGATCCCTGTCAGGATCCAGATGTGCTTTGTTGACCTGACGCAGCATTGCCTGACCTGAGCTGATATTGAAGAGGTTCTCATTGGGCAAGAGGGTCTGGCAAGGAAATAAGAAGCATTTTTGTCTATCTATCTAATCCATTGCATTTTCTGAGTAGGGATAATGAACAACAAAAAATAAATAGAGACCATTTACTGCGATCAGCTGTCTAGTGACAGAAGTGTTTGGACAGAAAAGTTGAAAAAACAAATTTTATTCCTTGGTATTCCAAGGTTAGGTCTTATTTCAACATCTCCATAACAGATATTGTTCACTCTGCATTTTCAACCAGCAGAAAGCAATGCAATTTTTTAAATTAAAAAAAAAAATTCTAAAATTTTGCTTAATTTCTGGGGAAAAGAAAAGAGTTTATGCGGGGCATTCACAAACGCTCTCTCTTTGAAAACTATTTTAACAGAAGAATGCACTTACTAGTATACCAGTGTATTTATTTTGAGAAGAATGTGCACTGCTGATCAAGAAAAATATTTTTAATTTCAGTTAAATGTATTAAATCTAAACTATAATGACGTATTTGAAAAGCTGAAGTTTTGATCTGATCCAGAATGATTGTTGTTACGTTTTATTTTTGTGTGAAGATGCATTCTGAGCTTCCTTCAGAAGTTTTCCTGACAAATTTGTAAGACAAATAGCTATTCCCTGGCATTTGCAAAAAATTACCTGGTTACGTAATAATACACTATATTTTTTGTCCCAATCCCACAGGCAATTTCTTAGGTCAGCTTCTGCAATTGTGCTTATGGTGAGAACTAGTCAGTTAATATATTGCTGTCATTCCAAAATACTATTTAATACTCATCTTCAGGTATGTTCTTTAGAGCTTCTTTGTAGTATTCCCTAAAGACCCCATCGATGGAAAACTGGATCAACAAGTGTAAGTACTTAGGAGACTTTCTGGTGGCAAAAAAAAAAATTGCACTCAAAGTTTTTCATTTCATTAAAAAAGAGTAATTTGGCCTTCATCCAGGTAGTGAAAAGACAGTATTAAAAAAAAAAAGTGAAGGGCTGCAAAGGGAAGAAAAATTGGCTTATTTCTAGCAATTTAAATCCAGAGTAATTCTATTGCCTTAATTGCTGTTACATAAAATTTACTGAATTTAATTTTCAGAATAGTTTGGCTTGTTTGTACTTCAGTCAAAGGTAGATATTTTAATACTGTCATTTTAGTCAAGTGTAGTTACTTTAATACTTACAAACTCCTTCAGGAAAGTTTAAATGATTCATATAGGTTTCCTGGGAGGAAAGATGATTACTTTAAGTATGGTACTATAATGAACGAATTTATAAGAGAATATCTGCGTGAAAAATCACACTGCATATTCTTCTTTTAAAATCATACATACACATATGAAGAAGGAACAGCTTAGCTTCTAGAACAGGGTTTTTTTCTGCTGATAACTGCTGTTCAGTGTAGCTGAAGTCTTCCATTTTGAAAAGGCAATAGAACAAAAAATACGATGTGCTGCTCCCACGCTGCCCTGCCACCACTGGGCCTGAAACCTGGCTTGGAAGGGTCACCTCCAGAATGGTCAGTCTTTGATTTTGCGTCTGATGGATGAAGTGCCAGGGGCAAGGGTGCTGTTGATAATGTGACTATTTGTTACTAAAGACAGGTTGGTCTCAACAGCAATATTTGGTTGCAAGGTTAGCGTAGTTCACTTTGACACCCAGGACTGACGTTCAGCTGGGAACCTGAAGACAAGAAACTCCTACTCTTACTGATCTGATAAGTGTACTTAATAGTGAACTTCACGGTGAAGCTTTTCTCCTTTTACAGTCCTTTTTGATCTGAACTTTTTCCAAAAAAATAGATGTTTCTGATGCATGGAACAGCCAATAAAAGCATCATCAGGAAATTTATTAATGTTATTGCAGAACTGTTCAGTAGGAGTGATAGCTTGTACTAGTGAGGAGTGTTCTGAGTGAAGAATAATATGTAGTACATTTAGATTGATAGGCAAGTGGAGACTCATATCAGAAACATAAAGTAAGTACTCTGTTCTCTTATCCATCACACGTATTTAATCTAGGTAGTATTACTGCTCACTCTGTTCACTTTGTAAGTGAAATCCAGAGATGAAAAAGAAGAATTTTATATGCTTTTCCTGACAACGGTAATGTTAAACTGTGAACAATTTGGGATGTTTCTGTAAAAATTTGTGATATATGTGCATTGCTTTCTTTTCCTTCAATTTTGGTGAGCTTGTTCTGAACAAAAGCTGTTAGCTAAACAAAAATATATTATTATTACACTTGCTGATGTGCTATCCAAAGCAAAGCTGTATTTTAGCCTGTCCTTCCACTGGGAGCAAATAAAACAAGAGAAAACAGCTGAATACCTAGATAGAGGTAAAGGTAAAAAAAAAGGTAAAACCAGAAGTCATATTTGTAGCCTTATACACTGAGGTCATTTAGATGGTATTGCCTAGTTGCATGTAATTTTTTTTTTTTTTGCATTCTACTCGTTTGTTCGGTTATGGTCGTGGTGTTTAATGGAATTCCCACTAGCAAATAGAGAAAATTTTGAAAACAAAACTGCAGATGGAACAGACGTATTCAGGTCACAGTGACGTCAGTGACTGTTCCTGTACCAAGCATCTTGCAGGAAACACTTTGTGAAATCATCATTCTTACTTCACATTTCTCTGACTTAACATGCAAGTGTCCTTTATGCATCTCATGTTTTGCTCGATGAAATAGGTTATAAAGCATGTCAGAAGATAGTGCAAAATTTCAAAGGGCATATTTAAGAGGGATAGAGCCACAGTAAACAAGTGTTCATTATGATTAAGGAAGAAAGGGCATGGTGGGAGGAGAAAGGGGAGCAAGATGCCACTGGAAAACAGTTTTAACCTTGCTGGAATTTTAAGTCAGTAGTCCTTGAAGCAATTGCTACCTTTTTTTCAGCTTGTGCAGTCAGAGTGATCTACTTATTCATAGCTTGGGGCTGTTTTTTCGTGAAAGTACAAAGAAACCCTCATCTACAGTTTTTATCTACATCAACAGTCTGAAAATTCTGGTTTCATATCGCTCACTCGCAGTGAAGAATAGTGCTGAACACTAGGAGGTCTGCAGTGGAAATAACACTGTAAGCACATGATCTAAGAATACGTCAAGACCATAGAATGGCCTTGCAAGAAACAACATGCACAATTTATTATTACATAAGCAATTCTGTATGTGGATTTGTAAATTGCAGGTTGGATTTGGAGGTTAAGAGTCTGCCTTTATTATCACAGGAAAGTGTGTTAGAAGTGAAGTGTAGTGTACCTAGATCACCAAATTCAGTCACTGAAATCTAAGGTAACTATTTAGTAAATATCTTCTTTAGAAAGTAGTGTGGAAGCTCCTGAGACACCGTGGACAGTGCTAAATGTTTTGAGATACTGAGTTAGCCACTTAGATCGGGTTCAATATTGATTGGTCTCTTGGAGGCCTCTTACCATTGCCTCTCTACACAATCTGTTAATAACTAGACTGCGAATAATTTTGAGGGTTTTTTTCTCAAATAAGTGGTTATGAGCTATCATAAGCACCATTTAATTATATATCCTACATATATTTTATTCTTGAGTTAAACGTGTGATTAAAGTGTGGTTTTGGAAAATTGCAGGCATGACTCTCGGAAGAATTTGAATTTGCAATCGTTATAAAACCATTGTCACTAATAAATTTCAGAAGCTGAAGAATTAAAAGGAATTCAGAAAAAAACCCCAACACTCAGGCATCACAATCTGACACCCAAAACAGAGAAATAGAGATCATTTTTATTTGAGGGATCTTTACCTCATTGCATCTGAAACACTTCTCTGGAAGACTTGTGTTTGTCACATGAAAATGATCTTTAGCTTCTATAAGCAAAGATGTCATCTTTAATTATTAGTTATCAGTTTCCAGACAAGCAATTCATGTCATCCAATGCTCATTGGGAAAATCAGCATTTCAAAGATCTTGATCTTTTTTTTAATCCTTGTTTGGTTCAAGCAGAATTTTGTCACATATCCTTGTGAAAGATTGCTCTTTATAATCAGTACTGTAGAGTCCAAATCCAATTGTATCAGGATTAGATTCTGCTATGTTGTATTATTACAACCACTTGTCCAGTGAACTTTGCCATATCTCTGTGATTCAGGAAAGTCCCTGGGTAACCTGTTCCAGCAGCCATATGACCAAACTCGCAGGAGACAAAAGAAGATTTTCCTAATATCTAATTGCAATTTCTCATGTTCCAAGCTGTGTCTGTTGTATCTGGTCTTTTCATCGTGACACTTCTAAGAAGAGTTTGGCTCTATCTTCTCTCTTCCCTGCAACAGATACCTTCCTAAGCAGTTGGCTCCCAGCCTGTACTGGTGCACGGTGTTATTCCTCCTCCGGTGCAGGACTTGGCATTTCCCATTGCTGAGAGCTGTGGCAAGTGCTGTGCAGCTACTGGTTCTGCTTGGCCTCCTCCCATGGAGGCCCATCTGGTTAATGGTGTTAATGATTTCTATTTTCTTAAAGGCTTCTTCCTTGGGTATGTAGTTCCTGCATTGTAAAATCTCAAATTAGGAAAAATTGGAACATGAGTTACCTGGGGAACTATATAATCATTTCATATCATATATTTGTCGTTACGACCAGAGAAGAGCCCGTATTCCAATTAGTGCCTAATCATTGTATTCACTGTAAAAAAGAAAATCTAGAATATATTTTTGCTAGCTACCTTTTTTTTTTCTTTATGTCATCTGACATTTACTCTTCTTGGTTTGAAATTTCATAGTTACAAATTGAAATATTTTAAAGCGAGTTCATTTTTTTCCAATTTTTTTTTCTATGTGCATGTAGTGTAATTCCTAGAAAGCATCTTAAGAAAGAAGAAAGGGCAAAGAACAGACAAGTGATGGTATTACCCGTAAAACTTTAAAAGTACAATAATTTCTAAAGTAATAATGGTTAAGAAATAGCTGGCTAAATGTCCCTTGACACTTGTCTGTTCCTTGAAAAGGTGACGAGTCTCAAGAGGAAAGACATCAAACTTGGCTCCCAGTGACTAACGCTGTGTCCAGGGGGTCAGCCTTTTGCCTCATCTTGGGATGACAGAGGAGATAGATAATTTCTCAAATAGGCAGTTTTGTCTCTTCCCTTTTGAAAGCTTCCATATAATCTTTTCAAGCACTATAGTTACTCCTTTTGTTTATAAACAGTGAAAACACTTTCTTGTTCGGTATTCTCAAAGATGAGTAAAAGGGAGAAGATCTGCTTTACATTCTAGATATTTCTTTATATTCTACAAATTCCAGTAAATTATCATTTTGAATTTCAGGTGGATTTCCTGCTTTCTTAATTTATTGTTGTTACTTTTATTTATTAGTGGAAAGAGAGAGTATTATAATGTTGCTTGCTAATTAATCTAACTGGAAACCAGCTTTCTGATAAGTCTCGGTCAAGTCGCTGCATTGTACAGCTTCATAGATCAGTGTCTTCAGTGATTTATATCTTCTCGTTGATTCTGGAAAGCTTGCCATTTCCAGACTGCAGGCTCTGTTTTCATCTGTTGTTTTCTATTTGCGATAGCGCCTATAGTGTTTGATCAAGGGGTTCATCATCACTATACTATTTGTTTGACTTACAGAACCATCTGAATACTCAGAAATAATGGTCAGAGCAGGATATCATTTTAGATTTGCAAAATACTGTTGGTTTCAGGAAAGCAATGACAGTTTAAACCAGCTTGAGTTGAGAAACTTACACAGTGTGGGACTTGATTGTAAGGTTCTCGTTAATTTCCGTGGGAACAGGTCTACAGTGAGCAGCGTAAGCCTGGTTTCCTTTTAGTAAGATTTGAATATTTAAAATTCTTATTGTCTCTGTTGATGCAGAGCATTAGAGATGTAGATGAGCCTTTACTGTAGAATTCTGATCAGGCTGCTGTGTTTGCATCCTGTCACGGTACAGGCATGTGTCCTAAACTGCTATTGGTCTGGGGAGACCAAAAGCTGGATTGCAGCTTTTTTTTTAATGATTTTTTTTGCCTTTTTTTTGCTTTTTTTTTTTTTTTTTAGCTATCCAGCTTACTTCCAGAGCACCGTTTCCATCTGTTACCTTTTCACAGAAATGAAATTGCATTGATCAGCAGGATAGCACTTACGCTGCCTTTGCTGGACTTCTGACCTACAGAGTATTTTGGTATTCAGCTTGAAAAGCCAGCTTGCCTTTAATTGTACAATACATGAGGCATACAACAGAGACTGTTTAGAAGATTCAATATAGGGTCTTTAGTCAAGGTAACACAAGAAGTGTAGGAATCTAGGGGAAAAAAGGAATAAGCTGTTCCGCGTCACTGTTTGATGCCTTCAGTGTGCTCCCTCCAGAGCTTTCTGTAGGATTTGATTAACATCATGCAGGAGCTACACGTTTTCTCTTGCAAATCTCTCTCTCTGCCCCTTCCTGCCTCCCCCCAGCAAGCAGCTGCCTTTGATATTAGCAGATTTATTACTCTTAAGAGGATTCTGTCTTTCCAAAAGCCTTTGTCATCCTGCTTCTTACTTCTTACTTGACTTGAAGCACAAAGGGTGTTTAAGAAGCACCTGTTTTCTTTACTTTCTTGAGCGTGGATTTTCCACCCTAACGTTTCTGTGTCACCCAGGTAGGACTGGTTAAAGTGATGGGACAGGACCCTCAGCAAACTGCATGCCGAAGCACAATTTCTAAGGTTAGCAATGTTTTTCTCTATTCTGCAGCTTTTCCACGTAGGTGACATATCAGGGCCCTTCTTAGCCCATGCGTGAAACACTGAAACTTGTTTGTTATTACTCAGTAATAAACTAGTTTTGAAAATAGGTACTGTTGAGCTGTACTTAAACACTGAAGTGGGGGTAACAGTGGTAAGTATCTTGAGGTACTCGAGTGCACATCATAGTAAAACAGGATATGTGTTCTTGGTTATCCCACTAGTGTGCCAAGTTCATCAGATTTTGTAATTAGAAGAGGAATGGGTTACTTCTTTAGGTGACTGGGATTTACTCTGAGACAAGTTGCTTTACTCCCCTTTCTGTGATGAAACGTCATAACCTATGCTTTTCTTCTACCTGTTCTTTGAAATTGCTGCCCTCTAGTTTGAGCAGGAAAGGGGTCCCTATGCTGATGGAAAAATGGTTTACTGGCTCTTTTACAGATGCTTGATTGTTGCACCAGTGAGTAGCAAGCAAGAAAAAAGCCCCCCAACTTCTGTATTTATGGTTCCTTTGTGATCAGGATGTCACTAATGCTGGAGACCTGATGGAATGGCTCTTTGATGTCTATGTTTTGAGGCTCAGAATCAAATCTGTGCCTCACAGTTTGTGTAAGAGTGTTCAGTGATTAAACCCATAGCTTATAAAATTGATTCTTGATTAAAGTTTTAACATGGTAGTAGTCAATTTCTAAGCTAGTTAATTTTTAAAAAAGATATTGTTAAAAGTGTGATTCACAGTGCTGATTTTTAATTCAGTTGTGTTTATGGGTTTTAATTAAGATAATGTCTTGCTGTTAACTCTCAAAGAGTTATCAGGTATTTGCACAGTTATTCACGCTGGGTCAGTTCTTCAGGAAAATGCGTATTTCTATGCTTAAATAGAGTTTGTGTTGTGTAGTAGTTATGGGAAATACATCTCAGTTATAGACTAACACAAAGATCACAAAAGTATGTGCCTTTGTATATAAGGGCTATCAAGAAGGCACACAAAGGAAACTGCTCATTAAGAGACCTCTCGATTTATGTTGATACCCATTATTTAATGTTGATTTGCCTCCTATTTTCCATTCTTAAACTTCTCATTAGTTGTCACACTGCATCTGCTCGTAGAGAATGAGGTTTTCAAGGTAGAGACTGTCCACTTTGCATTGCACTCAGATGATAATTCGCTCCATATGTCTGCGTAGTTCTCTTCTTTGGGCGGTATTTTACATTGCCTGTTTGTNGCATCTGCTTGTAGAGAATGAGGTTTTCAAGGTAGAGACTGTCCACTTTGCATTGCACTCAGATGATAATTCGCTCCATATGTCTGCGTAGTTCTCTTCTTTGGGCGGTATTTTACATTGCCTGTTTGTAGTCTTGATGTTTTTCTGGCTCTATCTCATTCCCTCTCTCTGACCACAGAACTTGGGGAGATAGTTAATGGAGTTAGTGGAATTCAGTGTTCAAACCTATGATTTTTATAGATGTCTTATAAAACTCAGCAGCCATAGTCCACTCGGCAGCAGCTAATAATAACGCAGTCTGACTGACTTGTAATAGACTGGGGCACTTCTGAAAATTTTGCTGTCAGTTTGATTCTCTCCAGTTATATATTAGTGTGGATCTTAAATCAGTATTCTGGTGGTAGCTTGCTTGGCTCTCAGCCCGTTATTTTGTAATTCAAATATTAGCTCTAGATGAAGAAAGGTGAAATACATTAGGCATGAACATATGTTAGCTTTTCCTCAATAAACTGCTTTGTATCTCAGTGGCAGAATGCTTCCATTGAAAGCTGGTATGCTCAATTTTCATTGCAACTTTTAAAGAAAAAAAAGTAAGTTATTTTATGAAAAAAACAAGCTCTGTTTTTTAAAAATCTTAAGTAGATGTAGGAGTTCATTTCTGCATAGACTTTTGCAGAATTGGCATAGCAGCATGTTTAATAGACCCTTCATGACTCCACTTATTTAATACTGTAATCATGTAAGTAGCAACTTGTTCTGTCTTTTTTTGATTCATATACAAGGGAGATTTGAAGACATTTGCATCGTTAACTTCATTTCCACCTGTGAGTAATGACATTTTAAAAAATCATTTCAGGAAAAGCTGTCAGAAGACAGTAGGAAATGTAAAGAAGGCATGGAAAAAATTCACACGGCAGCAGATGAAGATTCAAGAAGTGAAAGCAGCAGCACTGAAGAGGAAAAAGAAAAGACAAAATTGCTATTGGAGCGCTTGAAAGCTCTGGAGGTAAGAAGGACAACGGTTTCACACGTAAAAGACCACCCTGCCCGCTGCCTAATTCATTTATTGGCA
This sequence comes from Steatornis caripensis, assembly GCA_013398225.1. Classification (NCBI taxonomy): domain Eukaryota; kingdom Metazoa; phylum Chordata; class Aves; order Caprimulgiformes; family Steatornithidae; genus Steatornis; species Steatornis caripensis. The sequence goes on from VZSC01014382.1 coordinate 558,276, forward strand.
CTGAGTCACCCTGGAGTATAAATCTAATCTTTCGCAGTTCACCTGACTCATGTTATGGGCATTTTTATTATTATTCATTTACCAAGGATGACCAAGAAGCTTAGTCTTAGAACCACTGAAAGGATCACTCTCTAATTTTGAGCATGATATCTTTTAAAAGAACTTCATACATTATTTTAACTCAATTAAGACTACTTAATTTACTGTTTTTGTTTCAATTGTTAATATTGTAAGACTAATATAGGTGGTTTAACAACTGTCGTAAAACCAGTGCTGCTGCATTGTAGTTTATTGCTCAACTTTTAATCACTGGACTGCTTGCTGGAAGACTCAGCTCAAGTCTTTTTACAGCTAGATTGTGGAAAAACTATTTCCTTGTGGATGACATGGAGAACTGCACACTCTACATTTTGAGTGTATTTCTGGAAAATTAGGACGTGCGAAATAGTGCACCTTGTGGTAATTCATAACTAGAAGAAAAGTTTTAAAGTTTTGTTAGGCAACCATGGACAAGGTTCAGGTAAGACTGTAACTGCTATGTATCTGAACTTATTTTGTGCTCCTTGATAGAAGCATGGGTTTCAACGTGTATAAAAAAGTAAGACTGTGCATATTTTAATATAGTTTTGAACTAGTAAAAAGGCGTATTTTTAACTTATCAAATGTTTCCTCCATTATTTTCTGTTCAAGTATCTATGTAGTGTTATATGTATGGATAAATTAATGCCTTAGAAGCGTCTTAGTGGCATTTTGCCTATGTAGGGTCTCAGTAAACAAAGACTTCATCACTGGCCTATACATTTTTGGTTAAGTGTGAAGGCTCTTTTGCATCATAATTTTTACTTTGAGTTGTACTCTGATCAAATGAAAACTCTGGATTTTTGTTCTTGAGGACTTTGTTACGTTTGGATCTAAGTACAGAATCTGAAATCTGAAAGCTATAGCCATTCTCCGTAATTTTTCTTTCCTTTAAAATCTTAGACTGTTTGTAAAATAAGCACAAAATAACACAACACAACTCTAATTTTGCCCTGGGGAAAAAAACGTGATATTAAATTTTTAAGGCCCTTAAAACTCTGACAAATGTACAGCTTACTATAGTCTTGCTTTATCTGTCGATGGAGAATGACTGTAGGTTCCTTGTGGTCTTTTATTTCCAAATATGCATGATTTTGCTTTGCTTTGCATTGTTCTTAACCAGTCTACATGACAGTTGCAGTTCTTTATGTCTTCAGTTGATAGAAAGTTGTTCAATAACGTCACAACCTTTATCAGTTGTGGCAAATTGCCCAGATACGTAATGTAACGTTATGGACAGAATCTAGTTCTGGAAGGTCAGTGAATAGGTCTCCTCACTGATGACAGTGTTCTACAGTGTGCTGTTCAAAACCACATATTAGTGAATGCCAATACTTCAAGAATTAATCTACATAAATAGTCTGAGGAGCCATGGAAGTAGAAAGATGAACTGCAGGGCCAACATTAATTGTGACCCAAGATAATTAAAACAAAGTCTTGTTAAGTGTATGTTGTTTCATGTCATATATTCTTGCACTTGATTTTTCTCTTGAAGAATATAAATTGTAATCTCAAAGACTATATGGTTTATTAATTGAGAGACACACTTTTTTAAGTTATATGCAATTAGCAGTTCTAATCCTTTACTATTTGCAGAGTAATTATTCTAAATATTTTATTAGTCTATATAGAAGGGAACGAAAATTTGCTGTTTGTTAATTCCTGTGCTGTGAGTGTCAGAATCTTTAACCTTACTTTACGTTATTAGATGTTACTGTATCATATACAATTAATAAAATCAGCAAGACTAATAAAGTACTTACTAAAGCTGGTGCTCCGTCT
>VZSC01014382.1:562825-584790 GCA_013398225.1 Steatornis caripensis
AGATGAAGGCTCAAGAAGACTAGATTCAGTTCCCATCTCAGCTGCAGATTTTCTGCATCTTGTACAGTCTGTTTCATTTATTTGTGCCTTGGTACCACATCTTTAGACAGTTAAAGAGCTAGAATGTGGCATGCAGTCACATACCTTGACAATCTGGCTGGTTTCCTCTGACTTCTTCCATCTGAGTGTATTCTTATACTTTGACTCAAAGACACAGATCTGGAAACAACTCAGAGGAGAGGGCTGTAATGCCCTGGTTTACTCTGGTAGGGTGACATGTTTTACACAGGAAACAAACAGGAAAACAGATTAAAGAAGAGGCGGAATTAAGATTTCGAGTCTAGATGTGTCTATCCAGCTCTTAGATGCTGAGTTACTGCATATAAGGAACATGTAAACTATAGATCCTAGATCCACTCTGCAGGAAAAAAGAATGTGAATTGCCCCTACTTACTCCAACCTTTTCTCTGTGCAGTTTCCCCTATGAAGATAGGCACAGGATTGACTTCTTACCATAGAATCATACAATGGTTTGGGATGAAAGGGACCTTAAGGATCATCTAGTTCCAACCCCACTGTATTTCTTAAGAACTCACAGCCCTTCGTCCCAGAAATCACAATAAGTCTTTCGCATAAGAAGAGTGCAGGCGTGCTCCCTCCTGTGAAGCTCGTAAGTTGATCTGTATGGCAGGAGTCGGCATGTACGTTGCATCGTATGGTGCACCATACTTGTCTTGTGACAAGATGTCCATCTGTTTTGGGATGAATAGTGCCTGTATTTAGAATAGGGCATCATCTTCTTGCTACCACCTATTCTGTTTCATGGCTGTATGTGCATGCCTCATTTTGACTACACACAGTCCCGTTTTACTCCCCTCTGTTAGACGAGCAGTGTACCATCGCCTTGTTATGGGGAATGTGTGAGTTTTGGTTATGTGGGGGCAGCGTCCACTCTTCAGAAGAGATGATTTACCCACCTTGGCCTATGATGGCGCACAACTAATGCCTTGCTAAAAACACAGTATTTACGTTCAAGTTAAAATAATCATTGTCAGGAAAACTGTCAATCAAACAAGCAAGTGGTTCCCCTGGTTTGCTGAGTGTCACCCTTCCCTCCCAGAAGTTTGGCAATGGGCATGAGTTCCATTGGCTTCAAAAAAATAATAACTGAAGGCTGCTCGCAACTTTGCGTTTTTCACCAAATAGCAAGCCACTGGGGTACCATTACATTGTAACCTTGAAGTTATCAAATGAAAAGCCTAATTCATGTGTGAAAATCTCATTGCTTGCGGGTGAGTGAGGCTCAATGAAAGTTTCAGTAAACTAAGCTGCAGTAGAAGCAGTATCTGCTAGGGAAGAGTCACGAAACCACTCTAATTTTAATTATAGAATTTTACCCTCTTGCCCTTAGCAGTTCATCATAGAAAGATGTGTTTTGTTTTAATAAATTGAGCTCTGGGAGAAAACTCACTCAGGATAATAAGCTAAATGTTCAAATATATGAGAGGGGTAATTTCCCTCATATCATCACCATTAAACAAATGAGGAAGTATGTCAAGTATTTCCCATATTATGTTTTTACTACCCTGCAGAGGGAGAAAGACATGGTATCAGTGAACTATAAAAAAGATAAAAAAGAAATGTGTAAGATTACGTATTTCCTTTGAGCAGATTGAGCAGATAACTTTGATTGGGATGCTGGTGGTTTTGTTTTGCTCTTACTTTATTTTCCCTTTTTCCTTATTTTCCATGTACTATGATGTAAAATGATAAGAAAATAATAGTTATATTATTTTCTATGGAAAGTACATACAGTATGCAGGGGCAAAGAGCTTGAGTTTCTGAAAATAACTGTAAGGAAGAACTTCTTGTTTATTGAAAGTCAACTGCTTCACTTCGATTTCTAGGAAATTTGAATTGCTTTACTTAGATGTGTAGAAAAATCATGAAACTTAAATATTTAGTAGCAATGTTTTAAATGTTTTGTAGTGACATTCCTTATTCCAGCCAATGCATTTAGTCTGGTTCGGCCAGAAGCCTCTTCTTAGGCCAGTGCCTTGGCCATCCACATAACTAGATTCATTATGCCGATCAGTCACCAAAGGCCAACCTACTTAATCCAAATTATTGGATTATTTGACTTTTAAATCTTTTCAGTAGGAGACTTTTATAATTAGCTTTCTGAACTATGCCTAAGAACTCTTTTTTTTTTTATAGCTAGGGATCAGACGATGAGGCAGGGAAAGTCTGATTTCCAAACTTACCCAGTGGCTGATAATGAATCAGCATTGACTTGCATCACTGGTTTTAAAACCAGCCAAGTTTATTCCAGCTCTTTGCTGGTAACACTATTGGCAAACTGTTTTAGCATCCCAATAACTGAGTAAATTTTAAATTAAAACCAAACAAGTACTATTGAGCTGAATGTATTCTATAATCTGTTGATGCTTGAACTCTTCTGCTGTAGGTCTTCAAGTGTCTCAGTTGTTCCTAGTCTTTGAGAAGGAAATCTCATGACTGATACCTGTTTCTCTTTGCCTTTGTGCTCTGGGGTGCTTTCCCCTTTGCCATCTGTCCTCACCTCCCTCTCCTCCTCCTGCAGTCTTTAATTGCGTCTCCTTCCCAGATGTTTGTACCCTTCCTCGTGCCAGCTCATGCCCTCCTGCTCTTCAGATCTTCCACTGTGGCTTTTCCATCCATCCTGTAAGCTGCCATGAGTGCATGAAACTGCATTCTCTGTAGTTGGCACAGAGACTAAATAGCTTTCAGTGGTCGATGCACCTTATCAATTGGGATGTTAGTAGAAATAATATCTTCGTATAGAAGATGAAGACTAATAGAAACCTCTTCTGAGAGGATATATTCAGTTAGTATGTCATGAGTATTTAAGAGAAGAGAATGTCCTTCTTGCAGACATGTAAAATATCGAGGATCTGAAAGGACTTTCTTTTTTCTCTCTCCTTTTAGACCTTTTTTCCCTAAGCCAGTCAAAATTCATGGGAATTTCTTTTTTGGTGTGCAAAAATCAAGATGATCTGGTAGGGATATGAATTTACACAGGGATGTTGGAAACAGCTTTGCTCACTGGATGTAGGAAGATCTGTTCAGATTTGCTCTCTTTTTCATTGCTGTAATCATTTGCTGCAATCATTAGAGAGAGAGTGCTGATCCACTGTTACACCAAACAGTTCCATCTCCTGAAATGGGAGGGTGCTTTAATATAAGTAAGTCTGTACATGTAAGTCATTGCCTCCATGACTGGTGGAAGAGGCATGGAGGAGGTCACGCATATCTGCATTTTTCTGCCTATTCAGTTCAGTGAAAGCTTAAAATATTTGGTTTCTAAAATCAACCGTGGTGCCTCTTGGGAATTTTAGTCTGATTAGCAGATGATATTGTTTTCTTTTCTAACTAAATTGAGGGAAAAATAAGAATATTGGCTTCCATCTCCTGTGAAGCACCACAGCAGTGGTTCAGAAGTTACATGTTTTGGGTCACAACATGCAGAGCTTCTGAGATTTTGACACATGTTGAAAAGCTAAAAATCTTCAGATTGACTCAGCTTTCTGCTATGGGATATCCATGAAGCAGTAATCTGTCAAAATTTGCTAATTCAACTAAGTGCTCAGCAGAATATGCTCTGACTAGTGTTCCTATTCCGTTAAGTTTTAAAACTGTGTTTAATAGTTTTAAGTGTGACATCATGTCATACCCCATCAACTGCTTCTATAAAGGGAATTTTGCTCTGTACCAGAATTTTTCTCCTTTAGCCTGTTTATGCAGTCAATTTAGGTTTTAATAAAAGTTATTAGCTTTCTAGCTTCAGCTATTTCCGTGCTGCTATAACACACATCAGTCTATCCAAGCTCACAGGTACAAGGCACATTGGAAAGGCATGTATAAGCACAATACTTATGTATTAGGTGTGTTGTGTTGTTCCTGATTTGTACCTTCTGAAGGTAGAACGACATAAACTATCCTTTTTCAGGGCAGTGAGTCCAACATTCTAGCAGGTGGAAGAAACATTCCTTATATGCAGTTTTTAATTCACATTAATATTTTAGTCAGGATACTGTTTAGAGATCATTTAGTTTACCTATATTGTTAATTTTTTTCCCAAATTATGGTGCATGCTGTTGTGAAAATTATAGGTAAACTGTAGGATCCTCAAGATAGTATATTGAGCTCTGGAATTTTTACAAAAAAAGTAAGGATATCATACATAAGCATTTCATGTTCATTTTAGCACAATGGAAGGTAATTGTATATATTTATTGTAAAAGCAGACTATAAATTCAGATTTTTCTATGATATTCCAAATTCGAATACAATGTCTCTTGCCCTGCAGTTATGAGCCACAGAGCTTTCTCTGTGGTACTTACTTGGCTGACATAACAAACACACTTTAAATAGTTCAAAGTATTGAATATGGCTATGAGAATAATGATTTGGTGCCAGGAGGTCTAAGAAATAGGCGTAGTCAGTGAAGAAAAGGTAAGTCACAGAAGTCAAGGAAAATCACCTTGGTTTTATTAAACCTGTCAGATTTTCTCTATTGAAATAAATGTTAACCGTGTTCTGCAAAGAGTCCTTGCTGGGTTGCAGTGAAGGAATCTGATATTTCAGTCTGACTTTTATAATTTAAATAATGATAGTTTTTCAGTGCCCTTTTCTCCATGTGTAGTGCCTTCTTGCACATAATCAGTAGATAATGTAACTTACCTTTTTTAGCAATCAGGCATGTGGTATAATTGAAAATTCACTCTTCTCACTGAATGAAATGAGATTTTCCAACACTGTGTTATAGATCTAGGTGACTGTGTTTATCCCAACACATCTATCATTTCAGAGAGTGAGACTCAGTAGTTTTTTTAAATAGTTTCTATCAGGTGTGCGCTCCAGGCCCGGCTCTATACAAGCACTTTCTGTGAGCCTTCTGGTTGCTCGCGGTGGCACTTCTTTCAGAAGATTCTCTGTGACAGAGATTTTAGAATCACGCCTTATATTTTTAATTTACATACTAATGCATGCAATTTGGCTGACGGTTATGAAAGCTGCATAGTTCATAAACTAAATAAATAGCTGCAATTCATGTCAAACTAACATTATTAAGGAAATCCCTGTACTCTGTGGATATTCTCCACTGGCTGCATAGGAAATCCCAGTTAATTTACCTCAGCTGTTAGAGCTGAATCCCTTACAACTCTTACGTAGCAGAATAGTTTCTCTCTTTTCATTTCTCTTTTCTGGCATTGGAAAATGATGAAACAGTAATGAAGTCTGCATGGTGATGCACTTTTTCTTCCTTTGAGAGTGATTTCCCTTTTGTTCATCTTGTAGAAATACAGAATTGGAGATTATAGATGGGATTCTGGGCAGGACATATAGTTACACTCATATTACTAGAACTACTGGCGCTATGCTCACTTCCAGCATATAAGGGTCTTGGCTCCTGTGTTGGCCATATGTTTAACTACACATACGAAATCTATATGATTAACATGCTCATGAAATTCAATATTCACTGGCTTTATTATGCAGCCACTTTAATAGTCCACAGCAGAAAATACTCAAACGATTATTTTTAAGTCTGCTTAATCTGTCATGGTGACAGGCACAGATTAGTTATAAATATATAAAGAGAATAGATAAATTAAATGTGGAATAGTCTGACTTTGGTCTATTATGCATGACTGATTTTCACTGATGGTTCCATAGGTAACTGATTACTCACTAACTAATTATTTAATTTACAACAACCTTATATGCATGGACATGTATACCTACATGCATACATATATGTTTTAATGTACATTGGTCTGGTTAAGATCTGCAGTACTGTTAAATGTCAAGTAGAAGGAGAGGTTTGTTTTTTCATAGGGACAATCTTCCCCCCCTCCCCTCCTCCCCCGGCTGTTTTTTAATTATATGTTTTCACATATTGCCCATCCCTGCCACTTGTAAGTTGCCTTTCCCCTTTTGGAATCCATGGGGAGATTCTCCATTTGGTTTCTTCTCAAGCTGAGCACCTTTCCTCGGCTTCCCACATCCAACAGCTAGGACGGGCTCTGCCCCAGGATAGCCTCTGTTCTGCCATTTAGCAGTGTGCAGCTGTCACCTTCCCATTGAGACCGAGAGCTGCCATGGGATCTTTTTGACGCTGTGTGCCCATGCTTCCTATGCAGGTGGAGAAACGATTAGGTTGCCTGGCCGGGCTCTCCAGTTGCAGCTGGGATATACAGGCGCATAATGCCATCTAGAGGGCAGAGTTTCTTCCCTTCCCACAGGAATACCTGTGATACCTGCTAGCCCTCCATCACTTGTGGTGACAGTCCTCATTCGTCTTTCCGCTTCATGCATTTTTCTGTTCCTCTTCTGGTTAGTATGTACTCATACAAGGCCAAGAGTTGGAAATCATTTAGGAGAAGAGAAACGCTCGATTAGGAGTTGCAGCTCTTTCCCTTCGATAAGCCTGCAGGTTTCCTTACTGTCTTCAATCAAATGGTCTGTTCTTCCAGAATAGTCTGTCTGATTTTAAATGCTCTTAGTCTTAATGGTGAAGTTCTTTACGAAAAAGTTCTTTTAAGAAGAGGAAGCAAGTAAGACCTAGGTTTATCATTCAGCTTTTTGGTAGACTGTAAGAAAAAGAATACTTACAAATTGGTTGCTTTGCGAGACAAAGCCCTCTGGAAAGTTTTTGCAGCAGCAGTTTCAGGTCAGCTGAAGAAACGGGTCTGAGGGTTGTGCATTATGTGAAACTATTGTGTGTTTAAATAGAAGAAGCTAAAATCTTCTTTTCCTGTACTGCATCTCTTCCACTGAAATACTTGGTTAGCATTTCTCTTAACAGTGTATGGTAAGCTGGAAATGAGCAGAGACATGCTTTTCAGTGAAGAGGTCATATGGCTGAAACAGGTAAAGTTTCTACTTGTCTCCTAATAGCTCCTTCATTTTCTGCTTTTAAACCTTATGGAGTTTGCTTCGTTAGTTTAGACATGTGCCAGAAAAAAGCCTGTTGCCTCTTCCTTCATAATTTCCTTCAGTCCTGTATTGCATTTGATGTCATTATACTTCAGCTGCTATTACCAATGACAGTTGTAATATTCTTTTTCTTAAATAAACAATGAATGTTATTTCTGTAACCTTAAATCTGATCTGTAGCATCACAAAAACAATGTTGTTAGACATTGTAGTGTCTCCCCAGTGCCATGCAGAATAGCTGTTCCGTACATACATACATCAATTTGATTAAATTAGGGTAGGATGAGCGAAACAGATTGAGGCCAAGTTACAACATTACAAACAATATAGTCTTTTTATATAGTGCCCTACCATGCAAGATGGTTCAGGTAGCAGAAGCGGTGTAGCTGCATGGCATAGTTTTCATTTGAACTAATTAACTCTTCTTGAAAACCAGGGTATTGGTCCCAGTGGAGCAATGCATTAGCAACCTGAGCCAGCTTTAGCAGATCTTCGCAGAGCTGCTTGCTGTAGTGTTGACATAATTTCACTGCTAAGTAAACAGCTTGTGTCTTCCTCTTGGTTCCTCTTGGTGTAGCAGAATGTATTTTATTTTCCATTCGGGTGGTGGTCTTCTTTGTACTCTTTTTATCAAATACTTTATCTTTCACAGTGCCCTCAGTCTAACCTCAAAATTTTACCCGATTAAATGGGTAAAAACAGGTATTCTTTGTTCAATGTAAAAAAGAACTTGCTAGTATTAGGCAAAAACTGTATTTTTCACAGAGAATAGAAATTGAATAGAAATAAGCGATGAGAGCTACTCGTGTTTTTAAGCAACCGATTTGCCCTGCTAGTGACCTCTGCCAGGCAGGAATATTTCCCAGTTGCAGGCCAATCTGACAGAGCAGTAATGTGATCGATCCTAGGTATATATTACATTTCATAGTATTTCATACATTGATTTATTTTTTTTCTTCTCTCCGCATTTTCCCTTTAGGCCAATTGATTAATCACTGATACTGCTCTTGAACAACAGCTTGGAATAAGATAACAGCAACATTTCCTCATGTTTGATACTAGTGTTAGTGTATTTGGCTGTCAAATTTGGACATGTGAAGGTGGGTGCAGTTCTGGTGGCTGCACTTGAGTTGTGCTTACTTACGTGTGATGCGAATTTGGCTCATTGTGTACATCAGAGCCGGGCTGTTGGGCGGCTGCTGCTGCTGCGCTTTTCATGCCTGAGCCTCTTACCGGAGCACGACTGAATCCCATCAACTTTGACTTAACAGATGTTCTATATGAGACTGTTTCTGTCATACAAAGCTTGTTTCTTTAAGAACTCCTAGTTTGCCACATTCTCCCAAAGTCTGCAGTCTAAGGCTTTTCTTGGACCTCCTAGGAACGTAGTTTACCAACCAGTATAAGTACAATGAACAAAATCTGAGATAAATTTTAAATGCTGAAGAGCAAGGTTAAGTAAATAATTGGAAAGTAGTTAGAATTGCACAGTAATATTTAATACATAGCTAAAATGGAATTTACTTTCCATGTAGCTGGTGTTAACGTGTATGTTTCTGTACAGTTTCATATTTTCTATTTTATAAAGTACCAAGCTGTAAAATTACCGAAATGAAAAAATGCCTCTGGCACATCTCTGTTGTATGTAGGAAAAAGCCTTCCCAACAGGCCTGTCTTCTACTTTGGTTTTACGGGAGATGTTCTTGACCTGGGGGTTGGCTTCCTTAGATCAATCACTATTAATTTAGGATCTGAAGATATCCCGTTATATGTCTACCTTAGCAAGCAGTGCAGCGTAACAGGAGTTGATCCTTGGAGCCAAGCTGTTGGTGCTAAAGACCTGATATCCACGTTGTGTACATTTTGAGGAGTTTACTTTGTCTGAGCTCTAGTTAAGCCCGGCAGCGACTGGAGTTCCTCTTCCAGTTTCGTGTGAAAGAAACCCAATCCCATGTGCTCCAAGGCCACACTGCAGGGTGAATTGTAGCCTGGTTAGTGCAATGATCAGAAAAATCACTTTGAGAAGGGCGCTCACTGCTCATCCGAGCCAGAAAGCCAATGTAGGTGCACCTGATGTCAGCCAGCACCATAGGAGAAATTTTATATGACTAGTTAGGATAACAGTCGGGTACTGCCACATCAGACAGTTGCTAAGGGATCCTCATCTCTCTGCACAGTCTGCAGGGCATGAAAAACAGACACAACACCAAAGTGTTGAAGCTTTTGAGAGACAGGATTTGGGGTCTGGGTTGTTGTCCTTTTGAGCAAAATACAATTACTCTGCAAATCCACTATTACACTGTAAAAGATTAAAAATGAAATGAATCAGAACTTTTAACTTAACAAATGTCGGTGCAGAAATCAACCTACTGCGTATCGCTGCATGGAGCGGGTGGCATTGTTTGCTACTTACTGTGCCTATAAAAACAAAAGAGAANAAATACAATTACTCTACAAATCCACTATTACACTGTAAAAGATTAAAAATGAAATGAATCAGAACTTTTAACTTAACAAATGTCGGTGCAGAAATCAACCTACTGCGTATCGCTGCATGGAGCGGGTGGCATTGTTTGCTACTTACTGTGCCTATAAAAACAAAAGAGAAAAATGTTCAAAGCTTTCAGGAGAAGCAAGGTGATGTTTGCAAATAGAGTTTTATTTCGGTTGGCAAGAAACGAACAGTGATTTCGTGATTCAGTTATTAGAAGTTAGCTATTGGCTACAAAACAGTTGCTGCAGGTTATATGGCATTTGATCCTATTCGTAATGCCGCGCACCAATACCTGTTCTGCTTTGCAACTCCTTAGCTGGAAGGGAGAGAAATAACTGAAGCCATCAAAAGAAGTTCATTTTGAAATACCTGGGGCAGTTGACTTATGGGTGACTTCTGATGAAGAAAGTGAAATTGCAGGGAACGTCGCCTTCAGAAATAACTCAATGCTCCCGTGTAGTTAAAAACAGAGAAACTTGTTATAAATTTACGTTATGAATTGTGAAACAGTTGACATTAATAGCTTATTGTAGCGGAAACCTTTTAACTCCAAGTCTTTAAAGGAATAGAGTAAAATGATTCATCATAGGAGAAGGAAAATAATGTGGTTTATATTTTATTATGTTTAAAAATATTTTGTGACAGTATCAATTATAACATCATGTAATACTTTAAATCTATTGCATAGTATGGCAAAGAAAAGTCATTCTTTTTCTCAGAATTCAAATAAAAATAAGCTCAAGGGACATTTTTGAAAAGGAAAACCAGTTGTATGGTTTTTTCATAAAAAGCCATGTGTGTTTCTTTGGAGAAGAAAAAATCAAATTTTCCCGCCTAAAGAATCATTGTATAACAGGGAACTAATGTAAGTTTTCCATCACACAGCCAGTGAATGTGACATTTAAGCAGATGTGATCAGTGTGTTTCAGGCTATGAATTTAAATCAGGTTTTTTTGTAATTGTTTTTGTTTAAACTAAATGAAGAAACTTAGGATAAATAATTGGGAAAAAGTATTTCTTGATAAAAATTTAGCATCCGCTTTCTCTGAAGACAGAGCAAAACATCTGTTGTTTCACCTTCCAGTGAGAGACAAAATAACTGGTTATGGGAGACAATTAATAATGTCATCGATTATGCGTTAAAAGACACATGGGGAAAAAAGCAGGAATGCATTCAAGTTTTGAATCTTGTCTATCATCAACCCCAAGCACACTTGATTGATTGTTTAGTTTCCTAGGGAAGGGTGAGTGAGGTTGATGTTGGTGTTCCTTGAAGATAGTGCCACATTTAGCTCCAAATTTGAACTGATTACTGTCATTTAATAACAGCCTTTCAGTTCAGGTGCATGGAACAGTGTGGAAGTACCCGTTATGGCATTACGGCCATTCTTTGCATTGACCTATGAAATCATATTTCATGTTCATTCCAGTGATACTAGGAAAAAAATATAAAAGCCACTTTAAAGGAGAAGAGCTGCTCTTGATAGATAGAATTTCTAGAAATTAAAAAAAAAAAATCCTGACTATACATATGTGTAACAATCCTGGCTTCCTGATGCTGAATTTCAAGGTTTTTGACTTAATTCCATAGACAATAATTTTTAATTTATCTTAGTTCTCAGAGAAAAATAAGTCACAATTTTTTTTTAATTAATTAGGTTCTAAAATTACGTTCTATTCCTGAATGGAGTATTTTAGTGTGACCTGCCAAAATTTGAAAAGGTACATTAAATTTGCTAAAAGGAATAGATAATTCTTTAATTTCGACTTTTGAAGAAAATGAGCTTAAGGCCTTTGTATCTTATTCCTAGAATTAGATATTGAGGTGTATCCTGTAAAGACAAACTGTCTCTTGGGCTTGTTTTTCCATACCCACTTCCCAGCACCATGAATCGGTAGTAGTATTGCCTGTATTTACTATGAACATCTTAACTAGACAAGTGGGGAAAAATAAGAAATGGGTTCTCTTGGAACAAAGTTGCCCAAAGATTAATTTTCATACATAGATCTGAAATGCCCTATTCCTTTCAAACTCTGCATTAGATTAACCTTGAAGTTCAGTGTGTTACTCAGGAAGGTGTGGGTAATGGAATCACAGAAAGCAGAAAACTGTCACCGTGTCCGTAACCTCGAGGGCAAAAATGCAGAGGTTTGAAGGACAACTCATTAAAGAGATTCTAAAGTTACCTTTCTTATTGCTTGAAAAACTGTCCTGGAAGTATGTAAGTTTTCCTCAAGATCCGAACTAAAAAAAAAAAAAACAACCTTCTGTTTTGTGATTAGGCAGCTGAATTTTTTAAAAAGTGATTGCCATATGTCTCGTTTCAGAAGGACCCAAAGCCCTGGAAATATTTGTACTGGTTTCAATGTCGCTTTTAAATTTGATCAAAATCTTCTGCAAAATGTTTCCTTTCAAATCAAAGCAAATATTTTCTTTGAAAATGGCTGCACTTAATGTTTTTTATCGAGCTTCAGCATTGGACGTATAGATAGTCAATGGTTTTCAACTGGTCTTTACTAATTTCAAAGAATTAGTATTTCAAAGAGTTAGAATTTTCCCTCAACAGTTTGGTCTTTTTGCTAGAAAAACTGTAACAAATGCAAGTGTCCAAATGTAATATGATTGTTTACTATAAGAGCTTTCGATGCAAAGATATTTATGTATATGTTAAATATAAGTTGATATGAAGCACAACATGCTCTTAAATCAAGCACATACCACTTGCCTTTATATGTCCGCGTTAATTGGAAGAATCTTAGTTTCATTTACAATTTCAGGATCTCATACTTTTTTAATGCACATGGGATTTTATTTTTAGTTCTTTGATAGAGGAAATAACTGCCTGTTAATATTACATGGGGAAGCACAGCAAGTCTGTCAGAGTGAAATACTCTTCAGTTCTTAAGGGAGAACCGGTCCATAAGGGAGCAAATCACTTAATACAAGAGAAAATAAAAGAACAAGATGGAACAGCTGCCTCTTGTTCACAGTTTGCAAGGGGAAGGATCACCATGTGTAAATATTGGAAAATCAGAAAGTAAACAAATTTCATGATACACACACACTGTTCCTTGCATAAAAATTCGCTCTTATATCTTACGTTTGTGTGATGGCATCGTGGTCTGGACCATTGTGCGCCCTGTGCTGTTGGAACGGTGGCAGTTTTGGGAAAGGTGAATGAGTTTCAGCATTCTTCCCGACCACCCACGTCAGTGTTCCTGTATGACGGGAATGGTATCACGTGGCTTTATTGGTCTGCCTGACTGTGAGTGAGAGGGCTTTCTCTTTTCTGTCACTTTAACCCTCATTAACAGCAGCTGCCTCTGTGCAGGCGGCCTAGCAATACTGTTCATGGAAGGTGTCTTGTGCAGAGCACTGCGTCGCACTGGGGCCCGCAGCTCAGCGCTTCATTCAGAGGATGACTGATAAAAAATAGGAGTCTTGTTGGGACTTCTGGTTTTCCATGCTTGTACTTCTATACTTTATCAAGTGTATATGCATTGGGTAGACTGTCACATATAGTATGTATGTCTTCAACTTCAGAAATACACACAGCTCTATGCTGCCTGTCTCTGCTTATTTAGATCTTTTACTCCTCGTCCTCAAAAAATGTTTTATATGTGATCATTTGGAAGACTTTTGGGAGGAAAAAAAAGGCATCCTTCGTAGTTTTAACCTATTTGTTCAAAGGCCTGTATTGACAGTGCTTTACCTGTGGATAGATTGTAAGTCTATTGTATTCTCTGTAAATAATGGTAGAATTTGCTTTTTTCTACAATTTGCATGCAGGTAAACATACAAAGCTATGCTTGATACATCTGTTAGCAGCCTAGATATTTATTTGCTGGAAGATAAGCCTGGGTTTATAATGCAGTCTGTTTTGCTAGATCTATTCCTAGCCTTCTCTTTAAAATGTCAAGTCCAGACATTTCTGTGGTGTCAGAAGGGAAAACGTTGAAGATTTTAAAGGCTCGTCGTTCTGAACTACTTTAGAGTTAACAAAAATTAAAAAGACAAATATTACCATTCTTGAACAAGTTAAAAATCTCCATCCCCAACTTCTGAAAAATAAAAACAAAAAGTGAAGGTATTTCACAGAGGAATTCCCAGGAATATGAGGTTTCCTTGTAGACGTTTTTAGGAGGCAGTGTATGAATCTCTTTTGGTTTTGGTTGATTCATCTCCTGAAGTTCATATGTATATCCAGTATACGTAGATTTGAAAGATTAAATTCTAGTTATTCCCTTCTTTCAAAAAGGAGGCTTCATCATTTATGTTGAACAGACGTTGTTTCTTCTCGTGGGAGCCGAGAAACACTCGACAGACAGGAAAAGAGCTCTGTGGTTATGAGCCCTGTACGGGCACCCTGGGCGGGAGTCTCTCCCTGCGATCTACTGCGGTTCTGCAGATAAATGAGCAAATTCTGTTTTCTGCATGAAATCCAAACAATTTTTAAAGCCGTTACATAATTTTCAGTGTAAGTTCATGTTTAAATACATGAATCGGCTCATCAGTAATTGGTAAAACATCATATGCAGCTGCACAGACCTTGGGCTGCTTTTTCTTAGGAACATTTGAACACAAGTTTTTATGTAAACTGAAGTGGTTAGCTTTCTGATGTTGAATAAATATCTTCTGATTTTTAGCATACATTAAGTAAGAAGTTTATACTGCTCTCTATGCAGCTACAAACCCATTTTGTGGGGAGCACAGCTACAGCATAGCATGGCCTGTGAGATAGACTGCTTTTGAGATCTAGTGGCTTGTTCTAATGTCGCTATGTTTTTGTGTCAGTAAAGAATTTTAAAATGTATTATTGAAATTTCGATGCAAGAATGATCCCTACCAGTACTTCCCAATAAGATTTAATGTGGCCTTTTTATGAACAGAATTATCATAAACACTTGTATGTTTCTGTATTTTATTATCTAACATCACATACGTGTTGCTTTCATGCCATGTTTTACCTGAATGTGAATTCAACAGTAGCTGAGTATTTCACATAAAATGTGTCAAATGTTTTAAGAGTGATTAAAGACAATAGGCTATTTTATCATGCTAAAAAAAAATTGGAAAATGATGCAGCTGAGAAGGCTAAGGGCCCATGTGTTTTGAAGCAAGGATGAGAAGCCTGGCTGTCATATCACTAATTTGTCCTTTTAGGGTTTTTTCCCGCCATCTCCAAGAGGCAGAAGAAATAGTTAAGACTACGACATTTGAAAAAACATACAGTAATATTTTGTTAAGTATTAGTCTGCTAAATTTGCTGCTTACTTCATCAGTACCTAGCACTCTCCTGTCTCAGTTACTCTCCTGCAGATGGGAGGGCAGGGAGCAGAGCTGTAGCACTTGGGCTGCAATTCAGCAGGGAGATTCTCCATGGTTGCGCCAGTGTTGCTCTGTTGTGGAAAGCATAAAGCAGGAGGGGGAAACATCCAGATGTTGACAAGCAAGTCGTGAGGTGCAGTTCCCATTTTACTCCTAGCAAAGAACTGTCTATAGCAATATAAAAGCACTGGAAAGTGGCCGGTGGAAATGCTTTCATAGTGTTAGAGTTAAATCAAGGCCTTTGTTGCTATAATTACAATGATTTAAAAACACAAGTGTAATTTTCAGTACTTCTAACCAGCATAACATTACTGTTAAACTTTTCTCTGACAATTTGTTGGGTTAGTTTTTGAAAGGACAAATTTTCTGTGTAACGTGGTCAGAATAATATAAAGAATTTCCTGTGACCAAAGGTATGGAGACGGTTCAAGTGGTAAACTCTTCCTAGAATGGCAGCTTACCAAAAAAATGCCATAAGGACATAAGGAAAAATTACAGTAACATTACTTCTTACTTTACCAACAACAGGCTTTGACCTAGGTTTTGACCTCTCCTGTGCACTGTATGGAGCTGTGACCACAAAAATGTACAAAATCAGAGGCTGAAAGCAGGAAAAAATTGCTGAGCACATTTGAAGTGCTTGGATACCGTTAATACACTGCACGGGGCATGACAAATGAGCGTCTGTGTAAATCAATAAAGCTTTCTATAAACAGACAAATGGTTTAGTATGAATAACAAAGAAGAGCCCATAGTAACTGGTGGTGTAGCATTCTGTCAAGGATTTTAAAGTTCACTGTCATAACTTTGTTCCTCTTGACCTTTATTGATGATACCTTCAAAGCATGTTGAGCTGCTAACTTGACGTACAACCTTTAGACCTTCATCTCCTGCCCATGGCAGCGAGGGTGGACTAGATGATCTTTAAAGGTCCCTTCTGACCCAAACCGTACTGTGATTCTACAAGCTCCTTTTCCCTTAGTACAAAATAAATACTACTCTCCCCTTTCTTCTCCCTTCCTCCTCCCATCCTTTTGTTTTGTCTCAACCCTACAGTGGTTGAGTAAGGAAGACTGTTTTGTATGTGCTTCTCTCTTATTCATGCCTTCTAGTAGAAAATTCAGCGGTTTAATTCATTTCATTTTCGTTATAAGCGTGTAGAGGATTTTCTGTTCAAGACTTCGTAGTATGTACATAAAATTCTTCTCTTAAAGACCCCGGTGCACCAAATATATCCTAATTCATAATGCGTTGGAACAGGCTGGCTAGATAACCAAATGTTGTTTTTCCTGTTCTCTTGACTTAATAAATCAAGGCACAGAAAGGTAAAGTTTAAACTTTTTGAAAAACACTTTTGGGACTTAAACCCAAATTTCATTTTCAAACATGATTTAAGCACTTCAGTTCGCTCTTTCAAGAAGCACACAGAAATGGCTTTTGCAGGATGTTAAGTGAGAGCTGTCCTCTCAAGTGCCACTTAGAGAGGCAAATCTGGAGGAGATATGGATGTCTTATGATATTCTCAGTCACGAGAATGTGTTTGCCCCTTCCACCAAACACACGTAAATGTTGAGAAAAGTATAGTTAGTAGACAATCCTTAATAATAATCCTCTCTAAAATCATTAAAAGGGAAGAGGAGAGAATGAAGAAATATCCTAGATGTCTATGTCAATGTAAGAGTACATTTATAAGGTGTGTATTTATTTCATCTGTTTGTATTCTGGTGCTGGTTTTTAGCTGAAACGTGCCATGTTCTATCAGTGTAGGAAGGGATGAACCACCCAAAAAAGTCTCAGACTTGACACAGGGAGACTGGTGGGAGACTTGTGCTTTGACCATGTAAACCCCGAAAAAAACCCAGACACTGAGCTGGAAAGGAGCAGAGCAGTTTTTGGCTCAGAGCCTACTGATAGTGAATGCTTTTGGGGAGATTTCCCTCTGTTTTGGGGCGGAGGGGTTGTATTTGATTTTTTCCTATGATTCAAAAAACTGTAGCATCTTTTGTTGTTCGTTAACGGAAAAGTAAATATTTGAGATGCATTTTAGGCTTCAGGTGATGATGCATTTTCACAAGAATTTAAAGTCTAGGTGGTTGTACTGCCTGAATGAATGCTTCTTTTGTTTGGTGTTAAGCTAATTATCGTGATTGTTTTAGAATTTTTTTTAAGAATTGTAATTAATTGGCCTACCTTTACTGATCCAGTATATAACATGTTTACAGAAACATGAAAAAGGCTAAGGCTGCTGTCTGTCTCCTTGTTTCTTGTATAGCATAATGAATAACAATTCATTGTGAACCAAGGAAATTCCACTTAACCCAAAGGAATTTTAAGGAAACAGCATGTAATGTGAAAAAAGGTATAGTTTCTTTATTTGCACCTGACTTGCATCTACATTCATCGGAAATAAATGGCAGTTTCTTAGTGACTTCAGCAGGAACAGGACTAGACCTCAGTGCATCAGGTGTGTAGTCAGTCTGTTACCAGCCTTGAACGAAACAGTGCAAACAGCTGCCTGTGGGAGAAAATACAGCGTTCTTCAACATATATAAAGGGGAGACAGAAAGCTCTCAGCTGGTGTAAAGATAATCATCATTGCTAGGGCGATGTTTTCCATCCTGGGAAAGGGATTAAAATCAGAGTTGACAAAGTCTCTTGTAATGACTGTATTTTAGCAACGGTGTCAATACAAAGCGACCTCTGTTTTATACAAAGTTCTCTGAAGTTTTCGCTTTGAAATTGATTTTCGATGAACTCAGTCTCACAATTCAGAACAAAGTTGTCTCTAATTAAAGCAGTTGAAGGCTGTTTAGCATTATCCAAGTCATGATTGAAATCTTTAAATTTTCCAATGTTTGGAGAGACTCTTGTAGGAAATGCTTTCTTCCAAATTGGAACTAGGAGGTACCTCAGTTTTGACATTTTAGGATCCTTGAATCTATAATGATCCAAAAGCGACATGGAATGTTTCATTTAATGGTAAGTTATGCCACAGCTACTTTTTACTGACTGAATTATACTGTGCTTTGCGAGCTGACGCCCCCAAGAAAAGCCATGCTTGCCTGTAGGTGCTGGTGGCAGGTGTTGAATGTCGCTTGTCTGCAGCAGTTTGTTGGGCTGCGTCGCTTTTAGTGTTTGCAAGGCTGAGGGACAGAGATGGTTTATTTCTATGCGTAACATAAAGTATACATAAATTCCTGGAGGACAGCTATACCTCAAACTAGAAATCACTATAGAAATTGGTTGATATCTAAGAGAGCGCTGTTGTCAATAATCTAGCTTTTTTCCTGCCTAGCCCCCTGCTAGGTTAGGTACGGGAGACGTGACTGCATCAGGGGTCCGTACTTCACTACCACTGCCTCTGGGTTCTTCTTGAGGCTTCTTATTGAGGCTTAGCCTAGTGTAAGTATGGCCTGAAAATGAAAATAAAATGTAATAGTGGTTTCCTCCAAGGGGACCTACTTTGCTTAACTGGCAAAAGATGCCTAGAATATGCACTACTGGAGTTAGATCCCTCTGAGCAAAAATCAAGCAGACTTACAGTAACATCCAACGCCAGTGGTTTCTGTTAAATAAATGAAGGTTTGGATTAGGAGGCAGGGTTTTGAGACCACAAGTGCTATTACAAATTTTCCAAATGAATACTTTTGGGGGAATGAGGATTATTATCAAGTATTCAGTTGCAATATAGAGTGATTTAGTATAACAAGTACTGTTTTTCCCATGTTGTGGGAACTGGCACAGGATCTTTAGCAAAGTCAGTCAAGTGTTCTCTTCTAGTCCAGTCCTCTTTACAAAAGTGCCAAATAAATAGGCATGATTTGTTGGACAATCAAGAAGCACAGAAGTCAAGCTACCATTGATGGCATTACATACTTTCACTACATTTTCGAAGCCAGTGGTGTGAAAAAGGATTTTATTATACAGATGTTTCCACTGTGGCTTGATAAGAGGGGAAATGTAGCATTCATTTATAATGCTGTCAAGTTTAAATTTCCTGATTTTGGTAGCCTATGTGTAAAGGAATAGCTCACTGAAATCAGAGATTCAGCTAACAGATCCAAGAAGACTTAGCTTCCATTTTACAGCCTTACAGCATTCAAAAAAAAACGGAGTAAGAGAAATATGGGGAGCTCTCTGGGTATTTTGTATAGTACAACGATGTGTTGTAGTTCTTTTAGATAGCCCTATATGGGAGCAGTCTGCCCTATTTCAGAATAAAATCCTACTATATATTTTTATGTTAGCAGAAATGAAAATTAAAAAATTCAACGCATAGGTATACCAACATGCATGACTTAAAGGCTATGCAGACTAATCCTTTAACGATTGCTTCAAAACAGTAAGAAGCATTTATTTCAGATGGCATTTTAGGGTGATATTCATAGAGAAAACATCTGAAAATCTTTAAGTTATAGAAATACATTTTTTTTGTAGCAATCGTCTCTCTATTTTTATCTAATCAATCTGCAAGAATGGGTCTGTTAAAGCAAACTGATAACTGTATATGATAGCCTCTTTGGTATGGAGGACTATTTACCCTCCGGCTTCTGATTTCTTACTTGCTGCTTTTCCTTTTGCGGCCTCTGCTTCTACTTTGCTATTTACTCCTGCATCTGTACTTTTTGCTGCCTCATCTCACAGTGCTCTCTGCAGGATCACCCATAGACTTTTTATAGCCATATGTTGAATCCATTGGTAGGTGACATTGTGAAAATATGATGCAGAACATTTTACCACCTTTGCTGGCTTTGATTGTACCCTCAAGATAAAGCACTGATTCCACACAGTTGTTTATTTAGACTTGTAAATAAGTAAACTTTATATGCCCTTGTCTCTTACCTCCCTTTTATTCTTTATTCTCTTTCAATATGCTGGATAATTATGTATGTTTACTTTTTCTTCCTAATCTTATTTTTAGGATTTAGCTGAATTTGACATTGTTGTTAATGAATCAATTTATCGGACTTTGGGATTTTCATTTTGTTGAATCATTGACTTGTCTTAACAAGGAAGAGAAAGCTGTACATCTTTCCGTAGACTCTTTCTATACAGTACATTACATTAAATTTTTCTCTAAAATTACAATGTTAATTGTATTTATGACTGTTGTTTTGTATAACCACAATTCTTTTGAAACAGCATTTGTGTAACTTTTATAGGCTGACAGATGGTTAAAGTGACACAAGCAACGTAAATTGTGTAATAGTTGTAATTACGTGAGTGCATTGATTTTTGTTGTTATGGTTATGTGATGTGAAGTTATGCATGGGAGGCAGAGAGGTTTCTAGAGTCAGTTTTAACCCAGATTTTTATATATTGTTTTAGTTTCTCAGTCTTTAAGAGAAAACTAGTTGAAACTTGCTCTGATGCAACTGTATACAGCAGACTTTAGACATTTTCCTTTTCCAGTACTGAAAGAATTCCTAAAGTCAAGTCATAGCATATAGAAAAATGCATTCATTTACTGTAAATTACATACCAGATTGTGCCATTTTGAAGTTTGCGCTATGCAAAAATATGAGTGTAATGGAAATTAAAGATAGATGAAAGATACTACTATGCAGGAAACTGTATCATATTTAAACTGACATATGCGAGAGAAAAATTTTCTGACTTTTAAGATTGCATTTTGATGTAGTAAAATACCCCTCTCGCTCTTGAAATGATAGGAATTGGTTTTTAAGTAAAGACTAATAAATTTATCTGGTTCAGTTAAGGGGTGTCGTTCACCAGTTGGCTATAGTATGACCGGTGCATCCGGAGTTAACCACTGCAGAAACTAGGCTCATGAAGAGCTGCCGCTGTTGAAAGTTTACATAGAATTGTCTTTGTTTCCTTTTGATAGTAGCTGCCTCTGCTTGTTTCCAAGTGACTTTCTCAGATAGCAAGTTCACTCTAAACAGAACAGGAGGCGGAATAAAAGATATACCACTATCTTCTATAATGTTTCATTGTCAACTCTATTGCATCGGACAAGATGAGATCGTGGGCATACTTGGAATATCTACTCTAATTGTTCTAAATTGTAATGTGTGATATGAATAATCTCATAAATTAATATTGCTTCTGTTTTTACTCAGAATAGCAACTTGTAGCAAAATAAATTGTATGATGCTTTTTATTCTGGATCTTGAAGAAGTACGCAAAGTAAGCACCCTGAGAATTTTTATGAATTGGCATGTAGTACAAGATAGCCTTTGATTAATTTACATATTTATTTATTCATTCTATTTTACTGTAGGCAGAGAATTCAGCCCTGGCTCTGGAAAATGAAAATCAGAGAGAACAGTATGAAAGATGTCTTGATGAGGTAAGTTAGTGTCACGAATGAGTGTTTAGATAAAAGTGCAACTTAAGGTCCTGAGTTCAGCGGCAAGTTTCACTCTATTACTTACTACATGGAGGAAACATACAGAGGCATAATCATCTTAGACTCCACGTAGAATTATTTACACAGGGACTGGAGATGCAAAAAGGTAAGGGAGACCCTCACGTTGAGTCACGAGGTTCAGAAAGAACCCCCTTCCTTACTAAACTTCTCAGAGAGGAGTCTAGGTGCAGCTGCTTCCACTCCTACCCCAGACTTGGTTAATGGTTTATGGCTAAGGGATTATATATGTTTACAGCTAAAGGATTATATGTACACACCTGATACTCTGTATCACTTAGCTAAGATTTCAGACTTTCATCATGCTTATTCCCACTTCATTTACCTTCAGTCCAGGCATCCAGTGTTAGTTCACTCTGAAGTCCGAACCCGAGGTTTCCCGAAGCAGACTCTCAGGCGTCAGATTTTATAAAAATAAATAATTTAATAGAGTCGTACAGCAGCAGAGTCAGCTCGAGCTGGGTGCCTCCAGAGAGGGGCCAATCCGAACAAAGAAATCCCTAGGCAATCATACCTTTACAGACTATTCACCCACCCCTTATGCAATGGTTGGTCCAGTAGTATTATTTGGGTCTGGGATCNGAGTCAGCTCGAGCTGGGTGCCTCCAGAGAGGGGCCAATCCGAACAAAGAAATCCCTAGGCAATCATACCTTTACAGACTATTCACCCACCCCTTATGCAATGGTTGGTCCAGTAGTATTATTTGGGTCTGGGATCTTCTCGTTTCTCATTGTATTCCTTCACTGCCTTCAGACAGGCCATTATCTTG
>VZSC01014383.1:0-59461 GCA_013398225.1 Steatornis caripensis
TTATTTTTCGGACAAAAATAAAATTGACATTTTAGCCACCCGTGTTGGAACTTTTAGGGCATGATTCAAGACAGCAACCCAGGCAGGAGAAAGAGCACCATACCTCTAACCAGCATCTGCTTCCTTCCAGCTGGATAACTAAACAAGGATTCAGAAAAAAAAAAAAAGGTTAGACCCTTTCACCTGAGATTGTCAGGTTGGTCATAGCATTACTGAGAGACTTCAGATGATAGAGCAGGACTGTCCAAGCTACAAAAGGATTTTCTGAGACTGCCTGGCATGGCTTTGTATGTACATGGTCAGGCAGGAAAGAGAAATGCCAGCCTTTTCAGAGAAACAGCTAGTTTCTAAAGGGCAAGCAGATGTGGTACTCACTTTCACGGACTTTTCATGGATGTCCATCACTGTGTGCTATTCAAATAGCAGATGCAGATACCATGTGATTTACATTGCCACAAATAAAAGATAACTAATATCTTCGACTACACATTTAGTTGGTGAATAACTCACTAGTACTTTAGTAGAAATTTTGCAGATGGTGTAAAATCCACGAAACACTTAAGAATATATAGGAATCATTTATAAGTTGGATCTATAGTGTTACCCAATCATTTTAAAAATTTTTATGACCCCCCCCCTTTCCTGGGCACAGCTCTATTGCTTCATGTTAATGGTCTATAGCATTATTTGTCTTTGCCTTAGCTCTGGAGCCGGCCAAGTTACTCAGTGAAGCAGGTTCCCTTAAACTGGCAATGAGTAACAGTGATGGCAGGCCCATGGCTGTAAAACACAAAAACTAACACATTCTGAGAAATCTTTTCCGTCACAAAAATTTTATCACTTCTGACCACTGCTTGGCTATCTGCAAAAGCACCTTAGGAACTCTGTTTAACTGTCTGTGCTGGGCTGTTTTCTCAGCTGGTGAAATTAATGAGACTTTTCAAAACTAGAGAGTTTCAGTCAGTGAGTGAATTGCTGCAACGAATATAAAGACGTAAGACCAAGTACAAAATCACCCGGTTGTCACCGAGATTGCGTCCAAACCTTAGGAGGTGTTACACTGCAGGAGAATCATACCTTCTAGAGCAACCGTAGAAGTGAAGCAGCCAGTCCAGCTAAGCTCACTACCTCTGCTGTGCCTCTGGGAGCCAGCTATGCCGGCTGTTAAACTGAGGCGAAGATACTTTGACTAACAAACATCAGTGCTGACAATGAAAGAACAAAGAATTCTGATGAAAGCCTGATCCATTCTATTAAAAAAAAAACACTTTAATTTTAAGCATACAGTTTGGAAGTCGGAACTGGATTAGTCAGGCAGATTACTGAGGCATCGTTCATGGAAAAAGTTATTTACTTGGGTCTCAGCAGAGTTAGAAAGTTCTTGCAAGGGGCTCGAAGATTAACAGATCTGGCCTGGATTTTTTTTTTCCCCTGAAATAACATCCACATGCAGTAACATTTACAATATCTCAGAAAGCTAGGACATCTTGAAACTAAGAGAATGTCCATGTGTCTAAAGCATAGAGTATGGATGCTGTGAATTTTTAATATATTAATACGAGATCTGTTTTTCTGACTGGATCAGACCTGTTTTAAAAGTCCAAGACACTCATGTATGTGGTCAGACCTGTGGCTAGTTACATTAATGAAACTTTTCAAATCGTGTATCAGTGCAATATTTTAGCCACATCACCGAGTTTTACTATCAGTATAAAATATCATGAAGACATAATTAATCTTTACTTAAAAGAAATGTGCTGGCATTTTCAGAACCAGAAACTTTGTCAGGATATTATAACATTTCATAATACATATGAAAAGCATATTTCATATGTTTTGAACTACGATGGCCAACAAAAAAATTTGATTTAATTCACAAAATTTCCGTATGCCTTTGGGAATCAGACGAACTATTTAAGTCTCTTTAGAAGCTGACTGTTATCCAGTCAAACATGCATAACTGTTGCATAATAATAATAATACCCATAATAGACTAATATAATCTCTACAAAAATAAAAACTGTAACAAAACAAAAAGAAAAGTGTTCCCTCAGTGGCCACTTAGAAGTGCTCTCACACTTACAAGCTTGTACACCAAACTAGCAATCAGACCAGGTCACAAAATTGTGGTTGTTAGCTGGTCTAATAAAAGATTAAAAAAAAATGGAATACTTTATAATTTGTTCACATTCAAAATGTAACTGTGACTGAATGAGTCATCTTATACTGTTATTATCATTCTTGGCTTGGGAGATATTTGTGATGAAAGATCTTCCTGTCAGACTAAATATGGAAGAATGCAGGGTATGTGTCTTCTAGATAAATAAATAAAAGAAGTTAAAATATAAGTGGGCCCATTTACCTTTCAAATTCAACAGATTCTTGGCCATCTGTTGCTCATAACATTGATTTTCATTCCTCTTGGCATCATACCTGCTAAAGTCAGTTCATATTAATGTCAGAGATGATGCATAAAAAATAAAAAAAGTGTCTGCATTTCAGCTACCGAGGCTCTGGAGGAAGGAATACAATATTAAACGAGCAGATACCTGAATTCACCTAAAGAAACTCCATCTTGTCTGTGCTTCATGGGTGGCCTACTAGTTCTAGGTCTCTGAAGAGCTCCTGGCTGAATCAGGGTAGGAGGGGACAGGAGGCGTTTATTTTGAAGGTAAATATACTATTATGTAGCTCCTGGTCCAATCATCAGTATGCAAGCATACGAAGACTGGGGACAGCTGTGATGTACTGTGACAAACAGTGAAGTGACATCCTGATTGATCTGAGAGCCCAGTGGAGAAGCCCGTCAGTAACAGTAAAATTCATGAAGTTTTTCTTTCTGCCAGTTTGGCTGACACACCATCGATGCATGCTGGAGAGCTAATGTCGCTACCCAAGCTGTACCGCAGCATCTGCCACTTCCACAAACCCATGGGTAAGATGGCATTTGGTTTATGTAGCTCTTGACAAACCAATCAGTCGTTTCTCAGCAGTCACCAGTAGTTTCTCAGCAATCTTGCAAAGATGAAAAAAAGTGCTCACACAGTAGTAGGCTCTCATCCCTGCACATTAAACATGCATTGACCCTGTTTACTTTAATACGCGAACGTCAAGCTTCTGTT
The DNA here is from genome assembly GCA_013398225.1 of Steatornis caripensis. Taxonomy (NCBI): domain Eukaryota; kingdom Metazoa; phylum Chordata; class Aves; order Caprimulgiformes; family Steatornithidae; genus Steatornis; species Steatornis caripensis. The sequence goes on from VZSC01014383.1 coordinate 3,123, forward strand.
CCTCAATCACTGGGTTATGCACTGGAATTGACACAACACAGTTTCTATATGTAATGGACATATTTATCCCATTTTCTCGCCATTTGTGGCTGCGCACCAACCTATCAAGAATTTCCTGAAATTAAGCTATTTCTCTTCTCGATATGAAATGAAACTTGATACACAACAACACAGGAAATGAAATTATACATAATGCTGTAGGACTGAAAACAGCAGAAAACCAAGACAAACAAATCCAGCAGCAATAAGCAACACATCTACCTTAATTAAACCCTCCCTTACGTTTTCTTCTTTATCGGGATTGATTAATTTAGGAACAAATTCTGGTTTTAAGAAAGCCACCAGAAAAATCTCCCGTTGACTGCCAAAACAGAATCTAGCCCATTGGTCATCTGCCTGTTTTCTTTCATACTACCTAAACCCAAATGTAATCATATATACCAGCAGAAGAACAAAACGTGAGATTGCATGATTTTGACAGCGGATGAGAACACTCCATCTCTCTGATGACAAGATGCTCTAGAGGAAGTGCATAAACCCCCACCCTTGCAGCAGCCTATCCCTTTGTGGGATAAAACAACAGGAGTTCTCACTCCCAGAATCAAATTCCCCTGGTGATTNATCAGATTGCATGATTTTCACAGTGGATGAGAACACTCCATCTCTCTCATGACAAGATGCTCTAGAGGAAGTGCATAAAAAACCCCCCCTTGCAGCAGCCTATCCCTTTGTGGGATAAAACAACAGGAGTTCTCACTCCCAGAATCAAATTCCCCTGGTGATTGGACTCCCAACATTTCCATTCAAACTCCCTGAGTCATCCAATTCAGACCAAGAAACTGACTGCGGGTGTGGAATTCGATAGGACCTGGTTTTCCCTGGTTACATTTTTGTCAAACATCTGTTGGCTAACACCCTCAAGCATGGAGCTTTGACAGCATTTTAAAGCCTCATCTGTATTGTTTTCATTTACTTACATATTGTTTTCACTTACTTTCAGAATTGGATATTATAGTTTTCCCTCTAAAGGTCAAATCCCTGAATGAAACTTGTTTGGGTAGAGTCTAAGAAGATAAAGGTGCTAAAGTCTGTATCCCGAGTTGTCTGGCTGAGGTAAAGAGCAATAAAATTCCTCTCGGTCTGCAAACATGTTAGGGCAGATAACTTCCAAGATAAGCCTCATTTAACATGGAAAAGGTTGGAACAAACTGAATGTTTGATGATTACGGACTTTAAAGACTCCTAATGAAGTCACAAAACATTTTATAGTAGAACAAAAGGCCGCCCTAAACTCAGTAACTGGTTGAGGAAGAAAGGTGTGACTATAAATGAACCTGTTGGAAAACCTGTCACCACCTTCATTGCATGCTGAGACTAAAGATATTACCATCGCACTGCTGGACCTCTGCTCTCCTTATCCTGAAAATCTGGTCAGGACGAGGAGTCACATTCATCTGCATCAAGGGTGGCTAAATCCTGAGCAACATCTAAGAAATGAAGTTCCTGCTCAAATGAGCTAAGATCTTCTTCTTACCTTATTCTTTCCACACTTTCCATTTTCTGTTCTCCACCAAAAAGAAGAAAAGAGCAGAAAACATTATTGTCCCTCAACAGCACTGCTGACTTACTCCTCTTTCCCCAGTACATCTCCAGGGGTCTGACAAAAGGAAGAAGCTGAAGGGAGAGGGGATCTTAAGAAAATTTGGAGGGAAGGGCAGCTAAGGTAAGAAAGGAATGACCAAAATCATTGTGAGAGCCTGAGGCTGGCAGAGCAAGCAAGGAAAACATTGAATTTGTTACTAGCAGCTCAACGTACCAGGAGAAAAAAACATGCATGTTTTGGACAGGGAATATATCACTCGTTACAATAATCTCAGCAAATTTACTCAGCTTCAGCATAAATACCTGGCCTGTGGTATATATATTTGAAAGCAGGATGGTTGACTGCAGCCTCTTCCTCTGACCTAGATAAAAGGGCTTGTGCTGTACAGCTTGGCAACATGGCAGCTTTTCCAGGCTTCCAGGGGATGTTAGTTCCATCACTGCTGAATTAATTTCACTAACTTTTCTGCTGTGGGTGTGATATGTCTGTAAATACTATTTTTTCTCTGTCTATTCATTGGGGAATCCTGCAGGCTCAGTAAAGGAGCCACCCATGTCACAAGTGGTTGTAGAAAGGATTATGAGAACGTGAGCAAAATGGCATGGGAATATGGGAATGAAAGAGTAAAGAAAACTAGAAGAAAAACAGCCAAGTTTTGAGCATTAATATTCTGAAACATCCTTTTGAAGGGAGGAGGAAGGGAAGAGGGAATCCAATTTTTGGACTAACATATCATGTAATTTCTGACAGAACAATTACAGAATCTGAATAGAACAACAGGGGGTTTTTGGAGGGGTGTAAAGGGGAAAAAAGTTTTATTTTTAAACTTCAGAAGTAAATTGATCATCTTCTCTATGTAACATTCAAGGTTAGCTTCTTTAGCATTCCCGTCTCAGCCGAAATCAAAATACCTAATCTAAAGAGTGTCTGAAAAGCGTTTGGAAATAAGAAATACCAGTATTGCCTCTGCTTTCGGAATATCACAGAACAGTCGTTAAATTATAAAAACATATCACAGAATAAGCCAGAATTTGTGGAGCTTACCTTTCTACGATGGGATGGCACAATAAAATACGTTTCAATATTATGCTTCTTCAAGAAACTATTCCTTTCATGACCATACCCTGGTTCTACCTCGTAGTCCCCATTTAGGCACTCTAAGGTGGTCTTCGTAATGTGAACTTTCCTGGAGAGAGAAATAGATGTTTAAAGCAGATACATCATGAGCTAGTTGCTACTGAAATACACTCCTGTGCAGCAGATCATAAAGAGGTCAAATTATGTGCAAAATCTCATTTTTTATGTAAAAAAAAGTTTTGTTTTGTCTTTTCAGCCACATAGAACGTAGAAATATTTCTATTACGTGCATTTTCCAAACTTGAGCAGAGTGAACAGAAAGATAACTGTTGACTGTCCAAACACTTGGAGATTTATTGATTTGTAGAAGCTGAAAGTCTGCACATCATCTTCCACATAGTGTGGCTTTCTTAAGTGTTTACCTCACTGCCTTCTTTTAAAAACATCCTGCTGTTTGAANTTTTTTATGTAAATAAAAGTTTTGTTTTGTCTTTTCAGCCACATAGAACGTAGAAATATTTCTATTACGTGCATTTTCCAAACTTGAGCAGAGTGAACAGAAAGATAACTGTTGACTGTCCAAACACTTGGAGATTTATTGATTTGTAGAAGCTGAAAGTCTGCACATCATCTTCCACATAGTGTGGCTTTCTTAAGTGTTTACCTCACTGCCTTCTTTTAAAAACATCCTGCTGTTTGAAACTCGTGACTTCACACTCCAAGTATCTCCTGTGCATAAAGGAGAAATTTTTGTTCTGCTCCTCTTCACATTTCTGACTTGTTTCATTTACTCACTCTGTTTTGTAGGCAGCTTTCTAATTCACTTTGTTTTGGCAGCACAGCCATCTTTGGACACGATGCATGAGTTTTTTATCCCAAAAATTGTCTTCCCATTTTCTCCCAAAAGACCCCTTATATTTGAAATGTCTTCACAGAAGATATCTGAAAAGCTATTACTGCTTTCCTCTATTAAACATGTGTTTAGATTCTTTTCACTGGAAAGCCTTAAGGTAAGGAACATACAAAATACACCGCCAAAATTGTCTAAGGCAGACATAGGTAACAAACAGAAATTCACTAATCTTAACCACAAAATTTAAGAGGTTCCATTGTCCCCCTGTTCAGCAAATCATGATCTTGTAAAAATCCAACAGAGGATGGTCGGTCCCACTCGAAATGCGAGTTGCTCACAGAAGCACACCCATGCACCTTTGGGAAAGTGCACTGTGTGCATTTAAACTGAGTCCAAGGAGCAATTAAAATTCCAGGATGTGTCCCATGGGTTGGCTGTTTCTGTGCTACTGGATCATTTGCCCACACACCACCACGAGTGCATAAACAGGTATTTTTTCTCTATAGCACACTACTAGTGTTGGAAATCTTGCCACGTAAAAGGAGTAAAGCACATACCCCCAACACGTGCAAAGGTTCTAGGGTAAAAATTTCCTGGAATAATTAGAGGGTTTTACTTTTATAACATGAAATAGTGAAAGCCTAGTATTCTGACATTCCTAGCATTGCCTCATTCCTACTCTTTGTATTTGGCAGCTTCTAAGCCAGATTTCATTTAGAAATGTTTTGCTTCTAATCTAGTCTATTACTACCATAAATATCAAGATCATTTGGAGAATTTCACAGGCTAAATAACATACATAATACATTGGTCGCTCTTACCAAACACAACCCTTCTCATCGATACCAATTCCATAGTAAGTGCCTCAAAGAAGGAAATAAATTCTTCACCCATACAGGTTTCTGTTTTTTTCCTGTAGTTCTTTCTCAGACTTACCCAGGCAGTCCTCCAGCTTCCATTACATTAGCTAAAGTTACATCATTTGACCAGACATCATATTGCCATTTTCGGAGGCCCAGGACCCCACAAAGCACCCTGCCTGTATGCAATCCAACTCTCATGTTGAGATCAACCTCTGTGGCTTCTGCAACAGATCTGGAATAGACAGCATCGCAGTATTAGTCTTTACGCACTGACATTGCTCTCGATTTTCTTTTTCTCTCCTTCCTCCAAAGTTAACATATATATACACATGACTGAATAGACAGGATCTTTTAAAAATCTCAAATTATATATTCAGGTACTGTTCTTTTTCTTCAGTAGTTTCAAAGCCTCAATTGTAACTCCAAATGAATAATTTTATTGGTCATATTTTAATTACTGTTGAACCAAAATACCAGTACTCCTAAATTTCTTGATACATTAAAATAATGGATTAAAATAATAACTAATTTTAACGTATCTAACACATTGCAATTTAGCTTTCCAGGTTTCAAGGAAACCCAGAAAAGGTTGTGTTTTGTTACATTTAATACAATAAGAAGAAAAAAGGAACAATAAAGTAAGCATAGTAAATGGCTTTTGTCACGAAACTTCCCTAAGACTATAACTTTTACGCTTTATTTGCCACTTTGTAATTTTTGTTACCACGGTCCTACAGAAATGTAGATATTTTACTGGGAGATAAACAATGAGCTTTCTGCCTGTAACTCAAATAACTCAGAGACAGCCAGCTTAACTCCTGCACTTTCCTGTTTATCTTGCATCTCACACATATTTACTTTTTTTGACATAAATGTTCCTTTTTCCCAATGCATGTTTATTTCAGCAGGATGACAAGCAACCACAACGTGATTGTTGGAATCAAGAAAAGTTTTTTGAAACTATCTTACTAGGCTTAATTTTAACTTGACATGTAAGCAAGCAGACATGTTTCAATTCTACCGTCACTCCAGACTGCTTTCAACTCAGTATTAAAATGGGCTACCTGGCCGCTTCTTTTTACCAAAATTCTCTGTTAATATTTCTCCTAATCCTAGCCTTGGGTTTACAGGTTGGTGGATTTTTCTCTCTCTAATTCTTTTTAGCCCAACTCCTTCACTCATATAGAGCTCGTGCTTGATCCTATATGGACTAACTGAATTTCATCATGAAGGAGTTTAATATTAAAGATCAAGGAAAAGATTGGTCTTTTGAGTAAAATACAAACTTTAGTCACTCAAGACTTGCATTTAATTTCTCTCCTCTTTTACTACAGTTCGTTGTGACTCAATGTAATTTTATCCTCTTTCGGTTCTCCATCCGTAATATCAAAACAATACTTTCTTTTCCTTAATCCTTTTGTTTGCAGTGGCTTGATCTCAAGGTAATAGTGTAAAACATTGAATTTGCAATTAAAATAATATAAAATGACCCAGAAAAAAAGCATAGTATGGACCCAAACGCTTCTTTTCTGTGCAGCACAAAGGGTTAAAAATAATTTAAAAAAACTTCTTCTCTCATTTATATTGTCATAGTTTAGATTTGTGATGTTCTCTAAGTTCACCATTTAATTAAAATTTCACTTGAATGAAAACTTACTCAGTTAAAAATCAACATTTTTTCCCCCAAGTGTCTCAGACTGTCAATCTTCTTGGATGACACTTATTTAATATTTCATGATATTTTTAAACTGATATTTTCACCCTATGCTACTGCTAGGAAACCGTTGCAACTACTAGTAATCACACAGAATTGTGCTGCGCCTTTACCTTTATGGTATGCTCAGCTAAGCATCACTTCCTATGGTGAGACTGAAAGGGCACAGACATGTTTAAACAGTCTTACAGTTTCTGTGAAAAAGGAGGTATGAAGAGGTATTAGATGAGAAGGCAAATGGATAAGCAGTGACTCCATTCTACTATGTCCTAATTGGTTCAATTACCCAGTTACAGGGGTACTGGACAAAGAAAATTATGAAACCAATAAATCAGTGCAAGAACAACAGGTGAAGAGTGACACTAATAAACCAAAGTTTCTGCAGGAGTGGCACAGAAACCACCTGCAACTTGCACCTGTAAATTAAATCTAACCTTCAGAGATTTTCACTGTGTGGCTGGGAAAGGAGGAAATAATTGGCAAAGTCATTATTAAAAGCATTTTTAATTTTGGTGCCACAGTAAGGGAGGATTCTTCACCTCTGTGAATGCAGGACATGCTATAACTCGCACCCTGCACTGACTTGTGAACACTGAAAAGGAGCCTTGCAGCTAATCGTCTTACATATTACACGCAGAGATAACACTGTGCATAAACCTTTGCAGCTTTTTCTGTTACAGAGACACGTGGCATTCCACAGTTAAGCTGCAGTCCGAAAAGAGATCATATCGGTATATAAATGAAACCGACTAATCAGCATAAGACTTGATTTTCATTAGGTTTCTAAATTTAAATTTTCCAATGCATTTAGTAGAAGACCTTAAACTGAGGCTTTAGCTAGAATTTTCCCTTGATCTTCTTTGATCATTATATTTTTTAAAGTATTGTTCAGCTACACTGGATTTGGCAGAGAGGTCTTTAAGAGGACTTTTCAACTATTTCAGAAGTAGTCACTGTGTCTCTTGTATAGTTGTACTTTACATACAATTAACAGAAAGGGCAGTATAGGTCAAAATGTGGGGCAAGCAGCACAAGATATCTGGCCTCAATTTAAGTAAGGAACTCTGCAGCCATGAAGTGCTGAAGTATATACCAAATCAGCCATCACTAATGTGAGCAACGTGGAGATCTCTCTTGTCCCCATAGGGAATCTGGGCACACCGCATTTTTCAGTCATATTTTATGCAACAGCACAGAAAGGCTTAGGCACAGCTTTCTGAGAGATTAAATATTCCCTTGTCCTATTTCTACTCACTGCAAGTCAGCATTCCTTTATTCAGTCTCTGTTCCCAGTCAAGCCTCAAAAATGACTCCAAGGAGTCCTAAAAGGACTCGGCTGTTACCGGGCTTCTTATGCACAGTATCTGCCTGACAAAGCCTTGAAGAGATGAAAAGATTTAATAATATAAGCCACCTGACAATAACTTAACCTTTGTATCTTCACTTGTACATGTTTATTGTGCCATTAACAGACTGACCTTACACCAAGACCATAACCTGCAAGCCAAAGCCCTTCAGGATTACACCTTGCTTGCCGGTCTATGTTCTCCTGCATAACTAAGTACCTACGTAATTATCTTCACAGGCGGATCTGCAAGTGTGAGTTTCTCTGTTTGCAAATGAATGTTAATTTTTTTTTTCATTTAAAACAGTATATAAAACCTCAGCCTAAATGTAAGCAGTGACATTCAGACATTGATAAAGACCACTCCAGACTTTTGACCTTGCTTTGTCCCAACTGGCTTGAGGGGGAAATTTGATCTGCTTTTGGAAATTTGAATAGCGTAACAAAAAGTAAATTAAAAGAAACGAGCAGAGAAACACAACATGGCTGATCACACTCCTTGTCAAATGAGCTGGACTGTATCATATAACAATGAACCCTAAAGCAGAATCTGAAAACACTTCATGTTTTGAACAAAAGATTTCCAGAAGTAGTGACTTAGTAAAAAATCTAAATCGAGAATGCATTTCTACATTTCCCCCAGAAACTACAGTGTGTTTCAGAGATGCTTCCTCCATTATTAAACTTGAGTGGGGAAAAAAGCTCATGAGCAGTCCATTAAACTTTTTAAATTTACCTTGAAGACCTGTGTGCTCTTTATGCACTTAATTTCCATGAATATACCCCACTGAGCTATCAAAAATGAGGAATGGGAAGTAATACATAAAGAATACGCTTCAAACATAAAATCAGAGCAGTACCAGAATCATATTCCTAAACAACATCTGCACTAAAATATCACTAAAGTGTCCAATGATGCATTTTAAATTATAAGTACATTTCTGAAAAAAAATCAGCACTTCACACACATCCCAGGAATAGGAAAGAGAAAAGTTGTTTCTCAAATAAATTATTCATTATAACTTATTCTCTCCTAAGTTCAGATACAATATAGCCAAAAATTTTAAAATGTTAACACAAAAGTAGGCCCAGAAACAAATGGAAATCGAAAAACATTTTCTTTTTAAACTAGAAGCGTGCAGAGTCTATGTAAGTGACTAATAAGGTAACCATCTACCCTGACAGCTCAAGTAGCCTACCAAGCCTTTAAATTTTAGTTCTCTCCTTAGCTACAAATATTTAATGTGCTGCTACAAACCATCAAAGTCAATTAGATCATCTGCAGAACAGCTCCAGACCTGTGCTGCATTTGAAGGAAAAAAAAAAAAAAAAAAAGGTCTGCATTCCATTTCTTGTAAGTTATTTAGGGCTTTTCTTTAGGTCCAAAAATACCTGCACAGTTTCCCAGTTAAAGGCATAGACAAGATTTTTGGTTGCTATATATGTTTGCTTTTCATATATGCATGGTTCTAAGACAAGGGTGCCCTTTAATTTTCAACATCTGCCTAAATATTTCTATGTCAGTTCCATTTCAACATCATCAGGAATTGATTATTTCTTGGATGTTAATGACAAAGACTATCTTTCAGTGAACTGCTCTGTCAGCCTGGCAGGCCATGGGGGGAGAGGCTGCAGGCCATGGCCTAGAGTATCAAGGAACACCCACACGCTAGACCCCCTTGCCCTCCCTCCGATTTGTCTTCCCGCAAGGCAGGGGCCATGTTAGTCCTCTCAGGTAATCAAGTTTTGTTGCTTGAAAACTTTTCCAGTCCCGTTTTGGCAGCTGTTTCTCCAGGCCAGGTTTGGGGTTTTTTGGTTTTGTTTTTTTTTTGGGTGGTGGGGGGGTGGGGTGGGTTGTGGTGGTTTGTTTTTTGTTTGGGTTTTTTATTTTTTTTAATATTGACCAGAGCTGCATGCTTTCCCAGTATGTTGCTCACCTGGAGCATGGTATCAGAGAGCTAGAGCAGACAGATTGGGCTGTGAAGGTCTGATGGCTTCAACAGTCGAGAGGCTCATTTTGACTGAGGCGTAAGCTGACTAAGCTTTTCACTAACGGTGGTGAAAGCTCATGGTGGACAGCTTTCTCCACTGCTGAAAATGCAGTTGCTGGTTCTCCCTGAATTCAAGGTCAACTCACTCCTGCCAGTCCAAACTTTCTGAGGCCCCAGACCTCTGCAGGACCAGGGGAAAAGTATCAACAGTGTCGACATCAGGAAAGTTAGTGCTTCTGTCTTCTTCTTCAGACAAAAGGTCATGCAGGAAAACTTGACATTTCAGTTGGGCTTCTTCAAACTGGCTGCTGTAGTTCCTCTCCCTTCCCCAGTGTCTTTGGTCAGCTGATGACCAAGCCCATGGGAAGGAGACAGTTAAGCATCAACCTCCACAATGCCCCATGCGATCAAGCAGCAACACAATGTGCAGGTGCAAAATAAGCCCAACTTCCATCTGTGAGGTCTTATACAGATGACTGGTGGAGTCATCCACATTAGGTGGAGTCACCCNTCCCCAGTGTCTTTGGTCAGCTGACGACCAAGCCCATGGGAAGGAGACAGTTAAGCATCAACCTCCACAATGCCCCATGCGATCAAGCAGCAACACAATGTGCAGGTGCAAAATAAGCCCAACTTCCATCTGTGAGGTCTTATACAGATGACTGGTGGAGTCATCCACATTAGGTGGAGTCACCCATACGGGATAAACTCACCTACATGACACAGAGAAAAGCTGATCTATCTCCTGATAGACCCCACCGGGATGCCTAGATTTCAAGAAACAAAGGTTCATGGACAGTTTCCTTCAGACCTCTTCAAACTCCACATGCAGCAGGAACATTCAATAGAGGGGGCAGCTGAGACCTATACCAAAGCAAACCTCCCCTTCCTCCCCTCCGTAATATGTATAGGTTAAACTGAAGTAGTCAGCACCAGTTACTGTGATCTACAGATGTTCTCCTACTGTGCCATGCTACCTGCTAATGCAGGCATAGCCCAGACATAGCCAGTGATGCAGCTAGTGGTGCAATTCCCTTGGAGCGATTTCTAAAATGGCATCCTAGTAAGTTGTCAAGGGAAGGAGTATCATGAAAATGTACTGTTTATGTGTAGACATGAATGATTAAAAGATCCCATTACACTTTTGACAAGTTTATGAATGTTAACCCTAGTGTTCTGGCCCAGTCCCAAATCTTGCATTTATATCCTGCTCACCCAGATTCCCTCCTCATTTCCAACTGGAAACATTACAGTTCACTTCTTGCCCTGTGGCGTTATTGAGTGCATTTAAGTAACTCCCTCGTTTCATCTCCTAAGAGGTTACATTTCTGGACTGAGCCAGAGAACTGTTTAATATAATTTATATCAGTTGATGAAGAGCTCTGTAAGGAAAGACAAACTCTTATTAATAATGTATAAAACTGCACCCGTAATACTAACTTAAACCAGAAATCTAGCCAGTTTATGGTGGGGAGAGAGGGAAGAGCTTGGGTAGCTGTTCAAGACTTTTCTGCAAGGCAATTAGCTAATAAGTATGTCTATTTAGAAAGTAAAATACTGTAGTAAATAGAGTGGAACCTTCAAAGGCAAGCAATTTAAGTAAGGTGAAGAGCATACTTGGCCTAACACACTGTTCAAAACCGAGGTGAGGACATCATCTGCCTTAGATGTTACATTAGAGTTACATCTGGCACATTAGAGGCGCTAATGAACATGACCATTTTAATTACATTACTAACAAAAATCTGACAGTTAAAACTCACCTGATGAAAACAATATTGGTGGTACCCAACACTTAGCTCCCACTTAAATACCGCCATAACGGTTTAAGTCACTCTGAAGTGACAAACACCTGGCCTGTACTGAGGCACTGACACAAAACTCACTGGCAGCAGAAATTCTTTTGGAATAGAAAAAGAATATAACATTACCTGGGGTTTTTTTAGGTTTTTTTTAAGAAAAGAAAAAGATTATCCTATAATGATTGTGTTCTGTCTTTAACTGTGCCCTTGAAAAAACTACTTTGTAGAAGGCAGATGAAATTGTGAAAATTTTAAGTATTTTACAATGTTCTGTGAAAATTGCCCTGAAAATCTCAATCTAAATGAATTAAAGATTAATGCTAGGTTTAAAAAGAGGATGAGAGCATCAGATACTGCTTTCCAGGGATTTAAAAAAAACCCAACTTTGAAATGTGTACAAGGCCTGTACATCCAAATATGCTTCTAAAGGCCAGGCTTCCTTCTAAATGGAGTATCTATATACTGCTGGAAGAATGTACATATACATAATTTGCAGTTTTAGGATATTCTTTTAGGATTTGATAGTATCATAGACTATCATATATTATCATGGATTTATCGTATATTATCATGGATTACAAAGTATTTTACCAATTTTACATTTTTTACAAAGATTATGAACTTGCTTTTAATGGAAGGGAGAATATGGATTCTATTTACCCAACTCTTCACATTCTGAGAGATTTTATAAATGAACATTGTGATAAAACCACATGGATTGAACTAGAAATGAGAATCAGCCTTCGACTGCTTTAAGTACATCTCTCCTTTTTTCTATGCTTTCAAGTCCTCTGCAAAGAAAGCTCAATGAATCCAGGATCACAGAAAAGTTTGAGGTTGATATGAAACAGAAATGTGTGGCAATGTCCATGTTCCCCTAAGGCATGAGCAGGGTTTGAACAACAGGCCACTACGTCCATAGAGATAAACTCAACTCTCTTGAGTAAAACTTACAGGGAACGGTGTGGCAGAAACATAATACATTCTTCTACAACATCAAAACTCTCCAGAAATTAGCACAATTTGGTTTTGGAAAGACGACTTCTTTGCTTGCATAGGTGTGCATAAACATCTTCACATACAAACAGAAGACATGAAATACATGATGTGGCAAAAGCTTTTTTAGAAACAAGAGAGAAGATGAAATGTTCCAAATCAAAAATGCACAATTTGAATTCATAATTCTTATGTTTCCTTATCCTGTATTTTTTTCTTTATGCAATAGTTTACTATTCATTTTTAAGTTGACATTACACTGTGGTCTGTTCACCTTCACAGAGAAGGCAGGTCTTCTATGTGTACAATGCAAAAACTTGGGGATTATGCGAAGGGAAGCAGAACCTTGAGTTGACGCCATACTCCAAAAAGTCCAGCTGACAACAGAGACAAAGAATAAATGGCTACTGGAAACAGTGGCCAAACGCTTTCCAATACAGGAAAGGCTAAGGCCCCTGATGTGACACACTTGTCCAAGCTTATTCCGAATGTAATAGCACTGTGCTGACCAGTATTTATCTATATACAGAATTAATACATGTGAGCACCTCCTCCTATAGCCTCCCTATAAAACACATGCACATGAATGCACACCACACACAGAACAATGCAGTAGTGAAGAAATTTCCCATCTTTATCCCTTTCCTCCTATGTAACAAAATAGATCTTCAGCTCTTGCTAAATACTCATTCACTATTCTCTCACATTCACATTTTTTGCCTTGGTAAAATAATGATCAGTGCAGAGGTCTCAAGCACAAAAAAATTCTTCTGATCAGCAAGGTGAATTTCACATTACATTTCTGAAAAGCAGAATAAATTAAAGGCTTAAACACGACATGCAGAAAGGAGAAATCAGCAAGCTATCACTTTGAGAATACAAACACATATACAACATGCATGTATCAGGACAGGCTTTGAGTTTACATAATGGTGTGCAAAATGAGCAGTGTTTATCCCTGTAAAACAAGAAATCGGCCTCCTTTCTTTGTGGCAAATGGCCATAGAAATATTTTGCTACTTCCCAGTATCTTTCTGTTCCCTAATCAGTCTGTTTATGTGCCTCTACATACTCATACTTGTGCACTTTTTCTTCACGGTGATTAAATGGGGTGGAAAATCAATGTCTAGAATAACTCTTCCTAAAATCACTATCCTGTGGCCTGAATGCAACAGTGTGAATTGCTAGGTGGGCACTGCTAGCAGACACTGCTGTTTTTCTGAGAACATGCTCCTGGATGCCACACAGAAGTTGTTGTAGCAGTCCTGCTCGGGTTCACTGTGCACAGTACTTACGTGATGGTGTCAATCATATCCAGTCCCATTTCAACACAGCAATGGGCATGATCTGTTTTGGGCTGGGTCAATCCTGAAACGCAGTAGTAACAGTCCCCTAGGATCTTTATTCTTCTGCAGTGGTTTTCCTTTAATAAAAACAGAATGGGAAAAGTTTTACTGTTCATATAAATATTCAAATATTGACAAGATAAAATCTCCAATACTATGCAATCATTGAGGGAATCCTTTTGTGGTGAAATGTAATCTACAGTCCATGCAATCTGGGTTCCCTGTATAGGACAGGTGACATACACATATTTAATTATTTATTTATAAATACACACAGGTATAATGGAGATCAGCCCCACACTGCTCAACGTACATAGGGTAACATTGCTTAAAACTATAGTTCTGAACAACTGTTATGCCCTTGCCCTCACATTAGGTCCGTACGAATTCGAGATTTGCAAAGAGATTTCATTTCTGTATGAAACCAAACCAAAGGACTGAAGCCAAACAACTACTGACTATTAGGAAATGTTTCTATTCTGAGAAGCTTTTATTTCGAACATGGTTCCAGCTTACCAGGAAAGATGATGTGTTTATCTGCAAAGGTACCCATATTTGTGCATTACCAATTCATAAATCACAATTTACAATACAAATACATAATGATCAGTGTAGATACGAAACACTTGCAGATCAGAATATACAGGCAGTTTGCATTACCATTAAATTTATTTCTGTTTGCACACAGTTTAATTTCTACAGCCAAAGAGATCTGGCTAAATCTTTACCATTTTGAAAAAACAGTGATTGCGTGTGATGATTACTACATCTGCCTGAGCAGAAAGTTTATTTCTAAACAGAGTATGTAACACAATGCCTTCAAAGAAGCTGTGCCTTTAACTAGTAAATTATGACAAGCCATGAAGAGATGATGGTATCCCTTGCAGCTAGACTACGGCAACTTCCACCCGTTTAGAATATGGCACAGAAAAGTAAATAACCTGATTAAATGAATCCAACTTACACAGCTGGGACTATGCCAGTAAGCACCATGCAAAATTAGCTGTTGTGAATATGATGAGAGAGGATTCATATATTCAGCATGTATATGCTGTATAGACTTGACTTCAGTGGCACAGAAAGTGAAAAAAAAAAAGAGGGGTGCTGGTGGGGGAACTTTAAATTTCTGAAAAAAAAAAATCACCTAAATCACCTAAAAAAAAATCACCTATTCATACTGGTTCAGCTTTTCATACAGGCACATATTCTCACCCAGTCTCCTACCTACAAGAAACAAAGCCTTCCAAAGCTGACCACACTCTTCACATCATCACCCATATTCCAGCTCAGAAGCAACGGTTACGCCTACAGCGAACCCTTTCTCTCCAACATGTCATACATCAGCATTCGGGGCTTCTTATTACACACTCTTCCAGCTGCCGGCATTCCCACGCCTGTCGTCTTTGTAAATGTATCTGAGTATTGAGCAAATATTATAAAATGAGAATTACCTCTGTTCAGTCATGGAAGAAGGCATGCGAACACTGTTTGGGAACATTGGTTTGTCCATTTATTTTTATAAATTAATCAGTAAATTCAGATCTTGAAGCAAAGAAGAGAGAGGTCTTTTGGGGTATGTTTAACTGGTAGAAAAGGCTTTTTTTCAGAGTAAATATGTAACATTTCTTATGTACAGCAGGATTTTAAATATACCATTATTTATCACTGCCAATATATATTTTAACGAATGGGAGCATAATTATTCTGGAAGCAGTATCACCAAGGCTTTAGAATATCCCTGTAGCCTATAGCCAAAAAATGCCTCACCAGTTTTACTTAGAGTTTTATCGGGTATTTTGATATCCTTGGCTAAATGGTATTATATGAGTAACATAATTATTGATGCACACAAAGTAACATGCAGACCACAAAATCAATCCTGACACAAAACAGGCCCTACAAATGAAGGTTTTTGGACAGAAACCACAAAGTTTTTTAATAGAAACCACTAAGTTTTTTAGTAGAAACCACTAAATTATACTGCCAAAATATGCCTTTTTTAAAAAAATTGTGGGCAAATCGTGAAGCAGTAGAGGGTACTCAGTAGTTAAAGCTGGAACCTACTTTCCAAAATAAATCCAATTTTGTCCCACACCTTACAATCCTCTATAAAGCCTTTTTCATCTTCAGGTTTGGTATGTATGATTTATGGCCAGGCAATGACTACTTGACCCAGTTGAAAGTTATTCAGCAAAGCCATTTCAGTAATCTTCAGTGGACAATACGCATGTGTTAACTGATCAGTGTTCTCTCCTATTCAGTGCCTACCTCCAAAATGGCTCATTTCTAATGACTTGGTTTCCTTACAGAGCTTACTGTGCTATAGGGCAGTACGGTACAGTTCATAATGGGATACACAAAGCTACTGTCAGATTGGCACAGCACAGTCTAGCAGCCTGGTAGATAGCCTAAGGAAGATAAAAAACAGAACAGAGCTTCATCCATTACCACTTTTCCAAGTCGGGTTACTACTTGTGCAGGAGAAAAACAAAAGAAAAAGAAAATTAAAATAAGGACCACAGCATTTTCTGGAGCATTAATAATTTTGATGGAAGACATATGGCCAAATCACCTGCTGCTTTTGAAACTACCACTCTGTTCCTTATCAGTTGTTATCCTCACCGTCCTTATTTATAATAATCAATTAATTAATATACAGTAATTGCTGGCAAAATCATTTGTTTTCCTTTTCTTGACATGTGAGGCAGACTTCCAGGAAGGAGAGGCAGTGCAGCTTTGTAAGAGCAATCTTTTTAAGGATTGATATGCAAATTAACAAAAAATCTCCTTTCCCTCTCTTTGTTTTGTTTCCTCAGCAACTTCCAAAGAAGCCCTTGACTCGGCAACATTTTCCACATTTGTGACAGTGATGAATTCAAGTGTGATAGTTACAAATGCTAGTCACAGTTGATACAAGCAACGTCTGTTTAGAAACAGCTGATCATTTGGTTTTATGCACATGATAAAAAGCACCAAAGATTGCTAGCACTGCATTAGCCAGGCAGCTTGCCCACCTGCGCTGCCTTCCTGAGACGTTTCCAAGCGGATCTGCAGAATTCTGCAGAATTCCCTCTGGCGCAACTGTCAGTCACAGGGTTTGCCAGTGTGAAGTGGAAGCCCAGCTCGGAAAGCAGAGAATACTTCAAAGTTGCTAAGAGCTTTCTTCAAATTTTCAGGCAAGCACTTTATAAAGCAGTTCACTCTACCTATCTGTTAGGTAGAACAGGGATGGCCTGTTTCAAACAGCTCTGGGTTTTTTGTTGTTGTTGTAGTTCATTTAAATGTGTTTTGCAGAAAGAGTGAAGCCTGCCAACTTAGACTGCAAAACTGGAAATTTGTGCCATTAACTCCATATTCTTGTACTTGACTTACACACAAGCCAAATACTGTTTTGTATACTCAGGATAGAGGCTTTTTTTCAACAAAAAGTAAAGGGAAAAGAAGTTACAGTTTGTAAATTTTATATATATATGTATCAAAAAAGGTTTTCTCAAAGAAATAACCAAGTTTAAGGTGTTTTAAGACCTCTCCAGCAGAATACATAAGCAGACAGCTAGGAGTTCTCTTTAACAGAGAGCGTACTGGGTAGGTGCAAAGCCTTTTAAAGGAGGACCTTTCTCACATGTCAGATTCCAACAATTCTTATTGTCTCTGATGGGTTTTTTTTTTTTGGTTTTGCTCTGTTTTGCCTTTTTTTTTTTTTTATAGTCTATCCATGTAAGTAATTGTTTCTTACATGAATAGATCCAAAGTCAGGGATGCTCAGTACATTACTTTTGTTTCTTGTAACACTGTCAGGTACTAGAAGAGCCCCTTTAAAGCTTTTATTTATTTCAGACATGGCAGATGTTAATGCAGGGCAGAGTCCCTGCTCTGCCTTCTGTCACTGCAACAATCTATGTATTTCTACATGCTCATGTGTCATCATGGTATGTGAGCACCTATCAAAGTGAGCCAAAAAGGAAGGTCAGATAGACTACAATTTCAAATAGTAACATTTTAAAAGCTAAACATTGAATTTCTCTCTCTCGTAACTCCACTAACTGCAGTGGAATTACACCAAGGATGAGTCTGAATCTGTGTGACTTAATTACAATATATTTTACACTTTATATACACATCCATTTCTTTTTATGCAAGCCTGCTAACAACATGATTTCCGGGTGTGCTTTTCAGATATTTACTGTCATACCCTCCTGGAATCACAGTCTATGAGTAGGAGGGATTCTACTTATCCATAAATTAGAAGGACACCTATTTGCTGTTCCTACTAATAAAAAACACATCAGCTAAGGTACACAGAAAGATTCTTTACCACCCCCTACCCCCCCATTCAGCCAATTTGGATTTAGTTATGCTGTGTAGAGTAAGAGGAAAGATTAACAAGACCTACAAAAAGATAGATAAGCAGTGATTCTTGTTTCCCCTAACTCAGACCCTATCAGACTTACACTCTTCTAGAATGCTCCTGGACATGAGCAGTAACAACATTAATTTTTGTTCATGCTAGAAAAATGTGGACAAAAGTTTGGTCGCTACCTACGATGTTTAGTGATTGCAAAGCTAAAGTCTTCAAAAAAAAAGAAAAAAGAAAAAAAGAGAAAACCAAAACCAACACATGTCCAGGTTCAGCTATTTAAGTGTTGGAGTAAAAGGGAGGAGATCTATCAGGCCTGGACTTAGACTGAAGGCTTTACTCTCTCATGGGAAGGCTTTGGCATCCTCACCAAACGTCAGACTTCAGCACTAGTGAGACGTCTGTGTATTTCCCCTGCATAGCTGCAAATTAGTCTAACAGCAGCACTGCATGCAGCAGAGGAGTGGAAGGAGATGTACTGGCAGCACAGGGAGCAGCTCTTGAGCTCAGAAACCCTTCATGCCTCCCCCATGCATTCACTGCCTGAGACTGAATCTGTGGAAGAAAAAAAAGACATTGCCCTACTTCCTGAAAAAAACACTGTTCGCTAAACATTTTCCTCACATATTGAGTAGAGGTTTTGGGTAGAGGGAAACCACAAAAATGCAAATCTCTGATGGCTCAGTTTTCACTGAGAGAAGAGTTAATTCTGGGGGGATACTGGTAAATGCTGAGAGCTGAACAAGAAGTATACACTACAGTCCTGGCCCTAGCGCTGCTGTCAAGAGCTTTGTCACTGGGGCCAGGCAGTGCCACCTGTGGAGGGGCACGGTCACCCTCCCGTACAGACGTTCAATGAGCCAAAAGAAAGGTCAGTGACCCTGACGGAAGAACCCATCGCAGAACTACTTTTGTGTTTTATGCTCCTTCATATAGTTCCTCTTGCTTTCCTTCCTTCTTGGTTTATCGGTGATTTTCTTTTGGAAAGACCCATTCCAACAGCTTCCTCTGAGCAGCCTGCTGTGCTCAGAGCTGAACAGTTTGTATCAGGTAGGCAAAGGGGATCAAATTTTCAGTTCATATTAATCAGCATGGCATCATGGGTTTCAGGGGAACATCACTAATTTATACCAGCTGCCCCTCTAATCCTCAGGGACCCAAGCCATAATTCAATAATCCAGGCTAACCACATCACAGTCAGAGTCCTTTCTTAGTTATGACAGTATAAAATGACTATTGGGGGAAAAAAAGATGCTAAGCACCTCTAAATCTCCCCAAAGACATAAAATAGCAATAAAATGCATTCCCTATTCATTTCTCTTCACAAGCCTAGAGCTTCATTCTGCTCCCGAAGAGGTCTTGAGAGAGGACAAGACAGGACTCACCACTGTTACCACCGCAGCTTATTTTCAATGTATTTAGCATGTGCAACATAATTAATGTTCATAGCACTTTATGCCAAAGTGCTATTAATCTCAATACAAAACTGCATTAGAAAGCTTTAAATCACTCTAGAAGTTAACATAAAATCACTCTAGANTTTTCCCCTCAGCTCTATAAGTCCATTTTGTGCACTGAAGAGCATTAGAGAAAAACAAAACCAAAAACATTCCACGGGAAGGACTATCAATTGAAAGTCTCTTAGACTGGAGCAGAAAGGGCCCTCTTTCTGTGCTGATGAAAAGTGAGCCTACTTAGGCAAATTTCTAACAGCTAAATCTGTGAAAATCACAGACTAAGAGAATGGTTTGGGTTGGAAGAGACCTTCAAAGATCATCTAGTTCCAACCTCCCTGTTATGAGCAGCAACGTCTTCTACAAAATCACGTTGCTCTAAGCCCCACCCAATCTTACCTTGAACACTTCCAGGGATGGGGTATCCACAACTTCTCTGGGCAACATCTTCCAGTGTCTCGCAACCCTAACCATGAAGAATTTCTCCCTTGTATCTCATCCAAATCTACTCTCTTTCAGTTTNTATCTATGTTACAGATGTGTATAGAGACACAAAAGGGACTTGCAGAAAGAATGGTATTTTCTACTACATTTTCTAAAGCTGGAATGACATCTCTATTCAATTTCATTAAATTCGTTCATTAGATTGGAACAGAAGTGGAAAAAAAATCTATATTTTGGCTATCGTGCTGTATAAATATATGCATCCATCCATATATATACACAGACACACAGTTCTGGAAATTTACCTACATTCTCTTGCAGATATATATATATNCGGGAAGGACTATCAATTGAAAGTCTCTTAGACTGGAGCAGAAAGGGCCCTCTTTCTGTGCTGATGAAAAGTGAGCCTACTTAGGCAAATTTCTAACAGCTAAATCTGTGAAAATCACAGACTAAGAGAATGGTTTGGGTTGGAAGAGACCTTCAAAGATCATCTAGTTCCAACCTCCCTGTTATGAGCAGCAACGTCTTCTACAAAATCACGTTGCTCTAAGCCCCACCCAACCTTACCTTGAACACTTCCAGGGATGGGGTATCCACAACTTCTCTGGGCAACATCTTCCAGCGTCTCGCAACCCTAACCATGAAGAATTTCTCCCTTGTATCTCATCCAAATCTACTCTCTTTCAGTTTAAAACCTTTGCCCCTTGTCCTATCACTACAGACTTTGGTAAAAAGTCTCTTGTTGACTTTCTTATAAGCCCCCTTATATATTGAAAGGCTACAATAAGGTCTCCCTGGAGCCTTCTCTTCTCCAGGCTGAACAACCCCAACTCTCTCAGTCTTTCTTCATAGAAAAGGAGTTCCAGTCCTCTGATCATTTTCATTACCCTCTTCTGGACCTGCTCTAACAGGTCCATGTCTTTCCTGTGCTGGGCACCTCAGAGCAGGACGCATAGTTTACTGATGCCATCTGCAGCTTTCATTAATGACATTTCACTTATCATTTCACTTTTTTTTTCCGTAAAACAAAAATATATACCAACATGGTTTCTCTGTGTAATATCCAAATCCATTTTAATAACTATGCTGCATGTGGGCCACAACATGTGAGAAATGATTGAAGCCATCTTATCATATAAACTTCACAGTGAAATCCTGAGTAAAATGAAGTGACATGGAAATTACAACCAGCTCCAGAACATTGCAGTGTGACAATAGTGGCAACACACTTCTGAAAACTGTCCAGCTCATTAGAAAATTTCATTGAATCCTGTCAATTACTGCATACACACTTTAACATGTTTTTTTCACCCTGGTTTTGAACTGTGGCTTTAAAAATTGAAACAACTATTTTGATAACTTTTTAATGGAGTAATGCCTGCAAACAGGAACTTTACCAATTTACACTAGTTCTTGCACATCTGCTAGTCCCAGCATAAAAAAAGAACTTTGAGAATGAGCTAACTGCAGTACTCCATAGAGTTCAATTTAGCAGGGTAATGGAGACATATCATAGCAGTAACAGTTAGTATAGACCTAACAAGAAGAGCTTCTATGAGTGGCAGAAATAACAGCATAGGAAAATAAATCTGGTTACAGTATAGGAAGTACCACAGACAATGGCTTGTTAGGCTCTGATTGAGGAAAGCTAGCCATCTCCAGATGAACGTATGCAAGCTTGTAATTCAGTAATGTATTTGTGAAGTCATGGCAAATTATCTACCATCATGGGAGCGATATCATGCATTAACAAATGTAGAATTATTCAGGACAGTTATAAAAATGAAGCCATTTTGGTTCAAATGCTTTCCATCAATTTTACCAGCAATTACACATGCCGAACCGCAACAACCTACTGGTTCTTGGCCTACCTTTTCTGTGCATTCCCATTCTCACAATAAATTCATTCCCTACCCCACACGGAGAGTAATTTTACAAAACTAGAAAGTTAAATATTTTCAGTTCTGGAGAGCGAGAACCTATTCAACAGTCATATATGTTAATTTACTCGGAAATGAAAAAGAATTTTAGCAAGAATATTTTATACGATCACCACGACTGATACGCATGCTTGCTGCCTTCTCAGCTTTCATCAAGTGTCCTTTAAGATGCTGTCCTTTTATGAAGAGAAAAATCGCAGGAGAAACAAGCCTAAAACAAATACACTATAAAATGTTGAAAAACTAAGCTCTAAATTTCAGGAAATGGGTATTTTTTCCAGATTATTCTAGAAACAACACAATAGAGAGGATTTAAAATAAACTGTCATGTTTGTGCATCAACAAAAATATGAAATTCAGTCATGGTCCAAACGAAAAAGCATGGGAAATCTTTAAGACCTAATCATTGGAAATTGCTGTTCTCCTCAGCTTGGCAGAATTACTGACAAAAGACGGCGTGAGAAGAACTAGCAAGATACTGTATACAGCTGGCAAAGAAGAAAGTAGTTTCCAGAAAGATTTCCATAGACTTCAAGGAGATAAAAGTCTGGCTTGAGAAGAGCAAAGCTGACTGCTCTGAGGATACTGCTTCTGGACTCCAGTGCAGGAAGCATGGTCCCTCCCAGGCTGAGGAGAAGTCCTGACGGCTGCTCCCCAATGTAGTGCTATGCCCCACATAACAGATATGCACATGGGCAAAGGACTCCAGGTAGGACTGTGTATGCAGAGCACATTAGACAACTAAAATATGCACCCGGGTTATCAGTCAAACTGCCTCCATATCAATGAAGTGAAACAGGCACTTCTGAAGAGCAATTAGACAACACCCTTGGATGACACACACTGAACTCCAGAAATATCTCCCCCTGTGCTAAGGGCACAAGGAGTCAAAACGATTAGTTTCAGTACAAATGCCCACAGTCCAAGCATCTGAAGCTGATCGGAATAATCCAGCACAGTCCTATACGAAGATGGAAATCTCATATTTGCAGAATACAAGCTCAGAAACAATTTGTTAAACTACCTCAAGCATGCAAATCATGACAAGGGTTACGACAGAGAATTTGCTTACCAAGCACAGTATCCTCTTACTTAAAGGTACCATAAAGGAGGTTAGGCAAGATCTAACCTCTGTGGTACCTGCCCGTTTATATGTTCCTACAATACTAAAAGTGTGACATTATCTTCCTCCCTGGAAAACTGTCCCACAGACACTTACTTTAGCTTCACACCATACACTCATCATTAGTCCCTGATCCTCTAGGGTTGCAGGCATATTCATTAAGATCACTTCAATTTAAGAAAGCTTACTTCCTTAGGTCTCTCTAGGAGACCTCTCCAGATGGCTGTTCAGAACCGCACTCAAGTTTACATGCATGATCTGCCTCAGGGAGATCCTGTCTCTGTACTGTCACGGGAACTTGGCAAGGCAAGCCCCCTTAAAATTAGCCTTTGTAAATATCCCCCCCTAGTGCACACTTAGCAGTTTCCACAAAGAAGGGTTACATGCTGTAAGTTTGTATCTATGTTTTCCAGCACTAACTTACCCATCTTAACCAGCCCGCAAAACTTTGTTCATTTTATGTTTTAAAAATACATAATAATTATCTTCACATAAACTAAAAGCATTCTATAGATTCAGTAGAATCAATTTCTTAAAGTGATTGCTTCTAGGACCAGCTAGTTCAACGTCCAGCAAAGGACTGACTGTTCTTGACGCAGTTAAAAAACCCAACAACACAGAAACTGATTAAAAGTATTATTTACTGACCCTCTGCCTAAGGCTCAGCAGCAACATTATTAAGTTCAAGATCTTTGAGGCTGAACAGGTACAAAAAGCCACCTCAGTAACATTGAAATTTGGAAAGTAAAAATTGTTAAAAGCCAATAAGGTAATCAGGAAAGGATACTAAATTAAAAGGGAAGGAAAGAAAAATAGACTCAGCCTATAAATACTGACAAAGCCTGAACGTACTCATAATTGCAAATGGAAAGAGCAAGGAAGTGGTGTGTGTCAGTCTGGCTAATAGATGAGAAGCCAGAAGTGTCATGAACATGTAAGAACTTTCATTCAGAATATCAAAATCCTCTTCTAGTCGTGTCCTTTGACAAGAGCCTAAACTTCATTTATCCTTATCCACTTGTAAGTGGGAAGTCTTAGAAGTCCAAGATGCCGTAACATGGAAGTTGAAACGGAAATAACTGAAACTGTAAACACAAACGATTAATTCTCCACATAGAGTAGATGCAGGAAGTATGTGGGAAAAATCTACCAAAAAAAAGAACAATTAAAGATCAAAACTTCTCTAAAAAGCATGCAAAGTGCTGGAGAAATGCCTCCTCTTTTCTATTAAGAACACTTACTACAGGAAAAATATTTTGGGTATAGCTGAACTGTATCACAAGATAGTGGAGCTTTCGCCATGACAGTACCCGAGCAGGGGCATGTGCAACTCTGACTGATGCTACTTGGGTAACTGCAGCCTTGAGCACCTCTCTCATTCACAGTAAATCCATGCCACAGTTAAGCATGAACACAAAATGCACTGCAATATACAGTGGCACCCAGTCTAAGTGTCACATATCCAAGAATTCCTTGGGAACATAAAAAGACCATGATGCAAATGATTGTAGCTCATGAAAATTTGTCACTCTTACAAGGAAGCTGAAGAACGACAAGCTGGAAGCTAGCTGTAGTATTGAAGGTTAATTACAAGACATCTGAAGACCTCATGCAAAGATCAGTTGTTTAAAGCATTCCTTGATAATATATAATGCATAATGACTACCATTAGGGCAAAATCTGAGCCTGCTTAGCCAAAATTGGAAGAAATTGAGAAACTTCAGAAGTAACAGCCTGAACTAAGTAAACTAAGCCTGAACAGCAGATAAAATCCAATAGAAATTAATACAAAATCATTCTTTCTATTCCAACTATTCATAGGTCTTATGAGAAACTTAACTAACTGCACACATTCAGGAAGGCGGATTTGCTATTTTTGTGTACAGTCCCAAGGGAACCTCTGCAGAATGGGTAAACTTATCAAGAATGCTTATAGAAAATCAGGGTGCCTAAAGACTGTGACATTACAAGTACTTCAGTAATGAGAGATACAAAAGAACGCTGAGGTATTCTTAACAGCGCCTCTCCACGTGGATTCTCTGACATCAGTCCAGGATGAAGTTACACTCCCGCAAGGATGCTAATACTGTCACTCGTTGCTTAGCTTTATGCTTTTGAGGCTC
The DNA here is from genome assembly GCA_013398225.1 of Steatornis caripensis. Lineage (NCBI taxonomy): Eukaryota > Metazoa > Chordata > Aves > Caprimulgiformes > Steatornithidae > Steatornis > Steatornis caripensis. The sequence continues at coordinate 28,160 of VZSC01014383.1, forward strand.
ACTTTCCTTTCCTCAACGTAGCTGAAGTTGGCCTATAGACTCAGAAGTTATTAAGACCACAAAGTGCTGTATACAATGACTACCTAAGATCGCTTCTTTAAAAAAGCAAGCAGTGCTATTGTGAAAACAGAAAACATGCTATCATTTTAAGTACTGTGTTCTTATCATCTCTTCTCCTAACAGTGACTCTGTGATTTACAAGGTAAAATAACCTGTACAAGGTAAGCGTTTCAAAAATATATTTTCTCCAGAGATTAATAAAAAAAGAAAGGACATGACAAAAGTACAAATCATTTCTAGTAGGGAGTAAAAAGATCAGGAATTTTGATTCCTATTAAAAGAATGCACAAGCAAACTTTCAATGGAGTTGAATGACAATAAATTTAAACCTAAGGTTTGCCTTCAGAACACCCTGTCATGAGCTGTTACCTATATTCAAAGTTATTGCTATTTTAAAAAAGGTGTAGCATTTCAAAAAGAGCAAAATTATTTGCCTTTTAAAAAAAACCAAACAGTCCATAGAAAGAGAGAACAATTTAATGCTAAAAAGCATAAACCAGCCTTCAAATGTCAGAAGGACAAACTTTAGGATTAAATTGTCCCAGACCTCTCAACAAACGTTTTTTATCTTCGCCTGAAGCACCTGGTTCTGGTCAACCTCAGAGCTATACTGTCAGAAAGCAAAGACTCACTGTTCCTGTAGCGTGTCAATGTGCCAAAATGCCAAGACTACTTCATGAGAATCCCAGCAAATATATGCTGCCTTACACTTACTAGAGTACCTACAGCGGTGACAGTGATTTTTTTTTAAGCATTACAGTTTTAAGATAGGATGATTGTTTTAACAATGGTTGTCATAAGCTGCCCCTTCCGGCTGACATCATTGCTTCCTAAGAAGCAGCAGCACACAGTGTGCACACTCACAGATCACACTTTAGCAGTCACAGGGAACATATCTATCACCATTACATATTTCTTTAAAGTCCCTGCAGTTTCCTCCTTCATCATTCTGAACACTAAAGCACGGCACTGCTTTAAAATCAGCCCAGTCCTCTGTTTTGACCTAATAATGAATAACTAGAAGTTGTTTTAACTAAAAGATCAGAATCCTTCTGAAAAATTATGCTTCTCAGGACATTTCTTCTGACTGCAGGAGACATAATAACAAGTCTCCCTTTAGCACATCAGAAGGCACCAAGGAAAGCTCATACGTCCTGTCCTTAATCACACTCCAATGAGGCACAGACTGAACTAGAAGGATAAGTAAATAACAAACCTTCCTTACGTAGCTGAAAGAAACCATGAGATTTATTTTCAAATCTGGAAAAAGAATGCATGCAGGCTGAACAGAAAAGCTAAGGCTTTTTAGCTCTTCTGCTGTCTCTGATCTGCTTGTTCCCTGACAAGCAACTGCCCATGCACCAAATGCTGGCATTTGCCTGGTACCCTGGCTTCAGGTGTCACTGACACCTCCAGTTGGATGCACCTGGCTGCTCCCAAAGGAGCAAGCATGGCGCCGTAGCCATCTCCCTGGTTCAATGCCATGTCACACGTCATAGCCATGTACATTTCTGTGTGCACATGTGGGATCACATGTTATGTCACAGTACTCTGGTGTTATGACATTGCCTTGTTTCATGGCTATGATGACTCCACAAATTATAGCATTATAAGTTTAAAAGAGCTTATTAGATGGCTGGTTGACATTTGGAGGATGAAATTCAGTAATGAAAGTAAGGAAGGAGGCTATTTGTACTTTTAAAGCCATTTAAACTCTTGCCAACGATCACCTACATGGCAGTCTCTTTTATTTCTAAGGTATACATCTCTGAAGTACTCTGTGCTGGGGACCTGTGCTCTGTATGAGGCACTGCCAGTAGTTCCAGTGATGAATTGGTTACACAAAGGCTTATGAGCGTATTACAAATTCATACCAAAAAACAGCACCTCCATTGCAACTTTACTCAACATCTAAGTTAATCTTCTGTTTCTCTTGGAAAAACAGAATACACAATAGTTCCTCTCTGTTCTGAGGTGAACAGAAGACCTAGTGCAAATCAGGACACAGCACTTGATCAAACGATAACCCATTTAACTAAGATTAGCCTTCCTCAACAATGAAGGCTTTAAGAACATGGCTGGTAAACAAGACAGATCTGATGAAGTTGTGCTTTGTTCAAGGGGAAAAGATGTTTTCAGCATATTGTTAAAAGCAATTTGAAACAAGGTGTGCGGCTTTTTCAGGCACATCCATTCCTCTCATTTCTTGTCAAATGCTTCTGGTACGATTAGACTGCTAGGAGTTATAGGCAAGTAGTTTTTCTTTAATTTTCTTTTTCCTTGGAGTATCTGGCATAATGTAAGTGCAATGACCAAAACACAAGCCTTGATTATGATATGGATCCCATTTTCCCTACAATAGCCTCTCTGAAAAGCTACCATGATTTCTGTGACAAGGAGTGCTCTCTGTGATGAATTAATTTTACTCTCTAGCTTCCTATTATCACAGGAAGTAGTTTCATGCCATACTGCCAATATTCATATTTTCCATTATCCTGGTTTTTTCCAGGCAGGACAGAAATGTAAATATTTAAATATTTTCTCCATTTTGTGCAAACAAAGCCAATGAAGAATACTGATGGCCTCTGAGGAGAGGGAATAAAACTATGTTTAAAAATAGCAACTTAAGCTCCTTTCCTAAACAATTAAAAAAGAGTGTTTTCTCTCCAGAATATTCATAAAAAATGGAAGCTTTAGAAATTCATGATACATGGGGCCAATCAGCCTACTACAGATTTCTAACGTGCAATTCATGCATCATTTTTCAGAAGGGAATTTAAATTAAATTGAAATAAGAATGTGGTACTTACTGTAGCTAATTCATCAAATTTGCCAAAGAGCTCGTTCAGCAGCTTCACCAGCTCTTGGGCAGTACACTGTGATGCCAAGCTAGTGAACCCCACAATGTCTGCAAACAAAATGCTGTAAAGAACGAAAAAGACACAGAGATATCAGTACAGAAGACATTTTCAAATTCTCATTAGCCTCTTTTATAGCATGAATGTGATCCAAAGCACAAACTCAAACGAGCCCTGAAATGCTACCAATAAAGTGCTCGTTGAAACAAAAACAGCAAAGATTCAGACAAATAGGCATCAGTCTGGTGCTGTCAACTGTTGTAGAGTTATAGTTCAATGTCTATATACCTATCCTATATATCTATCTGGTGTACGAATGACAAAGCACCTCATTCATGTGGTTCCCCCATGAGCACTCTGGGGGCACTGAGAACAATTGCTTCTCCTCTTTACAACCGGGATCTTCACAGTTCGTTTGATGTCAAAGACAGTTTTTGTACTGGAAGAGCTCCACAGCTAAACTGATAAACCTTGCATGAGGTTTACTAAGTACTGAAAGACAGAAGTTAATGACTTGCATACGGTAGGCTCCGTGATGTGGTTTTATGGCTCCTAGTGAGGAGCTAGTATCCACAGTGTCAGGCCAGGCTTCTCTGTCCCGTGCTGCTTGTCTCAGGTAAGTGTCCAGCTTCCATCAATGTTAGCAAGGTTTTAAGGTCCAACAGTTTAATCTGCATTAACAATCCCTACCCATCAGTGACAATAAGCAGAAATAGCTGAAAGAAGCACGGATACTACTGTGATAGAGAGAACAAAAATTCTTGTGCAGACCCTGAAACTCAAGAGAGCACTTTAATTGTTTTGATTCCTTCATCTGTTGGCAGAGGCCCAGAGCCTGCTGCAGAAACCTAATGCATTTGTCTCCAACATCCAGACAATAAATGTCAAACATGTCTTTATTCATGCAAATGCTAACAAACAGTCCCCTGCTAGATGTCCTAGGTATACCTGACATAGTGTAAAACTTAGCTTGCAAACTCTAAGTTAAATAAAGCATTATGTATTCCTCTTCCCCTCAACAATTTTTCACTCTATAGATAAAACGGCAGATGCTAGAAAAGCAGGACTAACAAGTCTACTGTTTCCCATTCACCATAACCAAGTCTAAACTCTTCCACAAAGCTACAAAAAAGAGGAAATGCAACTCCTCACTCAGCTTCTGTTTCTATAATTTCAGTTAACTCAGTTGCTAAAATCTCCTGTGCACCGGAGCAGGTTAGGTAACACAGCCAGCACGAAACCCGCCCCATCCGAAGTTCAACAGCTTTAATCTACAACCAAAGCCTCTGTGTCGTCGTGTTGTTCACCGGGGCAGTCTCCCCACTCTCTTCTCCTTCGAGCATGCTTTATAAGAGCATCGATCAAGATGGCCCCGGTTCAGGGAAACAATAGCCATTCCATTCCGATGCTTTTTAAACACAACAAAGAGGCTTCTTAAAACATTCAACATTTGTGACTCTGCTATCACGAATGTGAACTAACCAAGTGATGGGCATTAATAGAATACAATAACACCAGCAAAGTGCTTGGCATATTTGCCCATGGCATCTACTTATTCTCTTAATTCTGGACTGACATCCTTGTTGTCTGACAGCCCAAGGATGGTCTCTCTGGAAATTCATCAGTTAATATTAAATGACCCTCCTAAATTCCTTGAAGATTTTCAAATGTACTTAAATGTGCATCAAGGTCTTTCATGCAGTTTGCTTTATGATCCATTTGCTTTATGACCTAAATTCACATCAGAATTCATACAGTTGAAAAAGACACAGAAGAAAAAACAACTACAATTGTTGCGATCCAACATGTCTGTAGTTCCCAGGTTTAAGTTAACGTGGAGGGAGAGTGTAGATGCTATTTTTTAACAACAGCTTTTGCTAGCTTCTCTGCCAATTTACATCTCATCCTTTGCACATTCTACATTTTGATTGTTTTTATTTTTTTATTCCGATTTTAAATACGGGAGTCCACATTTTTTTCATGCCTAACCACGTTTACAGTAACAGTAATGCCTTCTGCAGTACCAACAGCATCCACTGGGGGAAAAAAAAAGCATTTGGGGTGGATTAGGCCTTTAAGGTAGTAACAATATTATCTGTTTACCAAGGTCTTTAACAATGAAGAACGTACACAGACACACAAACCAGAAATGTCCAGTGGACTATATAACAATGTCTTAACAACTAACAGAGGAACCATTACACTGCTGACATGTACACTTACATCAAGACCTCTCAATTAGTTAAGCACAGAAAATACATTCATGCACAATTATTCCGTTAAAAGGAAAGTTATTTTACATACAACTGCCTTCGTAAGTCAGTATGGGATCCTTGCTAATCCTTTAAACATTTTAAAAGAGTATCTATTAATGCTTAGCCCTCAGCAAAACATTGGTAATTAAACAAAAAAGTGAAGTCCGTAAGTGTACCCACCATACACAACTGAACATGTAATCGCAAATTTAGGTAAAATATGTAATTATTGTGTGCTGAGACACAGCTGTAGTTCAGTTATGCTTGTGAATTACTTCATACTACAGTTAACTGCATGTATATATTTTAAAGCTAATGCAATATGTTAAGTTATACAATTACTGACACACTTCTTTGGCATAAGGGTTTTTAAAAATATCATAACCGCTTTTTTACAAAATTTGTAACTGCTTTAATACAATATTCTTAAGATGTGCCAAGTATAGCTCCTGTGTCTGGACATGGCACAGCAGATGGGAGCAATGCTGTGAGCACGAGGCCCATCTTATTTTTGAGAGAAATTCTGCTCATTTCTGCCACCATGAAATGTTACAACCATAGCAGATGCATTTCTTTTGAATGCCGGATGAAATACAAATGACCAAACCTGATTTTTCAGCGGGGGTGGTAGGAAATAGGCAGTGGTTGAGCAGGGGTTTTGCAGACCCAAAGTGCCACTGGGACTGCGAGCCTGCTGCTTCCACTCAGCCATGGCAGTCCTGAGGAGGGTGACACCCCCTCAAATACATGGAGCTCTGACATTCTAAAAATAGCATTGAAACTCATTAGCTGGTTCATTTTATTTTAGCTAGTGAGCTGACCAGTGCTATCTCTTGCTCTTTTTCACCTGCCCGTGTCCATCTGTTGCCTCTTCCCTTACTACTTGAACTACAGGTGTTACGGTGTGGCACCAACACTTAGTCTTTATTGTATGATGTCTAAAACAAATTAGGGCAGTGTCTTGGTCTGTGACACGGGCTTTGGACTATGGAGTCAAATCACCCATCCGGTGCAATAAACCTTTTTTCCCGTTACATTCTGCTCAGGTTTTAGGAAAGTAAAGGACACAGAAAACCTTTATCAGGAGGTGGCAAAATCTGCCACAGGGAGTGAGAACAGAAAAGAGATTATAATTCTTGCTATGGCCATGAAAATCATAAGGGTACCAGAGAGAGAAATGATAAGATATTCGGTGCCAGAATTCCAGTGATATGCCTGAAGTGTTTCCAGGGCCAAACCGTATTTTCAAATACATTAAAATATTTTCAAAGTCCAGGTCCCCACCTGTTGCTCAGCAGAACACAAATTAACATTGAAATTCCTTTGGTTTGGATATATTATTCACACAAAAATAAGGAGAGTCTTAAACACAGGCCATGTCTAACATCGATATACTTAGAAAAGTTAAGGCAAAGCAACTATAGGAATGACCTCAGTGTTAAGGCACACTAATCACTCCTGTAGATGCACTCAAGAGCAAAGTGGCCTTGGTTCACTGTAACTTAATCGCTAATTGCTGTGGAGGTTCATATCCTCAGAGAGGATTAAGCTAGAGCAAACTAGGGCTATCCTATTTATGCTTGAAAGAGTTCTCATAACGGTGTGGTATACAAAGGGACACTTCACAGCGATTGCCAAGTAATTTTATTTAAAAAAAACCCAAATGTATTAGCACATATAGAAACAAGAAGGGAGAAGCTACCCATTAACAATTGTTTCTCTTAACGACCATTCAGGGATATGACTCTCCCTGCTTTAATGCCACAGAAATCTCAACAATGCCGTTGGGGCACTCTGGTGAAAAACCAAAAAAAACATTATCTCAGTTAAACTGCAACTATTAAAGGAAGAAGAGAAATGAAACTGGAAACAAAATGAAAACAAAGGATGAAGGTTAACTCTGTTTGTTCAACAGCATAGCTTGCACATGATTCAAGCGCCACTCTCCATGACAAGTGGCGAAAATATGATGGTTAGCAAGGCTAAATAGTTATTACAGTGCCAAGCTCGGTGCTGCCTCATTGCCCAGGGGCTCAGCCATGGTCTTACTCCTCCATCTCACAACTGAGCAAAGGTACCCCAAGGGGGTATCGTTCTCTTTGCTTGTGGGCTGTACCAAAAAATCTGTAATCCTACGTTCTTTGAGATATTCCGCATTTGTCCTTGTAGTTCTCAGTCATACCATGATTTTACCAGTAAGTTCACAGGATCAGGAAGTTTGGCTCATCTGGTAAAAACGTAAAACGCTTTGGCTTTTAGACAGACAAGTTATTAGCGTCATAAGTTGGACACCATGTCAATATTCTAATTAAATCCTAGGAAGAAAAATAATCGATTATTGAACAGAGCTTTGTCAAATTCTGCTCTGCTCTTGATTTTAAAGTCTGTGTGATGCTATTGAGTTGCCGAAGCAGTGCCGTCCTGGGTTAGAGGTTTGCTCTCTCCTAACGCCGCCTACTTGCTTACAGAAGATGAGAGGAACATATACTGAGTATTAGTAAAGTGCAAGACAGCAGCAGCAGGAGACTAGTTTGAAATCGTTCCTTCTGACGGCTTTATTTGAGATGCAAGAGACACTTTTGTTACTGTTTTTCTCTCTCAAGGTAACAGCTTTGGTTACCCTTTCCATGACTTAAAAGCCCCATTGCTCCTGTAACACCTTGTGCTCATAGCTGATAACCTCGTATTGGCGCAGCTGTGCCTGGGTTAGTATTGCCTTCCCTCTTGCAGCGCTCCCAGATCAAGGCTAAACCTCAGTTTTGACTCTAGCTTTTCTCTGGCTATTTTCCAAAACTTTCAACTGGTCTTACTCTCATTTAGTAAAATAAGCTTAAAACTAGTTGGTTTTTCATATAATAATATTTTAGTTTTAACATTTTTAAAAAATGTATTGATTGCTACAGTGTAGCTTAAGTACTTCCCATTGAAAACATGTTGAAAACAATGTGTTTTCTGACACATACATAGTCACCTTTCTACACCTGGTAGGAAAATTAGCTTATTTCTGTCAGAAAGCTACTCAATTTTTTCATTAATAATATTTTATATATAAATAGCTTGTTTTAGTTACCAGTAATAGAACATCTTACAACAACTATGTCCAAAAGTTTGAATTATGCATAATCTCAAGAAGTTATTTCAACTGCAAAAATCACCAAATTTGCAAATATCACCAAATTTGCAAATAAACTTCTTCAAAGGAGTTTAGTTTGCTACAGAACATTTTCTGCTACAGATGCTGTCTATGCACTGCATCTTTCCGCCTGATCTTAGAATATTTCCTCCTTTCTTAGTGCAACACACCTAGCTTTCTGAAAAGACAACTTTTTCAAAAAAGCTTGAAAAAACTGTTCCTCCAATTACAATGTACAGTAACTGCATCTACAACTACCATTGAACAGTTCCTGCTAAACACTCCACACACAGACAACGTACCTGAACTCTAACATCCACGTAAATTAAGACTGTAAGCCACACAGACTCCTGCAACAAAGAATGTTATGATAGATTCCTGTATCTTACTGTGTAAATACAGTTTTGTAAGAAACGAAGAGCAGTGTTTTTCTTTTGACTGTTCGTTTCCCTCCTAATTTATTAATGACATAGACAGAGGGAGAGTGTGCACCCTCAGCAAGTTTGCAGATGGCACCAAGCTGAGTGGTGCTGTTGAAACGCTACAGGTGAGGGATGCCATCCAGAGGGACCTTGACACGCTTGAGGAGTAAGCCCTTGTGAACCTCATGATGTTCAGCAAGGCCAAGTGAAAGGTCCTGCACCTGGGTTGGGGCAATCTCAAACATGGATACAGACTGAGGAATGAAAGGATTGAGAGCAGCCCTGCAGAGAAAGACTTGGGCGTATTGGTGCATGAAATATCAGACATGAGTCGGCACTGTGTGTTTGCAGCACAGAAAGCCAATTGTATCCCAGGATGCATAAAAGGAAGCACGGCAAGCAGGTCGCGGGAGATGATTCTCTCTCCCGACTCCGCTCTCATGAGATCCCACCTAGAGCGCTGCATCCAGCTCTGATGTCCCAGAACAAGACAGACATAGACCTCATAGAGCAGGTCCAGATGAGGGTCACGAAAACGGTCAGAGGGCTGGAACACTTCTATGAAGAAACACTGAGAGAGTTGGGGTTGTTCAGCCTGGAGAAGAGAAGGCTCCGGAGAGACCTTATTGTGGTCTTTCAACACATAAATGGGCCTCATAAGAAAGGTGAAGAGAGACTTTTTACCAGGGTCTGTAGTGACAGGACAAGGAGTAATAGTTTTGAACTAAAAGACGGTAGATTTAGATTAGATACAAGGAAGAAATTCTTTACTATGAGGGTGGAACAGGTTTCCTAGAGAAGCTATGGATGCTCCATGCCTGGAAGTATTCAGGGTCAGGCTGGTCAGGGTTTTGAGCAACCTTGTCTAGTGAAAGGTGTCCCTTAACCATTACAGAGGGATTGGACTAGATGATCTTTCAAAGTCCCTTCCAACCCAAACCATTCTATGACTCCATGATTCTAATTTTTAATGGAGGTCTCCTAAAGACTTTTTTTTTTTAAATTACCTGGAGTATTTGACTTGATACGCAAACAACTATTTCTAGACTGCTTCTGGTATAAAAATCCCAAATAAAAGCAAAGCAACACTGCAGCGACCAATGTCAGGAAAGCAAGCACTATAAACAGCCATTTCTCTCATCTCTGTCACAAACAAGGAGTTGAGCTGCTTCAGCATAGGCACGCAAGTTACATACATCATTATCTCATACTCCCTGACTATCTGAAGCATTTATTTGTTGAGGAGCCCCGAGTCATCCCTCCAGGACCTTCTGTACTCCTGTTTTCTCCCCTGTGATCCCTGCAGGCAGGCATAGCCAGCACCTGCCTGCTGACTCTGCAGCCCTCCTGCAGCACTGCAGGAAGCTCCTGCGCTTGCTAAAACCGAGTGTTGAAAGCCTGTAGCTCAGTTTAAGAGATTTAAGCTGCTTCCCAGCTGTGAGTATTGATGGAGCAATCCTTTTCTATGTCACTCTGTGGGGCGTTCAGAAGGAGAAATCCTGCCAAGTTACACAAGACATTTAAGAGCGTGTAGGTGGTAAATATTCACTTTTAACAGCGCTCAATTCATGTGCTTTGTGCACTTGAATAGTCCTGCTGGTTTCAACGGAGCCACTTGTATAAACAAATACTCGGCAAAATAAGGAGGGGTTGTGTGCCCTGTTTTTTCTTTCCAGTTGGGTCGTTTGTTTAATTAGAGTAAAACTTCTATTAAGAATGATATTTTAATGGCATGTGCTGCCTCAGAAAGGAACCTGTAGGGGTTTTTTTCCTTAACGATCAACCATAAGGGAAAATTATTAATAATTTCATCTCTAACTCACTGCAATGATGAAGAAACAAGTGCTCTCAAAAAATTAAAGAGGGCTGTTAAAACTAAAAACAAAGGGAGGCTTGTTTTTACAAAATAATCATTCATGAAAACTAGTTCACTGTGAAGTCTTGCAAGCTCGGAAAGCCTACGTACAAAAGCCTGTTCATAGGCGTCACGATCACAGCTTTTTAAAACGTTGGAATGGGTAAGTTAAATTCAAAAATTCTTTGAGCTCTGATGCTTTCTAGAAGACAGGACAGATCAGAAATATTTGCATATAAATAGCTGCAGACAGTGCTCTGGCCTCAGACCGGGTCACAACAACCTCTAAGTGGCCACGAGGAATCTTTTTATTGGTAGCTTTGAATCAGGCAGTGTGCTCCCTGAAATTAGTATCTCTTCTTACAAAGCAGCCAGTTCTATGTCACACTTGTAAAAATTAGGCTAAATGCAATTGCTGTACCAGAGGGTCAAGGAATTGGTAGCAGTTCAATGTTCACTTTTTTTTAAATCTCCTGAATGTTACTTGAGTTACGGGGCAGAGCGAGAGGCTGTCTGTTAACGCAAGTCAGCCATATCCTCATCCTCGCGCGTGTTAAACAGTTTCATTATTATATAGTGGAGTGGGAAAAGTTCATTTCAAAAGAGACAAACAGCAAAATGTGTTGAGGGCTCCATACAGGGCCTGTATTTGAGCTGAAAGACAACTTGAAATTACTTAATTGAATTATAGCTGCACTGAAATTCAGTCAGGAGTAGTGTGTTTTTACAGTAGCCACAGTACATATATATGTAATCTGTAAATTGCTCAACTCTGTAGGGCCAGACAAGGGATAAGAAAAGGAAATATTAATCCTACATTACTTAAACTAATCTTAGGAAAGAGCTGTCTCTTGTATGTTACAAACCATACCCCTGAGCATCACAGAAGAGCTGCTCTGTGGGGGAGTCTTCACATGTAAGATGACATCTGGTCCTTACATCCTTCGTTGTGACCTTGGCTGTGGTCACCCCGGTAAGATAACATCCATACTGCACTGAAATGGCCCCTGAACTGTATATGGACCAGTTCCTTCTCATGAGGCAAAGAGATTTTCCTCGTTGCGATTACTTTACCGTCCCGATGCTTGAACTTAGTGTCCTCACTGAGTTCACGCTATAATAATTTTGGATGTGTATTTGCATGTCTTGTTTTGCATATTGCATTTGCTTTAAGTTGTTTGTTTCCATTTAAAACACATGCACTGATTTCCTGCTGTAGAGCAATTCTGTTCAAAAACTTTACAAGGTAGCAGATATACCAAAAGCCTCATTTCTTCCTCTTTGAAAAAAAATCCTATCTATCTTCTTCAAGATCATTGGGTAATACTCAGATATTCCACACAAAACTGGAAAAGAAGCAGCATATCTGTAGAGTGAATAATTCGTTGGCAAAGGACTGATTTTCCTCAACTTGTGACAGTTCCTTTTGACCTCTTCTTTGGGAAGGTTCCATAGATAAATATATTCTGTTTTAACCACTACCATTTACAGTGTACGCAGGAGATAATAAAACTTGCCTGGGAAAGATTTCCTGTTCCTTTTTGCACAGGCACAAATCCGTACAGGGTTGGAATGGATAAACAACTTTTCTTGTACCATTATCTCACTTCCAAAAATAAGGTGAATTTGGGCCTGGTGATCTTTCTCTTTTGACATGAAACTGCTACTGAGCAGAGAGCTTTGATGCTCTTCAGAACTTAACGGTTCATGGATTGTGAGACAGGAGAAGAAAGCAGCTCTTTCCGTATGTTTCACTTCATCTTCAAATAACGCAAAAAGAATGACAGAACCACCAGCAAACTGCATTAGCAGAAAGCAAATAAAACGAAGGGGAAAAAATGCAAATAAAAGTGATAAAAAGTTGACATAAATGAAATATTCAGAGCAGTTAGTTTAAAAAAGTAAAAGCTAAATGAAAAATAAAGAGTTACAGAATAAGAAAAGAAATATCTCAAGTGGCCAAACAACATTGTGGACTGTCAGTATTCATTTCTGCAAAGCTCAAGCAGTAAACTTGAGCATTGTGCAAAGGATCTGCTTCTATTGGAACTAAATTCTAAAAGTTTAGGCCCTGGAGTTGGAGGAACATGGAGGTTTCAAACTTTCAGCCTTCCTCTGCACTTCTGGCACTTTCAGTAAGGTTATAGAACAGACCTTCCACAAGTTACGAGCTTGTGCATTTCTTTTGTACATTTGCTAAATGTGAGCATTTCTAACAAACCACTACGGTTCCCAGGGCCCTTGCATGTTCCTTTGATGGCACTGTTGTTCTTCGTAGGGAGCCGTCTATTTAGTGCTCTTGTATGGGTGGTATTCATCGATGCCCTTAGAATAGTCTCAAATGGAAATATAAGTAAGTTTTTAACTGGCACCCTCTCCACAAAGAAATCTTCAATAGATGTTGAAGAAATTTAATGCTTTGTACTGCAGAAAGAAAAATAAAATCCTGGGTACTAAGCTGGAGGTCTGAAGTGATTTCTAACTGAAGAGAGTTATCTGTGAGCAAATAAATTCCTCTCTTTACTACAGAGCTGGGAAGAGCTCATCAAAGTGTGACAAAACACTGAGAGGCGTGTTTCCATTCCCTTCCGGAGGTGCAGGCAGTCACTCAACAACTATTTGGTATTTGGTAAAATATTTACCAACTAATTGACAAACCAGGGCTGTGGCCACAGTGTGTCTGAAATACGCCAGTATCTTCTCCCAGTCCATCATTCACTTCTTACAGGGGTGTATATATATCCACTGTAACGTATCCCCCTGTGTTCTTCCAGGCGAAGGTAAAAGAAGGTAGCTGTACGAATCTCTTATTTCTCACGTGCAAGATCTAGTGCTTAAAGACTCTGAGTTTTTTTCTCAGGCAGCTATTTAGAAGACTGAAACAGATGGTTTTGCTGCTGGTGAGGTTTTTTTGTTGTCGGTGGGTGGTTGTTTTTTTTAATAGATGAGGAGTGGAAAAATAACGCAGTTTGCTAACTGCACGCCTACCTCCTCCAGCCTCTCCTTTCTGATACTTCCAGATACTTGCTGGGAGAAAAAGAAAGCGTTGCAATAGGAACGGTGGAAGTGCAGCTCATTTTCTATTTTCCACTGTGTAGCTTTGGTGTTAAAAACTCCAGGAATTTAGGGCAAGTCCTGAGAATATTGGAATGGTCTCTTAGGTCTGCCCAGTATAGTGCTGAACTGCCAGTACTCAAAAGAAAAAAAAAATTGTTTTCATCTCCTTAAAAATGTAAGCACACATCTTCTTATTGGCGGTGACCACCAGCAGCACATCCCAGAGGGATGTGGTTGTGCTGTCCTCCACACCGGTGTCAGGGTGGCACCTGCAGGGAGTTCCTCTGCATCGTTCACATCTGCAGAGTCACACAGCTCTTGGGGTGAAATTCTGGTCTACTGGGACCTGCTAGCAACAGCTTGCTGTTTACTGGGACACTGTGCTCCCTCCTATCTTGGGGTTTGTTTTTCTTTTTTTTTTAAATACAGTAGTTGCATTACAGAAATAAAAGGCAATACAGTTTCTTATAGTACAGGTGGTGAAGGGAGGTCTAGTGTTCTCGGTTCTCTTCCCTGAGGATCTTTCCTCTGACATTAAAATGAGACCATCTTACTTTGCCTCTATTTGCCCCAAAAGTACCCTCTTAATGAACTCACCTCTCCAGACTATTCAGGTTTAAAATCTTTTATGAACGGCACATTGAAGCAGTGAGTAAGCCACAGCAGCCTTGGTGCTTATATGAAACATTATTTCATGTAGAAAAACAAAAAGAGTACTCTTGAGGTTACATTTCAGAAAGTTCTCAGCATAAGAGAGGACTCGGCAGCATTATGATCAATAAGCCCAGCTGCAGAGCTATGCTGTTTAAGGCGGCTACGCACACTGCAACCAACAAAGGGACCTGTGACACATACAAGGTATAAACGTACTAATCAGGATAGAATTATCATTGGCTTGAATCGAACCTCAGTATAAGTGCAGTCAACAGTAGTACACATGTATTTCATAGCACTGTTATGGCATAACTAGACACAATTTTTCTAAGTTTATAAGCAATGTGATCACCAAAGGGACAAACAAAGATGGTAGAAGGCACTCAAGTAACAAAAATCTGGCAGGCAGCAGCAGACAAGGTAAGTACAAGTGACTGCCAATAGACAGGACATCATTCAAAGATGGAAGATTGGCAAGAAAAAAAGTGTTGGGGGGGGGCAACAGCATAAAAGCATGAGACATAAACAAGGAAAATTGGAGGAGGAGGAAGACAGCCCACTTTGATCTTGAATTCTCTCCTTTGGGAGCTCTCAAGCCTGGCTTTGGCAATTGAGAACCATCAAAGGCTGTAACCAACAACACTAACTTGGCAGCAGCAGCTCTGGGGTACCGTACATTTAAAGCTAACTTTAGATTGATTGTTAAAAACCAGGAGTTTTGTGTACGTAGTGATGATGATCCAACATTATGTAAGATTTAACCATTAGCAAGAAGTGCGTTGCTGATGAATAAGTTCAGTAATGTTTAATTTTACAGTCTAAAACTGACCTAATTTGTCAGTCTTCTAAACACTCCCATCACAGTCATCTCTAATTCCCCCACTGACATAAATTCTTTTACTTGCAACAGCTTAGTCACCAGGAAGTGGTCCTTGCAAATATTAGAGTCAGCTCAATGGGAGACAGACTGAACCCCAAGAGAAGGAACTTATCAGTGGATGAAGGAGAGAAGGAGGTGCTAAGAGAGTTTACTCCTTTGCCACGAGTACATGGTGCAAATCAAGGCGGCTCTGCTGCATTACTTACTAAGCCTGCACCTTGCTTAGTGCAACGATGGAACCACGTAAACCCCTTTGACACTGTTTTTGGTGTGGAAGCAAGGCACGTGGAGAAAAGGTAGCTAGAGGCAGCACGATAAAACAATACCATTCGGACAAGGCCCCTAAGGAATTTGTTTCTGAGGGCAGAGAAGAATAGCAAATAAGAATGCACTTTAACAACAACCAGTATAAATTAGGGCATTTGCACAACAGTCAGTTATTGAAGAAGAAGTAGAATTGAGCCTCAGTCAATAGCCTCTGAGGAGGAATGCTCATATGATGGAGAGAGAGACACTTTTTTTAAGTTTACATCACACTTTCTTTCGGTATTTCCATGCTATTATCCAGAAAATCTATTGCATTAGAAGTGATTCACCTTATTATCAGGAAAATTTAAATGTGTAAAAGTTACCATGCAAAATAAATACTCCTGTTCACTCAAAACATAATACAGTGCAAAAGTAATGACTACTCGTTTGAGAAAAAGTTGTCTGCCTCCCAGCAATACTATTCTGAGCCATTCATTGATTCACCATTATCTTCTGAGAAGACTATTAAGTCTTCCTAGTGAGCCCATTCTCCCCCTCTGCATAAATGACAAACCTTAACTGTACTGCTTGGTTTTTTTCTCTAAGACTTGACTGCAATTGCACATCACTGTATTTGTACTAACTGTTCTCTGTTTTAAATTATTTCATGGGCTATATCAATCCTACCTAACGTTGTCATGCCTTTGAATGTAAATCTTGTGGAAAATCCTTTCGGGAGGCTTCAGAAAATCTTCCTTCATTTCCATCGCAACATTCCTGGGCAAAAGACTCATCAAGAGACGTTCCTAAAAGAAAATGTAAACATCATCAGTTTTGTGGTATAGTGTGTGACCATTATTCAAAAGTTTTAAACTAGCACATGAGGTAGTCTTCCTAATCTGGTCTGTTTCCTGAGAATTTCCACTGCATAAATAATACGAACCATTTCTCTCAAACTTCTGCAGCCTGTGTGGGTGTCTTTTTTAAGTCTTCTGCACTAAGAAAAAAAAAAATCAAAAAACTATAAAGGGAACAGTCAGCTTCAAGAGCAGATAATTGTCCGTAATTTTAATTAACATCACAATGCTAATAATAACAACTTACTTTATTGTTAGTAGCATTTATCTGTCTGGAAAAGACCTCCCAGGATCATTTGCTATCCTTTTGTGTGTCCTATTTCTGAATCTAATGAAAGTGTTACATTACAAGGACTATGACAGCTGGTTATTAAGCAGCGAGAGTGGATGATAGATTTATCCACCGTCTGAATCAGTGGAACAGTAATAAAAGTACAGTTTTAATGGCATCTTATCCAGTGTCGCAATGTCTATGCCAGCCAGCTCAGTAACGGAATGCATCAGTACAAACCCCTGGTTAAACACATCTCTTCTTGCTATATCCACAGTCACTGATCTGCTCTCGTGGTTTAGGCCCAGCCGGTGACTAAGCACTCCACGCCGCTCGCTCGCTCCTTCCCCACGCTGGGATGGAGAGCAGAAAATACAACAAGAAGCTGGTGGGTCGAGGCAAGGACAGGGAGGGTTCATTCACCAGTTATGGTCATGGCCAAAACCAGACTCAACTTGGGGAAAAAAATCGACGTAATCAGTCATCAATCAAAACAGAGCAGGATAAGGAGACATAAAATTACATCTTGAAAACATCTTCTCCCACCCCTCCCTTCTTCCTGGGCTCAGGTCACCTTGCTCCCAAGTTCTCTACCTCTTCCCACAAAGTGGCGCAGGAAACCCAGGTTCCAGAGAACATGGGGAAAGGCTGTAGCAAAGAAGATGTACCCTTGGTGGAAGACGATTAGGTGAGGAAATACTTAAGCAAACTGGACATACATAAGTCCATGGACCCTGATGGGACACACCCACAAGAACTGAGAGAGCTTGCAGATGTCATTGCAAGGCCACCCTCGATAATCTTTACTCAGGTGGTGTGGTGAAGTGCCTGAAGACTGGAAAAAAGAAAGTGTCGCTCCTGTCTTCAAGAAGGGCAAGAAGGAGGACCCAGGGAACTACAGGCCAGTCAGTTTCATCTTGAGTCCCGGAAAAATGATGGAGCAGCTCATCCTGGAAACCAGGCTGGTTGGACCAGATGACCTCCAGACTTCCCTTCTGACCTCAGCTACTCTGTGATTCTGTTACCTGACGATCGAGAGCCGGCATAATGGCAGATGCGAGACACCACAGAAATGCAGATCTTGGCCAAACCACACCCTCCTTTTATTTAAATGACATTGAATAAATAAGGAGCATCAATTAACACTGAGAAGAGGGTATTTGCACAGACAAGTGTTTTGTGTTGCTCACATGCACACATTTACCAGCCAAAACCATCAAACAATACTAAGAAAGTTTCTACCTTTACGTTTTCTTCTGGAAGAAGACACCTTGAACCTTTATGTCATCAAGGAGTAAGTCAGACTTCCTTTAGGTACTTCCTTTAGACTAAAGTTCCTACATACGTTTGCGGCAGTTCTTGTGGACTTGAGGCTAAGGATCATTCACGTAGTCTATTTCCTACTGTTCTCATACGTATACTAATAATATTGCAAAGAATATGATGGAATTAAATATTTATTAACAGTTTACGCATATATCAATTTCAGATTAACCAGTCTCACATCTTGGTAGAAAATGGTTAATTACTATAATCTTTACGTTAATTTAATTAAGTATGCTTATATCTCTGCAGCAGAATGATATCTGGGTAACCCAAAATTCGGGTTAAAATCCAAACCAAATAGTTTTGTCAACAGTGGACCCTACAAAGCTCTGTCATGCACTACATGTATCTTGCAGTTGATTTACTGTTTTAACTGAAATATATTGAGGTTGTAAAATGAGCTGACCACCTATCAGACAATAGAGAATGCACACAAGAGAGAAGTCTGGACTGATGGTTAAATTCTCTGGTGCTTGAGACGGTATAAACTCCAAATGATGCTGGAATTTCGTAAGTATTACCCTGGATGCCTATTTTGTGATGTCTGATAAGGACTAAATGTTCACTGTAGCTTCTCTTTAAGTGAGCATATTAAACAAGATCTTTGCCATTTTGTTTCCTAGAAAGTCATCTGGTTTCTACTAAAACAAATGGACAACAAACCAAACAAAAATTATACTGACAGATTCTTACAGAGACCAGGGCTGACCGAACAGTTCTTCTGTGGCCTGTAAACACAATTACAATACAAGATGTGAATAAAAACCTCACAGATAACTTCTGCAGTGCATGGCAAATAGCACAGAAGCCATGGAAGTAATAACAATCATTGCTGTGAAGGTAGCATTGGAGAGCTGCAGGATGCAGCACCTAACAGCACTGAAATCTGCAGATGCCAGGTGTATTAAGGGAGGCTACAAAAACGGTGATTCCTATACACCTTAGGTTGACTGTTACAAGACATGAAGGGAGCTTATGAAAATCCTATATCGAATTGCGGTGGCTTTCTTTTCTCATTAAAGAAGAAAGAAGGAAAAAAAAAGAAGATAGATTACTGAGGAAGAATGGTAGAGTCTTTACAAAGAGGGTTAGCAGCCTCAGACTCACTGAGCGAGGAAAGACTCAATTACAGCTTTCTCAAAGGGCAGCCACTGCTGACCTTCCAGGCCAGGAAGGGAAGCAGCATCATGGCTGCAAAGAATTGTCACCGGAGGAGACACTGGAAAATATAAGAAGCAACCCCACAATGGAAAGTATCAAAGCACTGAAAATGAATGAAAGACAGCATCTAGCTCTCTCTAGAAAAAACACAACAAAAGTTATTTTGGACAAAATCTAATTGGTCAAGCAAAGCACTACTGCCCTTCAGGTCAGCCTAAGGAACGATCAAGGACTCAGAGGTGTGGAGCTGCAACAGTGAATTCACGTATGCCAAACACAGCTGTTGGAAGGTTTGGGAAAGGGCTCCACCTGGATCCCTATTCAGCAAGTTCTACCATCGTCGTCTGATTTTTTTTCATTTTCTCCTGTATGGCTGATCTGGTTATAGAAATAATCTGAAAACCAGACTAAAAGGAAAACTAGATGTGCACGGCTGCATAGTGCATTGAATGGAACAAGTGACAGCACTGAAGCAAGGCCGCTCACATTTGTGGTGACATTCACGCTTGAGTGGTTGTTGCCTCTGATGGGGACGGGTGGTGACAGAAAAAATTGAAAGAGTGAGACAGGGAGCATTAATCAATTAGCAACAACTTTGCCTAGAATAAAACAACACTCATGCTGCAGACCTTCTTACTGGTGACAAACGATGTTCTATTGAGGGAGCCACAACATGATATAATTCAAAACACAGGGTCTAGTAGAGAGCAAAATGTTTCCACTTTTTCACCTTTCTCACTGATCCACAATGCTGTTTAGGCTTATTATAGCTGGTTTCTACCCAGAAAATTAAATCTTGGCCCTATGACAAACTTACGCTATTTTAGGAATTTGTACTCTCTTCTCCTGCTGTAAATCTTCACTCGGCATTAACATGGTCTAAAGTGAAATCACATGCCGAAAAAAAAAGATTCTTTTCAGAGATCGTAATTGTCTGTCAATGATTTTGCATTCCCTGTACAAATCTCACTAAGAAAAGAAAATGAGAGATGAGGACATGTATCTCCTTCATTCACAGCATTTTTCATTAAATTTGTATTTTAAATTGCCAATCCTAGCCTGGGATTTGGAATGCCAAATTGAGGTGCCTCTGCCAACTGTCTTATCCTCAATTAATGAGGATTTCTGCACCATTAATGAAGACTTAGTTAATTTTGAAAAGGACACTTGATTTAGAAAAACATCCAGATTTCTTTCTCCCACAGCAATGAAGCATTGCTAGAAATAAGAGAAGGAACAAACATTCATTTGACTGCAAGGCAAATCAAAATGTGCACACCAAGCCAATTAGGAATTGCTCAGCGTTACCTTGGCACTGTTCAACAAGTAGCACCAGTATGCACATGACAAAGAAGGAAAATATGCAAAGGCAGAGAAACGGGAAAAAAAAAATGTTTCTCATTGTTAATGGACAAAAAGATCCTGTATTACTGCTTGTTGTTTGGAACATTCTGAACCCTAATTCCAAGTAGAAGCTCCTATACTGCAATTCTCACTCCAGGCGGGGCCTGAGGAAAAACTTTATAATAGTCTTGCAGTTATTCAGGACTTGGCTAGACAAAGCCACAGTTGACCAGACCAGGAGTTTCTGGCAGTCCTGCTCTGAGGAGGTGGTTGGACTGGATGATCTCCAGAGGTCACTTCTGACCATTGCGAACCAAGGGGGACAACAGCACAAGGATCAGGAGCGGAGGGTGCCTGCGGCTTCCTGGGGAGGCTTGAGGCCATCCTGCCACCTTAGCACAGACAAGCGTGGCTTCTAAAATAGGAGGGGAGCTCAAGGCTCAGCACCCTCTAGCAGCAGTGTGATTTTTCTTCTCCTGAGGAGGGAAGTGGAAAGAAGCAAGCAGACAACAGAGACTGTTG
The DNA here is from genome assembly GCA_013398225.1 of Steatornis caripensis. Taxonomy (NCBI): domain Eukaryota; kingdom Metazoa; phylum Chordata; class Aves; order Caprimulgiformes; family Steatornithidae; genus Steatornis; species Steatornis caripensis. Next base: position 49,064 of record VZSC01014383.1, read on the forward strand.
AAGCAACAGTTTCTATTATCTGCATGCTCTATTCTGCCCCAATGCTCTCTTCAGCTTTCTCCAATTTGGAGGCTTTTCAGCACGACTCTCTCCCATCCCTGGCCCTGGTCTGGACAGCTTCTCCCACTTGCACCCCAGCTCTGCTTTTACGGGAGTCCCCAGCGTATGGTCCTAATACGTTTCTTGTGCCTGTCTCTAAATGAAGATGCCCTTCCCCTCCCACTTTGAAAATCATTGTCTTTCTTATTATACTGCTTCTTCCAAACACCTACGACTTTCTCAAAGTCCCTTTGAAATTTTCACCATGATTTATAATCATTTCATGCAGCTCCCCACACAACACTACTCTTTCCAATACCACATTCTATTCCTATTGTACAAAATGATTTATTTTGACATCTGTATGGGAAATGACTGTGATACATTTTCAAATTCCTTCAGCAAGTTGTAAATCATTTATGAACCCACTCTCCCTTCATCAGAAAAGAAGACTGAGATGCAGAAAAATGTCTTAATGTTCCCAGCCAGCATCCTCTCCTTTCTTTCTCATTGCCTGCTGTGCAGTTGGATGACCCCTCACAACTTTCTACCCATAAACTGGATGCACTTGCTGTGCTTCTCCATGCTAAATTGTATTCCCGTAGATTCTCATATGAGATAAATAGAAAACAAAATGGAAATCTTATTTATAGTCAGCGCAGACTATTTTATCAAAGGAAACAGTTGTTGCCATTTTTTCTGAGATACAGAAGAGAAGCAACCAGAGGAACTGCAGCATTGCCTCAAAGCTGCGAGCTCTCAAGATTCTTTCATTCTTTGAATCTCATTGCTCCTTGTCCTCTCGTGCTACTGTATAAGCACATGTAGTGGAAATCATTTTGAGAATGAGGTTACAGTGCGCACCCGCTGAAGGGTCATGCAGAAAAATTTACTGCTTTGCATGTCTTTCAGTCCCATGGGAACAGGACCGTAATGGATGCAACTAAGTCTCTTTTAGCTGGCTTTGCTGGGTGTCTCCTGAACTACTGCTTACAGCCAGCCTGCTGGCACTGCTGCCCTCACCCACCAGGCAGCCTGGGCCCTACGTCTGTCTTGGCAGAGAGCTCTGTCTTGTGGAGCTTGCTCAAAATGGGACTCAGAGGTTCCCAAGCTCATGCTGGGGAAAGCAGCAACTCCGGGTGGCATTCCAGATCCTGGTCCTTTCTCACACTCCCTGGCACTGAACCACATTATTTAGGATAGACTGCATGCCCATGGTCCCCTGCTTTTCGCATTTTCATAGGGACTTTAAAAAGGAAGAAAGAAAAAAGAAACACATAACAACCCAAGTTTGGCACTTTTGTTTCCTGGCTGATAAAATATGAATATTTTGCTTTGTTACAGTAACACTCCAACAGCGATGACAAATAGGAAAGGAGCTCACAAAAGAAAGGAGCATTTTGATCATCTATTCTACGAGGTTTTTTACAATACAAAACATGAAGTGCAATCCACCAATTTTTGCAGTCTACTCCAGATCTTCCTTTGTTATTGCTATACTTAAATTGAAAATGTCACCATATGTAAAAAACACTTTTTTCCGGGAGAAGACAAGCATCAGACATGCATATAAAATATTAGTAAGACTGTTTCAAAATCAAGTCATCTATATAATTGTGATATTCAGCTTCTACTTAGTCAGCTGGGACTCCAAAGTACATCCTAAATATTACCACCTGCTACCTAATTATACCTTGATAAGTTAACTCTTGCATAATTTTAAAAGCCNAGGGACTCCAAAGTACGTCCTAAATATTACCACCTGCTACATAATTATACCTTGATAAGTTAACTCTTGCATAATTTTAAAAGCCACTGCTTAGTGGGTTTATGATCTGTGTCATCCCTGTATTAACACTGCACAGCCATTTTAATTCCCTGGAAGGAAAACAAAAAAATGAGAGAGAAAAGAAGCCATGTGCAATGCATGGAATAACAACTTTGCGTAAAACTACTAGGATTCATTTACACTTCCTGCAAGCTGGAAAACAAGGACAGCAGATTTCATTAGTGAATTATTTTAAATTAAACCATGCTATACGCCCTTTCTCTCATCTAAGTACAGGAAAAACCACTGTTAAAGACGGTGATTTTTAAGAGCCACAAGGTGGCAATGTTTCAGAACGTTCCTGAGTTTTCTTGAAAAATTGTATTGATCAGTAAGTCGTTATTACAATCATAATCATAAAAGACCACCATCTAATGCACAGATTTTGAGTATTAAGAGGATGGCTAACAACATACAGTTATGGTAGATGATCAATATACTATGTATGAACTGCAAGATGGATTCAGGATGAGTAGATCTGTACCAGACCAATTTGACATCTTTCTATGGTTAACTTATTATTTTTGTTTAAATAAAGGAAAGGCAAGATATATCACCAGCAATGTATTTAATGAGGCATTGATAGCTTCCACATGGAAGATTATTACTTACAACAGAGAAGGTAAGACTTTGTGAAATAATTAGGGGAGGGTGAAGTCTTGGCTACAACAGAGAGAGCAATGGGCCGCATGGAGACACAAGCATTGAGCTGGGGAGTGGACATAAAAAGACCATAAAACTGCTTGAAGGTACAAAGTTCACAGGACCGCATACGAGAAATAGAAGGGTAAGAACGAGAAAAATTCGGCAGTACATTGTGCCTTTTAGGTACCATCCACAAAAACACATGAGATAAAATGAGTTAGAAACCTCTGTGTGTAGAAAAGCCCCAGATACCCACTGACCACTGAATGTCTACGGAGTATTTATGTGACGCTACCCTAAAAAGGCAAGTGTGATTCCAGAATGGACTAGAAGATTGCTAGTACAGTAACTTGAGATCAGCTCCTCAAATCTTGTTCAAACAGGAACAAGAGCAGACAAGGGCTAGGAGGATAAACAGGGAAACTAGAATTATAAAAAGCATAGCCTGTTTTCCTGGTTGCCCTAATATCTATTAAATCAGAATGCTCTAGAAATATATCAGTAAGGATTAACCTTCAGCAAGGCAGGCTAACAGTGTTGACACTAGATACAAACTGGCAATGAATAAATGACTGCAGCATCAGCCTACCATTCATCTTTTTACTTTCTACACCCTATATCCTTAGTATTCACAGTCTGTGAAAACTAAGCGGCAAAATTCAATGTAGCCACAAAATTATCACAGAAAACTTGACAGGAAAAGGATGATACTCATTTCAGTTAATGGTAATCTTCCTACTGGAAGTGAGCTTGAGCAAGAAGCAGCTAAATTCACACAACCAAACAGTGCCTCTATAATTAAGGCATCTTTATTTGCCTCACTACAGTGCAGGCAGCTAGCCATACAGATATAATCAGAACATTCTCTAGAGCAGATAACTTGAAACCCTCCTTATGCTTAGCTGGGAAGAAGGAATAGCATTTCCCCAGTACATTGCCAGGGACAGGAGTTTCTCAACTCCAGCAGTGACTATCTCTTCAAAGTGACCCATTCAAACTAGGTGTGGAACGCCGCATTGTTTGTTTGTCTCTTCTGCTCCGTAAAGGCAGAAACAGATGGAGGAAAACAAGACAAGGCAGGGGAAAAACCAAAGCAGTGGCAAAACTCTTTGCCTTTCTGCAATGAACACAGGTTAGGAAAAGAGAAGTCTGAAAACTTCCTTGGGTGCAACCACCAGTGACAGAATGGTCAGCAATTATGGAATCATATGCTTAAAATACACATTTCAAATATACTCCAACTCAGTGCTCTTCTTTTGAGGAACGGGGGTTAGGAGATAAAGCATATACTCTCAACACAAATTGCTTATTTTAGTCTTGGTCACTGTTCTGGTCAAAAGATGTATGGGTCAGCAAAGACACGCTACCAACCATGGAAACATTTCGAGAAGATTAGTGGGTATGGCAAGGTAGTATTATGGTATACTTGAAGATACCTGCTAGGAATAATAATAAAAAAAAAGTCAAATGGGAGTTTTCAAAGTTTTTCTTATTTATTAAATGTTAGTTTAATAAATGTCTTTGTTTCTATCTATCAATCTCCAGTAGAATTTTAATAAGCGGGTTCTTGAGGGTATATCAGTGAAGATGAACCTTTTTTTGGCACAAAACATACTGTTGTAAATCTTCCTATGTGGAAAGAAAACATTTTGCCCATTCTCTTGCAGAGTCAGGAAAGCCAGGTTTCATCTTTCAGTGAATTGATCCCCTCATAGTAGCACTGACAGTGTGTGTATGTGTTGAGTATGTATGTTAAGAACAAAAAGACACACTTAAAGCACAGGATCCATAACTTTAATTTCTTTATAAAAAGGCTTTTCTGATACAAATAAAGAGGGGCCTTAAAAATGATCAGAAAGAGTACCAGTCATCTGTCAATGTCGTGATCAGAGGGAGCACAGAAGTGCTAATGCAATTCCTAGGCAGGCCTGCAGCCGAGACACGTGTGAGCTCAGGTTTGCTAGAGGCTGAAGCGATGCACAGAGCGATGTGTTCCACCATGAACAGGACTGGGACAACAATCCTGTCATTGTATCTCTCTCTATTTTCTTCTGAAGATGCTAGGAAGATGGCATCACAAGCAGCATCAGCTTCACCGATGCTAGCCCCTTCCAGAGTAAATGGAAGAGCAGACAGAGCTTCACTGGTTTACCCCTGCTGTACTAACTTTCCTCTACAATTACACACTCACCTCTTTCCAGTCCACAGCCATGTCTGGTTTGTTCCACCAATGTAACACTGAATACTTGGGCTAGGCACGTGTGTATTCCTCAGGAAGTGAAAGTCACAGAGCTCAACCTTCAGCAAGGTAGGCGCACCCCCCTCTTCTGCCCTCACTAATCCTCCAGTGCCCCGCTAGTGGGATTTTTCTTGAAGAACATGCTACATGTTACAGCTCGAGATGGTACTGGGACTGTGGCACACTCTGCTTTACCTCTGCCCCATGAGATATGGCACCCTCCCTCACTACGCTCCTTCTCCAAAACCCAGGTATCTCCACCAGCTTCACAAAGATATGTGGCAAAACTGCTGCGGTCTGCTCCTTGCTGAGAAATGGGGCCAGCATAGGAGAGGGGGGGGAGAAAGGCCACAGATATCTCCAGTTCTCTTTCCTCGCTGTTGGAGCAGACACACTCTGCGGCTGAGGGTCCAGAACAGAGGAAGAATCAGAGGAACATAAAGGACACACTGCTGCACTAGTACCAGTGCTTCGCAACATTGCTATTGTCTGATACAGCATACAGTTAGAGCTGCAGGAGCCACTCGGTATCAGCACATGCCCTTTCTTATTGCAGATTTTTGCTCGTGGTGGAACAAGCAAAAACTCTTCAGTAAATACAAACTTTTTGATTGCTAGTGATACAAACTGGGCTCAGTAGAGGGTGTAAGCAGAGGAAGGATTTTAAAAAACCCATAACACTCAAGTCAAAAGCAATAATTTTAGAACCTAAGTAAGACATATTAAGTGGTAAGCAGTTAGTGTTTCCTTTTTCAGAAACCACAGATGCCTTTAGTACAGCAATAGGAAAGCAAATCACAGCGCAAAACAGTAAAATGGAATAGATGAAAAAATCTCCAGAGACTAAGATATAATACTTTGCTCTGACAAATCTAGACTTTTTCTAACCTAGATCAGAAAAATCTAAAAGCCTTTATCCTTTGCTACTTGTCCTTATTTTGTCTTCACAGAGCAGGAAAGTGAGCTTAACCCATCAGTAAATCTCATTGCCTTCTAAAGAGGAAAAACAAGGACCAACAACAAACATGCTAAGGAAGCAATTAGTGTATTCACTCACTTAAAATAACAAGTGTGACTCAGATTTAGTTCATTATCAAACTGGGAGATTCCCAATCAAATGTGCCTGAAGGGAAGCTAAACTCCAAATAAAATCAGTTTATATTGAAGAGGTAATGGGGAACAGAAACCTTGGAAAGAATTTAAACTACATGACAGATGGATGTTCACTCTAGAACAGTAAACCTGAAAAAAACCCAAACCTTAGAATGTGTTTTTCTTGGCAGTTAATGGGCTGCGGTCTAGCTCTTTTCTTTCACAGAAGGTTGACCAAAAGGAACAGATAGAATATCTGTGAGAGTACGTGGGTGCAAACAGCATACAGTGTCACGCACTGGAATGAATGCAAAGTGCCTGGCTCAGTATCCTGTTCATGGAGATAAACCGCGCTTAAGCGGTAACATAGCAACTCAGGAACCATTTGGCAAACCGCACATGTGGCTAGGCTAGCTGCTGTAATGTGAAGCAGCTATGTGGCAGAGCTGCTGGTCTATGGCGGAACCACCTTGCGTTTGAAGAGTGGCACGGGAAAAGTTGTGTCAAGCTTGTGTAAAGCATTAGCTAGCTTTTCGTGATAGTTATGACGCTTCCAGAAGTGAAAACAATTCTGTGGACAACAATAAAAATACATGTAAGATAACTTTTCTAATGACATTTTAAAGCTGCCTATGAATTCCTACTGCTGAGGGAAGAACATCACGAGTCACTCCTGAGGATGCATTACTTTATACTGTGGCATCCTACTAAAATACATAAAAACATTGCATTAGTGTCCACACAGCACTGCTGTCATGGATATTGCTCTAAATTTAGAAATCAGCCATAAAAAAGTACTTTTGAAGTATTTGTCTTACTGTTTAACTTAAGGATCTGATACACTATGGCCAGTGCTCTTCTTACCTATGATGATTTGTCTTAGCAACAATGCTACCTATTGAAAACTGTACGGTAGTGTATTTTTAATCATCTAATGCTGGGTTTGTGTGCTCTTATTTGTCCCTCCTGCTCCATTCTCTCTAATGGAAAATACATGAAGCAAGTAGGAAAAATAAACTGGAAAATTCACAGAGTCAAACACCAGCATATTTAATTGACAGTTGTTTGAAGTAGAACGTATTTGAAATTCCCCAGTATTTATTTCAAAACTTCGAACAGCCAAAGTATCAATGGGTTTCAGAATGATACAAGTACTATTTTTAACTTACTTATTTATGTTTGTCTGCTTTACTCAATGTAAGCCAGCATCCATTACAACATATAAGAGCTTAACATAGGTGGCATGACTATATGTCATACATACATCAATGAGGAAAAAAAAAAAAACAGCAGTCCAAGACATCCCCCTGTTAGATTGAGCCACTACGTAGACTTACATTAAAAAGTAAAGTACATATGCCCTGTTTTCTTCATTAGAAATCTGTTCAGTTTCCTTAGTTCCTGCCTTATGTCAAAAAATGAAACGGCCAATCACCGATTTAACTGATGTACTTACTAACATCAGGAAACTTTCAGTAGGTAAAACAAAGCTAAACTAAATTGTTATAGTACTGATCTGCCCTGCTGTTACAAGTGTGGCTTTTTAAAGGCTTATATAGATTTTTCTATAATACTATATGGTACATTTTGCAAATTAAAGGCATGTGGTTAGAGTAATGCAACTACAACGCAATTAAAATAGATGTACTTTGTATGATTTACAACTGTATGGTTCTTCTTGCGTCTTACTGAGTTTCTACACTTTGGCATTTCAAGTCCAGTTGCAAGGCACTTCTCTCTTTTACCATACAGCTGTGTAGCCCTAAGATTAGGTGTCCCTTTGTAACCACTCCCAAGGAAAAACCTCATCTTCAGCAGGGTGTTCAGGATAGCAGGGATGAACTACCCTTGTGTGTGTCTGTTACTTCTAATGATTATCACCTACGGGTTAAAAGGTTAGATTACAAGTGTCACTTTTACTTGGCCAAAGTTAGGTAAGAAGAATCCCAATGGTACGCCAAACAATGCATCTTCTGGCACTAGCCACATTCACATGAGATGTTTATTCTGCATAAAAAGAGGTGCAATAGACCTGCAAAATTAGAACACATTTATTTGTTTGCTGTACCCTGCTTTGCAAGGGGAAACAAGCAGTTCGTAATGGCTTTGGATCAAAGCTGAAGCCTTCCACTTGAAGGATTACATTTAACCTGAGTAGCCCTCAGATTTATTGTATGCTTTAGCAAGGATAGACATGTGACTATTGCAGGACTGGGGACTAACAGATGCTCGTCNCTATACTCTGCTTTGCAAGGGGAAACAAGCAGTTCGTAATGGCTTTGGATCAAAGCTGAAGCCTTCCACTTGAAGGATTACATTTAACCTGAGTAGCCCTCAGATTTATTGTATGCTTTAGCAAGGATAGACATGTGACTATTGCAGGACTGGGGACTAACAGATGCTCGTCAATGGAAAGCTTCTGGGCAATTACTGCTGTGTGGGAGAGAGAAATATGCCTCTTCACAACTCCTTTTACCTGAGAAAGGTGGAATACAGACCAGGGGTGCCACGCTGCAGGGTGAAGGTAGCCAACAGTTCATCTTAGCTCTGTGTAAGCATCTAAGCAGCCACAGGTGGCAAACGAGGCAGAGAGCAGAACAAGTTCCCATCTTTGCTGCTGCTGCTACTATTTGGCTAAGAGGCATTGCTGGCCAGCCTGCATGAGTGGGCGTGAAGCCCAGCAGTTGAACAGGGAGCCTGAGATTGTAACACTCCTTATTTTCTCTTTTCCCTGGTCCTACAAAAGAACAAATAGATTTTTGAAGGTGGACTTTCCTGTGTAAGGTTGTGGTTCAGTGACACAATAAATTCAATTTTAAGCCTCCTTGTGACATAGAACACAGTGCTAACGTGGTACAGGCTCACGCTGCCAGCTAAAATTAGTTGGTCCACCCACATTTTTCAAAGCTTCCACTGGCTAGCTTTTGCAGAGGATCAGGTATCATTTCTCACCCCGCAATTTGTGTAAAATCAGGATCACTTCCCTGTTGCACACTGGATAATTTGACAAGAACACGTTTTTTTGCCCACACATGATCCAGATGATGTTTTTGCTGCAGGGCAAATTGCTGATGCACAGAGCCAGTATGAATGATTATGGAAACAGGGCCCGTGTTTTAACAATAAATTTCATATTTTCTTCTGCACTGCAATGGAAAAAGACGCAAGATTCTGAGACTAAAAAGTGTGGGAAACATGAGGTGAACCTGATTACACATTGATAAGCATGCCACCAGGCACCCTAGAAATTACTTCTGCCTGAGGCTGCGCAAATAACTAAATCTTCGGTTTGGTTGCTGAAATGGAATAAAAAAACCCCAGCAACCTGTTATTCATTACCAAAATGAAAGTTCAAAATGGTTTGCTTTATTCAAACATAATGTATTTTTTTTCCTTTTTTCATAAATGCTTGAAATTAAACATAACTCACAAAACCACGGGAGTGTTGCTACAGGTGTCATCCTTTTACTCAAAGGTACAGGAGATAATACACATATTCAAAATGTGTAATATCTAGATTAAATAGTTTTGAAGGGGGATCTGAACCCAGCAGGGAATTTGAACACAAAGTGCCCTAAGCAGCAGTTCAAAGTATTCTACACTGAGACTAACGGTATCTTTTGCTGACAACGTTTCTTTTTCCATGAATAGTTATTAATCAAACCTCTGATCCAGTGATGTCCCAGTTACTATAAGCAACGTTAAGGATATTGCCCTAAAATGCAGGAGACTCTTGGAATGCATGCACATACACACGCAGGCATTTGTATGCACGATTCAGCATTGCATAAAGAGAATTTAGCTAGCTTCAAATGATCTGGTGAACATGTACAGAAGCACGGCAGAGCAGAACCAGCATTACTGCAANCTAAAATGCAGGAGACTCTTGGAATGCATACACATATACACGCAGGCATTTGTATGCACGATTCAGCATTGCATAAAGAGAATTTAGCTAGCTTCAAATGATCTGGTGAACATGTGCAGAAGCACGGCAGAGCAGAACCAGCATTACTGCAATAGCATGGTGTTGTACTAGCAAAGGGAACAACCCTACCTCTCAGGAAAACTAATTAGACTAGCTGGACTGCCACGCTTCTGGCCCTGAAGGTAGCCACCGAGCTGGCTGTCTCAGTCCAGTGCTTCCTAACTCCCTGTAGCTTTTAGTGCTTCCTTCAGCTTCTTATGTTAAAGCCTGTAATAAACTCACATTTCATGCATTGTGGTGGAGTACACGACTACTTCATGAAACCTGAATGCCACCACTAAATACATTTCTCCAGTCTCAATGGTTTGATGGACTAAACGTGAATCCATGAATACTTTTTAAGATAGCCAATCCCCTATTCTGGAGACTTTGCTATTCTCCAGCTGTTTTCCCACTATCATGTTCTAATTGTGAGGAAGTACAAAAGTAACATTTAGGAGAGAAGGAAAGATCTAAACAAGTTACTTGAAAGATGGTCTTTATTTTGCGAACATATTTGCATGTACTTCACAGAATCACAGAAACACGGAATGGTAGGGGTTGGAAGGGACCTCTGGAGATCATCTA
>VZSC01014383.1:60667-73903 GCA_013398225.1 Steatornis caripensis
CATGCCATCATAGAAGGCTATCAGATTGGTCAAGCAGGATTTCCCTTTGGTGAATCCATGTTGACTACTCTTGATAGCCGCCTTCTCCTCCATGTGCTTAGAGATGACTTCCAGAATGAGCTGTTCCATCACCTTTCCAGGGATGGAGGTGAGACTGACTGGCCTGTAGTTTCCCAGGTCCTCCTTCTTGCCCTTTCTGAAGATTGCAGTGACACTGGCTTTCCTCCAGTGTTCAGGCACCTCTCCTGTTCTCCACGACTTTTCAAAGGTGATGGAGAGTGGCCTGGCAACAACATCTGCCTGCTCCCTCACCACTCGTGGGTACATCCTGTCAGGGCCTGTGGATTTGTGGGTGTCCACTTTGCCTAAGTGGTCTTTGACCCAATCATCCTCACCCACGGGAAGTCTTCATTTCTCTAGCCTTCCTCTCTTACCTCCAGGGACTGGGAATCCTGAGAGCCGGCCTGAGCAGTGAAGACTGAAGCAAAGAAGGCATTCAGTAATTCCACCTTCTCTGCATCCTCTGTCACCAGGGTGCCCTCCTCGTTCAGCAGCGGGCTCACATTTTCCCTAGTCTTCCTTTTGCAACCAATGTACCTGTAGAAGCCTTTGTCCCTGACCTCCCTCACCAGCCTCAATTCCAAGTGGGCCTTAGCCTTCTTCGTTGCATCCCTGCATGCTCTGACAACATTCCTGTATTCCTCCCAAGTGGAGAGCCCTTGTTTCCACATCATGTACATTTCTTTCTTCCCTTTGAGTTTTTCTAGAAGCTCCTTGCTTGCCCATGCAGGTCTCCAACCTCCTTTACTTGACTTCTTACTCGTAGGGATGCATCGATCTTGTGCTTGGAGGAGGTCATTCTTGAATATTAACCATCTCTCTTGGCCCCCCCTGCCTTCTAGAGCCCTAACCCATGGGATTCCTCCAAGCAGATGTTTGAAGAGGGCAAAGTTAGCTCTCCTGAAGTCCAGGATTGTAATCCTACTTGTTGCCTTGCTTTGTCCACGCAGAATCTGGAACCCCACCATCTCATGGTCACTGCAGCCAAGGCTGTCCCCAACTTTCACAACCCCAACCAGTCCTTCTTTGTTCACTAGTATCAGGTCCAGCATCACTCCCCTCCTTGTTGGCTCCTCCACCTCTTGTGTTAAAGAGTTACCATCAATGATCTACAGGAACCTCCTGGACTGTGCGTGCCTAGCTGTGTTGTCTTTCCAGCAGATATCAGGGTGGTTGAAGTCCCCAATGAGAACCAGGGCCTGTGACTGTGAGGCAATTTTCAGCTGTCTGTAAAAGGCCTCATCAACTTCCTCATCCTGATCAGGTGGCCTGTAGTAAACACCCACAGTGGTGTCAGCTATATTGGCCTGCCCTCTAATTCTTACCCATAGGCTCTCAACTTGTTCTGCATGCACCCCTAGGTGGAATTCAACGCACTCCAGTTGCTCTCTCACATAAAAAGCAACCCCAACACCACACCTTTCTGTCCTGTCCTTCTTAAAAGGTACACAGCTGTCCATGACTGCATTCCAGTCACACGAGCTGCCCCACCATGTTTCTGTAATTGCAACGAGCTCATGGCCCTTTGACCACGCACAGATCTCTAGCTCTTCCTGTTCATTCCCCATACTGTGTGCATTGGTGTACAGGCACTTCAGGGAGGTAGTTGAGCACACAGGTTTTCCTGGAGGGCTGCAAGAGGATCCACTGTAGTCATAGAATCATAGAATGGTAGGGGTTGGAAGGGACCTCTAGAGATCATCTAGTCCAACCCCCCTGCTAAAGCAGGTTAGCCTAGAGCAGGTTGCACAGGAATGCATCCAGGCGGGTTTTGAATATCTCCAGAGAAGGAGACTCCACAACCTCTCTGGGTAGCCTGTTCCAGGGCTCTGTCACCCTCACAGTAAAGAAGTTCCTCCTCATGTGTCATACACATCCTTGAGGTAGTTGGCCTTCTGCTTGTCATCTTGGGGGGCAGCTAAGGAACCTTTTTCGCTGCCCTGGCTGGCCTGGCTTATTCCCCAGTCGGTTGCAATGGCATGAGTATTGCCATTTTGGACCCCATCCCCCCAAGTCCTTCAGTTTAAAGTCTGCCTCATCAGGTTGGCCAGCCTATTGCCGAAGATTCTCTTGCCCCTTCTAGACAGGTTGAACCCATCCCTCCCCAACAGAGTGGAGTCATTGAAAAATGTCCCGTTATCATAAAAAACATTATGCAATTAAAAACCTGTGCAGGTATCTAAGCTGGTGTTGTGAGCTAAGCTTTTTTGTGGGCATTTTTCTAGCCTTCCTCGTATGAAAACAACAGGCACTTTTCACATCAGCCTGTGCCACAGCAAGTGCATTTCACTGACAGAAATTATATGCTTTATCTCCAAATCCAATGCATGAACATGCATAAAAATATTCTTATTGTTGCAGAGTGGGGGGAAAAACATGAGTAAGATTCATCACAAAGTTGGCAAGCTTGGGGTGGGAAATAGCCTCCACACATCAGGAGACTAAGGCTACAATTCGTCAGCTTGGAAAGAGAGATGAGCAGTGTTACCAGAGAAGTCTACAGTGTTGTGAGTAGCATGGAAAAGGTTACTGTAGAATGATTACTCATAATTTATCACAAAACAGGAGCTGGAGAGCACCCAATCAAGTCACCAGACAACAAGTCTATGAGAAATAAAAGGAAGTTCTGTTTTACAGAGGGCATAATTAGACTGAAATTCACCGTCACAAAACTGTGTGGAGGACAAAACTATACACACACTGAAAGATGGAAAATGCAAGTCTAGAGGCCTTTAAATGTAGTTGTCCAGTTGCACTTAAAATTAAGATGGCCTCAGAACTACAATGCTACCACTTCAGTTGCTGCTAAGCTGGGAATTAATACCTAGTGAACCACAACTTCCTTACTGGTTTCCCCTCTGAATCAGACAGTGAGCAGCCTCAATAAGCAGCACATTACTTCTTTAACTTGCTGAACACATCTCCCATTCCCCATCCCTGTTTGCTCCTTTCTTGCTCCCTTGGGAAGGGGCGAAGCACTGCCTGGAGGCTGCTCTCAGGGTACGTAGGGACATCTAACGCTAGTCCTCTGGGAAGCAGGGTGACAATGCCTTGCTTGCTGTATGGGCTAAGGACGATTTGGAATTAATGAAGAGGGCACAGAAAGATGGTGCAGTGGGAGTAAAGGGGAAGCGCTCAGGTGCTCCGACTGAGCAGGAACAGATCAAGTGCAGTTGCAGGGAACAAGACCCACCTCACAATATTTATTCTTACCTGCTTGGTCTGCAGAGATGGTCTTGCTGCTGAGATTTACAGACAACGAGAGAAGCAGCTTATACCAAGTGAATGATTATAATAACCAAGTGAATTGTTCTAATTATTCACTCATGTTCTAAAACTTATTTGGATTATGGTTCCGCGTTACTCTAGACCTGTAGTCTAACATTCAGCAACATAATAAACGGATGATGCCACCACCGAGGTCAGTTATTGTTGTGACCACAGAGAATAGATATAGATAACAGAGTGAATATTAAACTGCTTTTTAAAATAAACAGTCTATCTGCTCCTCTCCTCTCCAGCAACACTTTCAAGGCCTACTTGCAAACTCCTGCATGACGACTCTGAAAACGCTACAAAATGAGATTTTTGCTCTTGCTCATCAAAATAGATTTATCAAAATTATCATGTGGGACTGTTACTACAAATGCATCCTGTATGAGGAGATCACTGTAAGTAGGACACACAGGAAGAAATCTCACTTACAGTTTCAGCTGTGGTATCTGTCTCACACAGTCAACACTTTAACTCCAGAAGGCTGTGTATGTTCAAAAGCCAAGAGTATGTTCTTTCCTTTCCCATTAGAGACTTGCACAGAAATACCATGGGAAGGTTTTAACGTTTTGGATTACAATTCTCAATGTAAAAGGGCTATGGTATTTAAGTCAGAACATTTCAATGACACAAGGAAGTCTGACTAAAAAAATCAGTCCTTTTTAACATGTAATGTTGGTACTTCAGAGAACAAAAATACAGGAATGATCACAAAAATTCAACTAGGTCAGCAATGTCTCTTTTCCTCTCAAACACTCTTGAGTGTTGTCAGCTGGAAACTTGGGCTACGTTATGCCACAGCAACAGCAGAATAATTTTGTAGCCTGTAATCATGTCTTAATTCTCACTCTGGTTTTAAACGTATGCTAATGTAGTGTGACAGCAGCCACAGAAAGTATTTCAGTGGTACTTTTGACAGCTAATTAGCATATTTCACCACTGCACTGAGTTTTACACTGTGTTGCATAAAGTTAATTTCATAAGTGTAGGAGAAAAATGTATTCTATTCACTGACCTGTATACTGCATTGGAAAAACATTAGCAGGATTCTCTATGTATACTGTCAACAATAATGATACTTATGTGGAATGTTTTTGCTTGCTTATGTTTCTATATGCATGGATAAAATATAAAATAAGACAGATTGCTAATGTGCTAACTAGAGAAATACAAAAATCAGTATTATTTTCATGTTAGATCCCAGAAACAGGTTTTCAAACGCACAAATGGCAGGGTTGCCTAAATCCCATGGAAATTCATTTCTGGCACATTTATACCTTTGAAAATCTACAGCCTTGGATTACAAAAGACCAGAATCACACCTAAAGGCTTTGACCCTAATACCATTTTTACACAGCCAGCAAAGATACGCAGTTGTTCAAAGCAGACATCAACTTATTGCAGAGTATGTTCAGGTCATAAAATTGCATTCACTCAATTCATAACAGAAAGTACTTAAGGACCTGTGTTATTTCACGCATAGGAATAGACTTGCTAGAGAAATTGCAAGTGAAGGGAAGTAAAAGCGTGCGAGGTACACAAGCTTTCAGGACCTCGACATCTTTTACAGCAGGGTTTGAATACCACTTAAGTCCTTTATTGGCGTAAGCTACCATCATTCCACAGAGGTCAATGGAGTTAAATCCATGTATTCCGGCGTGGCCATCTATTATCACCTAGGCAGAAAGAAAAATCTAGCCCAGACCTTACAGACAAACAGATCTTAGTAGATTTAAGCTTCAGACCTGTGAGTAACAACAGCAAGATCCACAATATAGCAATTTTTCTCGTTGTTTCCAAATCTGGTTGGAAGACTGATTGATAAAATTGCGTGAAATAAACCATCAAACTACCGAGGTGGATTTTGAGGAAAGGATAGATTGTTATCACATTTATTAATGTTTATCAGTGCAGCCCCTTCTCCCCAAAATGTAGACTTTTGTTTATAGGTGTCATGAATACAAACAGATTTTAGCACACACAGCCACAGCATATCTAACAAACACGCTGAAACATCTGTGCAGAAACTCCCCCCCCCCAGGATCTTAGATTACAATAGTATGTTAGCTTTGCCTCAACCCTAAAACACATCCTGTCTGGTGCTGGAGCTGACAGCAGCCATGGGGTCAGCCTGCACCTCCTGTGTGCGCTGCAGATGAAGAGCGAAGCACTGGGGAGGAAGAGCTGAAGCAGGTGTGGGGGAGGCAGCATCCGTCCTTCGCAATGGGAACACACACATGCCCTATCATGCACTCAGCAGCAATGTCCTGACCTGTGGTTCAGGTAACTACAGTCATCTTGGAAGAAACAGAGAAAAAGAAATAAGGCTTAGAAACCGACCTGTTTTTCATTTTCATCCTCCAGCCTCAGCCTGTCCTCAATGCAGTTCCTGGCCTGAAGGAACGCCTTCCTCTGAGCCCTTTCTGTCAAAATCCTCACAAAGACGCCATACAAATTTACACTGACAAAAAGGATTGCATTGGCCACAAGCTGTAAGAAGAAAAGAAAAATAAATGAATATTTTAAAATACAGAATTTTATTTTGCATTTCTACTCAGCAAAATTAAAAAACAAAGCAAAAAAAAAAAAACCCAACCCCAGCACTGTCTTTAAAAATTGTGCCTCGCTAGCCATGTCACTGATACCCCTTCCCACAGCCCAACTGCAGTGAAACAATTACAGCAGCTACCAGAAGGCCAGGCAAGCGATATTGTATAATACAGAACTTTGCATCTGCTGAAGTTAATTTCTCTTACAGTGATCTCTAGCTTATCACTTTCATTCAGCATTGGTTCTTTCATCAGCCCATTGGCAGACCTGTCCATCTAATAAGGAGAGCAGTATCAGCGTTTGTTCAATTGCGAGACGGCCAGAAGACTGAAATTATTTTCCTATGCCTTTGTAAAGTAGGGATATTATTGTCCCATTTTTTGTAGTTGAGAAGCAAGGCACAAAATCTGTGACTAAATCAAAACGTGTGCCTGGGTAGCCCAAGCTTTCATACTGTACAGTCTGCACTTAGAAAATCTGCTTCTCTTCCCATATCTATACTATTAGCAACCATAGTGTATTTTTTGAGAAATCATTCAAAATATTGTTGATGCTATCCTGCAACAGACCTCTCAGAAGGTGCCGAGTGCTTTCAAATAATGGTCTTTGGCACAAATCAAGCCCCACCACAATGCTACAAGCAGGGACAATGAATCACTTTGGAATTAATTCTATGAACAGTGCTTTGATGAAAGACAGATTAAAAAAACCCAGAAGGGCAATTGGGTCATGTAATGTTTTTACAATATGTGATAAAGTTAGTTATCTAACCTACATAACTCAACAGTGGCTTGCACACAATCTCTCTATCTCAGACAATCCTGTCCAAGTTTCTCANTTATTTTCCTATGCCTCTGTAAAGTAGGGATATTATTGTCCCATTTTTTGTAGTTGAGAAGCAAGGCACAAAATCTGTGACTAAATCAAAACGTGTGCCTGGGTAGCCCAAGCTTTCATACTGTACAGTCTGCACTTAGAAAATCTGCTTCTCTTCCCATATCTATACTATTAGCAACCATAGTGTATTTTTTGAGAAATGATTCAAAATATTGTTGATGCTATCCTGCAACAGACCTCTCAGAAGGTGCCGAGTGCTTTCAAATAATGGTCTTTGGCACAAATCAAGCCCCACCACAATGCTACAAGCAGGGACAATGAATCACTTTGGAATTAATTCTATGAACAGTGCTTTGATGAAAGACAGATTAAAAAAACCCAGAAGGGCAATTGGGTCATGTAATGTTTTTACAATATGTGATAAAGTTAGTTATCTAACCTACATAACTCAACAGTGGCTTGCACACAATCTCTCTATCTCAGACAATCCTGTCCAAGTTTCTCACCGCATCTCTGATGTCTGAAACATGTCTTCAGATAGTAAATCCTGCAATGCAATGCAGTGTTTGTTCAGAAACGAGGCAATGAGACCTGTTTAGCCAATATCTTTCCAGTTGCATTCTCCATATTTACTCTAGTTACTACCACAGCATCATGATAAGGATTCACGGGACTCATAAATTTCAAAATTTCAGAAACCATCTGGCACATAAATTGGCCAAGATTGGGTATAATAAGAGCAAAGAAAGGCATTACAGCAAGTAACACAATTCATGTTAAATTCCTATGCACCTAAAACAGCTGATAAAGACCATATAACTGACATTTCTTTCTTAATTCAAGGTGTACATTTCAAGCTAGTACATCTCTACTGTTGCATGATCTGCTAGTGTAAATTGGAGACCACTGCCCTTATTCCCACTGCATAGTGAGTCCAGCTGTGCCAACAACACAATCAAATTTAATAAGAAATAAAACCGCTGACATTGTTGTAGAGAATGCTTACTGACTAATGGGACTAGGGCTGAAGGCTTGAATTTAGCCAATATGGTAAGCAAAGATGTAAAATGACGTCCGGAAACTCCCTGCTGATTTTGGAGAGCCTTCGGGAAATGTTTCACTGTGCAAAAATAAGAAGGGAGTTTCTGATTGTGTAAATAATGGTAGTACGCATCACCACCTCTTGTGATCTCTGCATAGTGGGGAGAATTGAAAGAGTCATTCTGGGTGGGCTCTCCAGACCTTCACGGATTCACAAGTCCTCTAACTTTCACCTTCATACCCTGTTGTTATTAGTTAACAGGACATCAGCAACAAGTTCCCTGCAAACATTCTCACCAGAGCAAAATCAAAAGATAGCCTGTGACAATAAAGGGAGCTGTGCCTAGCATTAGTGTTTTCTTTCTCCTCAGATATCCAAAAAGAAATGGTTATCTCACAAGAGCTAACACCAATGAAGAGTGATGTTACGGCTTCCTCCTGAGAACTGCAAAATGCAGTTCAGGTGTCATCAGTCAGAATTTCCACCTAAGAATCTCACATACCAGTTACTTACTTGTCACTCCTCAGAGATGTACTACAGATGGTAAAACTTTGAAGATGAAAAGCAGTACACAAACCTATCTTTTCATGTTACGGGCTCAGCATAAACAGTCTGCAGTTCCCGTCCTGGTTTGTTTTGCTTCATCACAGAGAACTATTTGAGTTACTTAAATTTTCAGCACAAGTTAAAGCCTACTAAAATGAAATTACTGTAGAAATTCCAGTAGAATCCTATTTTTAGAGACACGAATGCGGCCGCACTCACCTTATCTCTGCATTATATCCTTTTGAAGCGTAGTGACAACAGTGTAATTTAAAGCTAATTCTTAGAAGTGCAATGGAATAAAAATAGAAAGGATTTGTAGAGGCCGTATTCAAAGGCAGCAGGGAGAGCCCACAGAATAAACAGTCAGGACAGTTACAGACAGTGCAACAGCTTGACCCTGTCCGTATATAAAGCAGCTGTTAATGACATAGGGTGAAAAACTAACGTTACCTTTATGCGCTGATATCAGAGTGGCACAAGACATAAATAATTACTTCTAGAGAAAACCAAAAGGGAGTCAACACAATTTCTGGTTTTCAACTGGAAGCAGCAAAAGACCACACATTGTAACGATCTGCCAGCTGTTCTGGGACTACCATTACGATTTGACTGAAGCAACGGCGATCACCTGGACTGGGGGTAACCCGTAGGTGGGTTCCTGCAATCATGCAGCAGCTTTCAGACTCAGCAGGGTAAGTCATTTTCGGACATGCTTTGAACAGTTTAAGATAAAACAGAGGCTTAGCTGTCAGCTCTGGCCTGCAGCGCATCAGGAAAAGTGATAAAGCAAGTAAAAGATTCATAGATTTCAAAATGCGAGAAAAGAAAGTATAGGAGATTGTCTCCTGAGGTAAGAGTTACTTCCGTCCACAACTTGTTTTCTGCTTAATTACTACTTTTTTTCCCAACTGCAAACTACATACATCTCTGTAGGTTTCTCAAATGCATGCCATTTCTTGATCCCTTGTTTTTTAATATGTAAATATGTACCTCTATATACACATACATAAATATATCTTATATACATTATGTGCTGTAACTCCAGGAAAGATTGAGAGACTTGCTGTTAAAACTAAGCATCTCTGAAGAGGCCCTGAGACATCTAGAACTTCTGAAATATCAAGGAATTTAATTTTAAATCATTCCTATGTTATTCACTATAGTAGCAAAAAGAGTGGTCTTCAGGTTTCACCATCGCCTTCTGTTGACAGAACTACGAAAGAAACAGTTTACTTAATGCAACACAAAGTGACTCTAAGACATTTCTATGCTGCAACCTCTTTCAAACAATGTTATTCTCTCACTCCATAATGAGATTATAGGTCAGCCAAAATTAAAAAAGAGCATCGAGGTCATAAAAGCCTTTTTAATTTTTTTAAAAATTGTTATTTATTGTTGTCACTGAATCTCACATTGTGCATTCTGCAAATCTGTTGAGCTTTAAGTTTTTCTAGCCCTTAGTAGGGTACGCTTCGTATCACTGGATGAAGTCTGGCATGGTTCCTTGTGCTGGCTCTAGAGGGTGTTACCGAAGGCAGACTTCCAACACAGAGAGCTAGTTCTTGTGAGCTGCCTAGCCAGTGAAGAGGGACCGGCAGCTCCAGCAGGTATTTCAACCAAATTTATGTCTCTCCTGGTTTTTTTCTCCATTGACTTTCTTGGGTCTCAAGTTAGTTTTGGTAGGGAAGTCAAACTGTGCAATACAGCAATGCCCATGAAGGAGTAAGCAAGTAAATCTGGAGGTAAGAAGTATGTAACACGCACACACATACAAAGGGCTTGAAGAGTTCATTTAAAGATCATCTTTTTTTTTCTCCTCAGAATGATCTACCACTTCTTGAGTGTCCCTTGGGATTAGTTTAGAGACTCTTTGAAGAGTCTCTCAAAATGTTTCTATTCCAGATAGGTTTTATTCTCCATTTCTTTTTCCCTCAAAGTAAGAATCCTCATGTGCGCACTCAGGCATGTGCTTGCTCTCTCTCAAACAAATGGCCTTTTGAGTGGACTCTGCTTACTCAGCAGACTAATTCTGCCGTCAGGTAGACAGTTGCATAGTAGATGCTTCGAACCTGAGGCTGGTTTTCATTGTGGAGTAGCTTTCTGTTTGTCTCAGAAAATTGCCTCATAGAAAAATGTGGCTGGTTCACAAAGGTGTAAATGACTTCTGGATCACTCACAGACTTTTTTACAAAGCAGCATTCATGTGGATGCGTATTGAAATACTCAACTGAAGTAGACTAAATGAGAAATATAAATTACCGGAGACAAACAATTCAGGAGACTCCCTCAGAACTTCACTGTGCTTTCCAAAAGCTGGGCCTATGGTATGAATGGGACTGAGAAGGGATTTCAATAGTTACCGCCCCCAGGATTAGAATTTACTGGCTAATATCAATACTCAATTTATTCTCAGCAGCATGAGTTCTCACGATATCCCATGGAGAGGAGCAGAATACATAGGAAATGTGGCCAGCATGTCCAGAAGAAGGTTGAAATTTGCAGAAAAGACAAGACCAATGTGATTTATGTATGTCTTAATCCTCAGATACCTGATGAGAAGTACAGAGGGCCTGAATTCTCCTTCCAGTTTTCTCTGTTAATTGAATTTTACTGCAAGTAATTTCTGTGCTACTACTGTTGCTCCTGTTATGCAGACAATGTAACATTTACTCATTCTGTCAAAATACTTTGAGATATGGCAATGAAATGCATTATTGTAAAATATGAATGTCTACTGTGACGCATGCCTCTAAGGAAAGAGTGATGAACAGCTTACCAAAATGAGTCGGTGCTTCCACCATTAAAACTCTTGAAGAGCAAGGCAAGACTGTGCTGTTTATGAAAATTGTTGATACCATGAACAAGAGCTTTTACACGTTTAAACAAAAATCGTTCCTCTTTTTCCTGTTATGGAAAATGTTACCATTAGAGCAGTGCTTTATTTACAGCACAAGACTGCATAAAAGAGAATGCACAATTCCCTCTTGATCCTGACATGGTTTTGTTCAGTTTAGTAGTTCAATTAACTCACTTCAACCTTTTGAGAACACTCATTTACTACATCTGCTACCTCCATTTACTGAAGTGGCTTAACACAGGAGCAGAGAACTTCTCCTTAGTTCCTGGCTGCATCCCCAAAAGCACACCCTCCTGCCAGAGTAGGCAGCCAAACAAATTTTCTCCAGATTAAATAAATGTATTCCCATTTTGTATAAACGTCCCCCTCTTATTTGTGTTAGGTTTTGTCCTGATTGGTTTATGCCACGTAGTAAGAAAATGTTGTTCTGCTGTGCTATTCTCCGTGGTTTCCGACTTCATTCGTACCCCTCCTGAATCTACAGCATACTCTAAGAGGGGATTAGTGACTAGTAATTTCAGTGATAATGTGTTGAATGAGAGCAGATGTCACTGTTGAGGAAAAGACAGTAGCACTGGGCTGTCTATAACCGTACAAGTAAAGACAGACTTTTAGGATATCATCTAGGGTGCTATGTCCATTACCACAGCCAGTTTTTTTCAAGAGTACGTGCACAATGTGTAATCGCAGCAATCCTCTGTTTGCACGCCTGTTTGACCAAAGTACAAGACACAATTTATAACCACTGTTAAAAATATATGCCATAAACCTTTCTAAAAAGTGCCCCCTACGGAAGTAGAGTAATCGAGAGCTATCCAGCTCCCCGGTGTTAAAGTTAATTTGTTGCATCTTTCTCAGAAGGACATGTTGTTTCAACTTGGAAACGTGCTCTGGGAGAACAGCTAGTGCACCTGCCTCCCACGTCATAGGGTGCTGCCTGTTTATCTGGTGTCAGCAGCAGTTACCTTTGAGATTAAGTAGCAGAGAATTACGATGGAATATCTGAACTGATTGAATCATAAATTTTGAATCCTAAACCTTATGTAGTACTGCAGCTTAAAAACATTCTGATAAAGATATCTATGATTGCACAACATACCAAATATTTGTTTTGCTGAAGTCCCGAGTGTCAACTGCCTGCCCATCAATACTCTCACTCAGGTGTGACGTGATTCTATGACATTAATTTCAGGCACCTGTTTCTGAGATTCTGGGCTGTTGTGCCCTTCTTAGTGAATTTCTGAAAGGAACTCGCAATTCCACCATTTTTACCTTTCACATTAGCAACAAATTAAATCTTTATTTTGATGTACCAAGACTTCTGATTTTTCTTGTTTTATTTTTTATTTGTTAGGAAGACACAAAGAAGCACTTACGTGCGAGAACGTTTATCTGCATTTTTAATTAAAAAAACCCCCACCGCTGATTTTTAGGAATAGGAAAATTATCAGACAGAGAACTTACGGGTAATACAAAACAGAGCACTGATATATGAAATTTTAGAAACAAGAAATGAAAGACTGGATGGAAAATACTGCAGGCAGCATACAGGCCGAAATACCTTCAAGCATAACTTCTCAATCACTTCAAATTATTGAAAATAATGAATGACTTCATGTACGTTGTATTTACAAAAAAAAAAAAAAGACCTAATCACATCGCAGTATTTTATTAGAAAGGGTTGATGCGACTGCAACAGTAACGTCTGGAACCTGCCAAGTATAGTGCTGGGCTGTTGCACTTCAGAAATTCAGAAAAGCAATAAGAAAATGCCCTGATTTCTCTCCATTTGAAGCCTGTGTTTATATTTAATGTGTGTGTACTGATACACATTTGTGAGTTGGTTCTCGACAGCATGTGAACAATATTATTTCTCTTGGTTTCATATTTGTATCCATTAACCCAGTGAGGTTTAGAACAAGCAATCTTTCCATACATCAAACCAGAACTTAAAGACAGATAATTGGAGGTTACTTTTACACAACACAACAAACTCTCTCCAAAGCCCACAGAAGTGCTGCGGCTATTGGAATCTCATGAAGGAATCTCATGAAGCTCAACAAGGGCAAGT
>VZSC01014383.1:74501-105654 GCA_013398225.1 Steatornis caripensis
ATTCTATGATTCTATGATTCTATGATTCTATTGCAGACGGAAGAGAATATCTGAAGAATATTACGTGTGAAGCAAAAACAATTTCCCAGTCATCCATACTAATCAGTCAAGCCTAGACAGACAAGGGAACTGGCTGATCTCCATGGTTTTTCACTATATGAGAGGCTATGAACGCCTCTCAGATAAGATATGAGAGATATCTCAGCTGTTGCGTTCTCGTGCTGTTATATTATGGTACTGCACTCCAGAGTGTGTAACAGGTTCACAGCAGAACATATACCTTAAACATAATAATATGGTCACAGTCACTTCCATCTGTGAAAAGCTGACACAATGAGCTACCCAGAAAAGGTCAAAATATTCTTGCTAACAGGCTTACATGTCACATCCTACAAATTTCTTTGTGCTGAGAAGAGAGATGCAAATGTTACTTATATTTCTTTTTTGATTTAACTGTTGCATTCTTTTACAGCGTACCCTAAGTTCACCACAGAACAAATAAGCCCTTGGTTCTTCTGCGCTTTTGGGGGGCGTTGTTATGGTTTGGGATTTTTTGGACGTTGCAGTTGTTCCCAAGCATTGTGAATAGCTGCCATCTATCACAAAAGACTTGGAATATGTTGCCAAATCCACTCAAAAACATTTCTATAGAAATTATGGCCAATATTTTTATTTATTTGTGCACGTTATTTACTTGCTTGGCAGAGTCAGGTGATCAGCCCAAGAACCTGTTCTACATCAACCAAAAATCTGCATCTTTCTCTCCTTTTCCTATTAGTATAATGTCATGTTGCGCAATTAGAGCATAGTGCAGTAATCTGTTGTCCAAAATTTGTTTGCATTTGCTGTATGCAACACGTGGCTCCTCTCCAGTACTTGTTCCTCCACAAGAATCCATCAGAACATCTTAATACACTCTTTTTTCCAAAAAGCTGCAGTAATTAAATACATCGAAATAAAAGCTTGTTAGCGTACACAATCCAACCTAGTTTGAAACCTTTGGTGGGACTATAGTTGCTAGGTGACTGGACCTTCAGATCTTAAATGCAATTTTTCTTCATCTGAGTCCTGTGCATGGCTGAGAAACAGCACGTAGCAGCCTCCGTGTGGCACCTGGCTGCTGTAAACAGCAACTATTTCTTATCTAGTGTACAGCTCTTAGACTACAGAGACACAAAATGAGGCCATGGCTTGAGTTCAGCAAGGGGCACCACGTTTTCAGATTGCTCCTGTAACAACCCGGGAGGAAAATTGCACCGTCAACACGGGACAGGCTCCTTCCCAGGCTCCCAGCTGTGCTCCTTTTGCAGCCCACTGTGTGCCACCAGCCGAGTGAACTCACTGTTGTCTCATGCTCCCGCGGCATGATTTGGTTATATCCATAAAATGTACTCCACAATGTGCTTCTTATGGGACCTGACTTACTGAAGACTGATAGCTTCTCGCTCAGGACCGCTCACTCATCAGCGTTAGTTTAGTTGTCAAAGTGTTTTCTGTAAAAGCTCGAAAGTGCTCTAAGTACCAAAAAGCTTTGCCAATAAACAGTGCTGAGGCGGAGGGCTCCTTGTGCCGGCAAGTGATGGAGCTGGTGACAAAACATGGGGCTTCCAAGTCCCGGCTCTGTCCTCCCGTGGTTCAAGCTCAGTCTTGTCAAGCCTAGGAACTGTGCTGCTGGGGACGAAGTGCTATCCCCAGGGCTTATTATACAGGCTGCACAGACGCTGTACCATCTGGCTGGTACTGAAATGGCCCTCTCCTGTGCTGTACACAGGCTACTTCCAAAGAGGGCCTGAATACCGCTGCTGGAAGGTTGGGTGCATACAATCTAGGAAATGCAACACCCATGCTTAAAACCTCTGAGTGCCTTTTTTGAATGTAACTTCAAGGGACTTTCGCAAGTTCTGGGAGACAGCCATGGGTACAACCAGGTTCCCAGGTCAGTGCATGTCAGTTAGGTATGATCACAGGCTTATTGCAGATGAGAAAATAAACACAGCTTAAGTTCAAGCAGCTGTCCAAATATTACACTGCAATGAACTGATCTTTAGGAAATCAGGCTGAAATGCATTACTTAAGGTCCTATATAGCAAATCCAAGTCATTTTTGGTGACCCAAGCAGTGTCAGGTACACATTTTTCATATCAAGCACGGGACCTCGTATTTATTTTATGCCACTAAAAAAAGTTTGCCCCAAAAACGTCAAGAAGTATAGAGAAGTCTTCTATTTTCCAGATGAATGAAGGCAGCCGGAAATAGAGGGAGGAAAAAGTGCATATGCTGTTGCTGTGGCTGCCTGTGTACTGCTAAGCGAAAACATGACTGCATTAGGCCTAAACTGATCTCAGTTGATTTCCATTTCCACCAGAAGGATTGCCTGCTAGACCTGACAAATGTCCTCTTGTATCTCTTTTCTCTTTTTTTCCTCTCCATGCAGATATTTGAAGCAGTTGGTGAATGATGTCACTTCTGGTCAAATGTCCTGAAAAGATGAAAGCGTTTGCCTTGAGGAAACTATATTCTATTACTTGGACCCCATTTACTTTTCTCCTATTGTACTTTACAACTTGCAAGAGCTGTCTGTAGATAACAAGATTTTCACTCTGCAGGGTCATTTAAGCCATGGTATCTTTTGTCAGTGTCGGTAGTTGAGAGCTTTAATACTGTCAAAGTTGCAAAGGAGCAATTTGAGCAGGAGAGAGAGAGAATGCTAGCCATTTTCTTGTCCAATTTTGAAAATTATTTTTGCAAAGAGAAACCAGATACACACTATGTCACTACGCAACTAATCAAACAAGCAATTGATGGAAGCTTTTTAAAAAAATATTTCCGGTTGCATTTGCACTTAAGAGACTTACTAGGAAAACAAGAGGATATACCTCTGTTTAATGATCTATTTAACAATTGAACTAATCAGTCAATGATTTCAAGAGAAGCCAAAGAAATTCTAAAGATCCAGAACCAAAGGACCGAACTCTATTCATTTTCAGTTAGGGATCCTAAAAATCAAGTTTGTTGTTAAAACATCTACGCTGTATGATTAAAGATAGTCTGAATGTGCTAAAAAATGGGGGCATGATTCCATGGCTGGGAATTTGGGTGGTGTTCCAAACTGATTCATACAAAGCTCATTGCTGGATCAGGACCTTAGAAAGAACAATATGCCAATTTTGTGAGCAACAGGATGCTTTTAAAGACATGTCATGATCGTACATGACTAATAAATTCTTGGGATATATGATCTTCTTGTCGTGTGTAGGTTTTCTGGTTCTGTGTTAATGAAACATAATTTGAATGCACAAAAATGATTTTGAAATGAAGTCACAATATTGTGAATGCCAAGCATTTAAAAAACACTGAGTTGAACTGCAGAAATAGATCGAAGTGTTAAATCACAAACCTGGAGGTGGGTAAGAGATAACAGGACATAAATCAGGTATGTTTTTGGAAGAGGAGTAAATGGGGGTAAAGAGAAAATTAAAAAAAAGAAAGAAGGACAATAATGACAAAAAGTGGAACTGAAACACACCTCCTCTGAGCAGAGAAGAAGAGCAAAAAAATAATAATGGCGCTAGAACTAGAGATATGATAGAGAGGGTTTGGGTTTTTTTTTTTTAATTTGAATGAAAGAGATGATAGGTAAGGTTCATGAACCGCTATTTTTTGAATTATGAATGAGGTGCTTTCCTGGGATTTTTTTTGCTCCTGTAGCTACTGAAATACTCAGAAACTCATCCCAACTTTCATTTAAACAATGAAAGTCCTCCTTCCTACAAAGTGTCTGGTGGGTCTATTTTCTGCTTTCAATGTCTTGTCAGCCAAAGATTAAAATACTAGTCACCTGTTCATTCAATAACTTGTCAACATTTTAATATTTTCATCTACTGTCTCCTGATAATAGTAGTCTCCTGAAACAAGTAGTTCCTAAATCATTATAGGATATTGTCAGAAACAATCCTGGAAATTACAGTCTACAAGAGAGTATTTAAAAATGAGGTATGTGGTACCGAATTAAAGCTTCATAATGGATATTTAGAACTTTTTTAGAGCAGAAATGTAAGTCAGAAAATATAATTACACAGTACACTACAACTCCTTCATTTTTCTCCTTTTTTCCCCTTTCTGTACTTAAGAATAAAACTAGATGTGAAACATACATTCTTGCAACAACAGCATAGTCCTAGTTATACTCATTTTTATGACTCTAAAGAACTGTACGTATTAGATTACGCTAATAAAGAGTTTGCTTTACTGTTGTCATTATTACACTCCTGTTTATTTTTGTTTCTGATGTGAAGAAAACAATAATAAAATAAAAAAAATTACGTCAAATCCTTCAAAAATTTTCTTGGCCAGGTCCTGGTGCACCGAGTAACTCTTGGATGATTACCTCAAATGCTCTGACAAAGTATCCACCTTAGCTGTTCACAAAACCTTTTGTAAGAAATCCTAATTTACACAAACAGATTTCATTAAGGGTAGTTCTCCTGCCTCCAGAACTAAATACTGGTGATCTGATCCTAATTCCCTCAATGAAGTAATCTGAAATACTTCTTAAAAGAACACGGCATCAAAGACGGCCATGGGGTGCTTGAAAGTTGAGGTGATCGAAGAAGTTCAGTGAAGACCCTTAAAAAAATTGAGGAGTTGAATTAGTAGTTTTGGAACAGGATGGGTTTTTTCAAGCTAGATGAACTTCACAGAAGTAAAAAATGGATCAAAACAAAACTAAGAACTGCGGAGTTTTGACAAGGTGGAAGATCACACAGTTCAAAAGTACACATCCTTTGCAGGTGAAGTAACAAAAGGTTACTTAGACTAAGGACAGCTGCTGGGAGAAACTCTGAAGAACAGCTTGAACCAGTCAAGTCCCATCTAAACAGTGCAGAGAAAGTAAGTAGTCATACCAAATGGGTATGTGCTTCTATGTCAACACAGAAGGGGGAACAGGGATTAATTAAAACCGAAGTGAGAAATATCATACGAGAAGGATGCTAGAAAGAAAACAAATCAGCAGGTCTCTGTATTTCCAAGGCGCAAAATACATGGGGGAAAAAAACAAGAGGCAAGGTCACAGGAGTCGTGCTATGCTTTAAAGGAAGCACGCAGCCCAACCAGGTGATTAAGTTAACTGTATTGAGATGTAGCAGACTCTCCATGGATTAAAATTTTTATCCTTACGTAGGAAAAGCATATCAATAGGGCAGTACTATCACAGCCTGAGGAGGATGGAAAGAGGGAGTATGGTTCACTTGGGAGCTCTCAGATAGGCTGTCGCTGCAGAATATAGGCTAAAGGCAGGGTCTAGTCATTCCCATGCAGACTCAGTAACTATTACACCGGACCATGAAACTAAGGAAACCTTTCAGATCCCACAAAAGACTGCTTCCTGAAGCAGCTAAATGGGGAGCTAACAGGAGAAGCAGCACTCCTGAACATTATTTTTCTCACCTCTTTCCTAATACCTGGTTCAAAATGTAACCATCAAAGTACAACTGAGCACAAAGTACTTAGAGAAACCCTTGCTGTGTAAAAAAAAAAAAAAAAGAAAAAACCCCCCACAAACCAAAACAAACAGAAAATCTAACTTGATTTCAAAAGAAGGAACTATTGTTATTTATAAGGATCATATCAGAGAATCTTTCTTAGATTGGATTATCTGTAAAACAGATTCTAAAATAAATCCTCAGATGAGGGGGGTTGGATAGCCAGGACCAGACCATATTCTGCTAGCCATTCCTACACAACTCCAGTGTGGCATTGCTGAACTATTGCTTTTATATTGCGCAAAGTGGTAAAAACTATGAAAACCAAAAGAATCTGTAGAAAAAGTATTGTCAGGAAAAAGTAAATACAGTGCTTTCAGAGGAAAGGTAATTCTGTGAACATGAAGTATGTCTCAGTAGGTATTTTTATTTAGAAATTAATCTGAACAAATACAAGCATCAGTCACAAGAACACTACTTCTGTTCTCTTTTAGGGGTATCCAACAACTTCTAGCAGTACTTTTCAGTAAGTCCAAATGCCAGCTAAAACACTAGTAAGAGACAAAATCCATGATGTTCATTCAAAATTCTGATAAATTTAGAGATACAACCCTACTGTCTACATCGTAACAATTGCCCCAGTGCAACTATTGTGACTACCTCTAAAACCCGCATGCATAGTGTATAATCAGTGGACTAAATTCTGCCCGTAGTCACTTCATACAGTCTGGTTCATTTGCGCATCTACATGAAAGCCAGAATGATAGCGTGCTTTCTGCCTTAATAGCTTAGGCTTCCACACTGTAATCTAAACACTTAGCTATTGCAGCCATGTCACTATCGCCAGCCTGTCTACATATCCCTAATATTCTGAAATTTATTTTAAATTCTGTGTGCTCTACTGTTGCATTTGCTATATTGCTTTGCTTCGGCATGTTGAAAAAAACCCCATTTCTTTCAAATAAGCAGATTTTCATATTGGGTAACTAAAGGGTCTATTTTTATAGTTAGAATTAACTAAGCACAAGAACTGAGGCAAGGACTATGATTAAAGTTTTAGAAAGAACTCTAAATAACTTTATACACATTAATACATGTTTGGAATTGTGTTCAGATCATATAAATTATATAGAATTATACCCTTAGACACCTGTGCTGATAGGGACATTGAGTGAGAAGTTTTTCCAGTGTAAGGCACTGCGTAATTAGCTCAGTGTAGGAAATACACCAAGTAATTACTTTTTTGCCTGCCTAAATCGGCCTTGTAGGTTCAGTTGAGGATAGGAATCCACCAGCTGTTAAGCAGCTACTGTGTTTCACCTTGAGTAGCGTCTTTTCAGCAATGCAGCAGGCAAAATAACTCCTCTAAGTCTATAAAGTCTCACCATGCTTTTGAACAGACCAATATACGTAGAAATCTAACATCAGCTGTGCAGCTGCGCAGTTGATGAAACCTTTCTGTTGCTGTCTCCAGTAATACAGGATTATGCAGCAACAACTCAGCGTGCAGATCTCACCGCTGCAGTCCTTTGAGTTACTGGTAGGGAACACCATCGGTTCTCCGGGATTTTTGTAGTGTGTATGCGCAAGATGACATAGCATTTTGAGTAATCAAGTACTGATAGGAGCAGGATACAAGTATAAGTGGATCGATAATTTGATCAGGCAATGCAACTTTTTGGCAAAATGTAACGGGTCAGTTTATTTAGGGAGTTGGACTTCTTTGCACAGTTCAAATAGAAAGCCAGTCACCTGACACCCTTCAAAGGAACATGTCCTAAGGCTGACCAGTGCTTGCACGTCTCCTGAGCACAGTGCCGCAAAGACACCACCAGCTGAGCTCTGAAAACCGTTTATCCACAACAGTGCAGTCCCTCTGCCTGAGAGACTCAAAACTCTCTCCTAAGAGAGTTTATCCTTCCGAGTGCAGTGCTGTGCTATTGTGGCCAAATTGCTTCTGGTTTCAAGGCTCCAACGGATTCTGTAAGCGCTACACTATGTCCTCATTAGTGCTGCTACATACGAATTAAATGGGGAGTGGGAGGCAGGGGGCACCAAGGCAGCTTGAGCCAGCTGAAGCAGAGACGGATGCTGCTGTCCCTTCTGCTGACTCTTGTTCCTATCCTGTGCCAGCAGTCACATGTTTAACTGGCTCTGGGAACTCACCTGGCCAAAAATAACCCACTCTTTACAAATAATCTTAATTTTCAAAATTATGCCCCTTGAGAGATTGCACGTTTTTCAACAGTAAGCAACATGAGATGCACCACTGAATGGAAACTTGTTCCAGCTAAACAAAATTAATAAAGCAAGGTGCTACAGATATTTGTATTAAGTCATAAAATGTTGGCCCTGGTTATTTCCACAGGGAGGCTGGTGACAATTATGAAGGTGCTAACTTTGAAGATGCATAGTGCATTTAAGTTAGTTACAGTGGCAAAAGAGCCTGGAAAAGGACTTCAAACATTAGGGTTATGTAACAGTACAGGTACTTTTAAGCAGTAACAGTAAAATGAAACCAATATTCTTTGCTAAGCCTCAGGTCTGTCAACATCCACTTCAGGAGAGTACTCCAGGCTGCCTTGGATCAATAATAAACCCACATTCTGAACCTGGCAGGTTTCTTAGAGATCTGGTCCCCCAACCACACAGCTCTGATCCATGGTGCCAGTGTAGAAAGAAGTATGGCAGGTAAATACCTCCAGACTCCAAATGGAGACCAACTATGGACCAAGTACAGTAATTGCCTAATTGCCTACTGCCACCATGTCCTCTGTGGACTGTGAAAGTTTGGGATCCACTGCGCTGGAACCACGCTCTGAAAGGTGCTAAAGGCTCTCCTGAAAAGTCCTAAATATGCAGCAAAATAGTTCACTACAAGGAGAAAAAACAGATTATATCAGAGGTGCCAAGGGCTACAGCAGAAAACTTTGGGAAATTGCACAGAATTAGAGTACAAGGGAGAAAAACTGCATAGTATTTCCTTAAAAAAAAGTAGATGCTTCAAGGAAGAAAGCTCAGAGAAAAGATGTTAGGTTTTCAGTCTGTTGGGGTTTTTTTGTTTGTTTTGTGGGGTTTTTTTATCCCCAGCTGAAAGCAGAGGAAATTTCATTACTGGATTACAAGCGAGAATATGGTTGGGCCCAAAGTAGAAGTAAAAGCTAACAGGTAATATTTTATTTTTTCATAAAGACTCTAAATATTTCATATCATTATTGCAAGGTATATACACATAAAGTGCCATTCTAATAAAGGTGGGCTGTACTATAATATTGGTGATGATGTTTAGAGCTTCAGTGAAAAAATATTGAAAGTGCACCAATTACAGGCACAAGTACTTGGAAGCTGCAGAGACTACCATCAAGTGTGCATTCATGAAGCCGCAAGTAAAGAAGTAAAAGAGACAGCTGCAAACAAATAAATGTTCACGTCCATGCTCTAAGCGTAGATAGGCAGACAAGCAGTAGACAGCTTACCTACTTTTAAGGCCTAAAGACAGATGGACAAAAGCAACACTGCCAGGTAGCTAGAGTTAATTTGAAAAACCCAATCAGGCCACCAAAATCCAAGAACCACAAATCGACCATCCAATGTAGATGATGGAAACATTATTGGTAGCAGCCAGCTAGGAAACAAGTCAGGCATCATTTTCTAGGACTACCAGAACCAAACAGAAGACCAAGGGATGAACCAGCTAACCGCAGTACCTAGTGAACAGATGCCCACCCAGCACAGAGATCACACGAAGAGTTAAGAAGTGAAAGAGCCAAACCCACAGTTCCCAGACTGAATAATTCTTCACAATTCACATAATTCACACAGATTGAAGCTCAAAATCAATGTTTTCAGCGGTTGCTGAAGGTTATGAGTATCATGCAGTATTTTAATAACATTTTTTTATTTAAATAAGTACCTCAGGAGAGGAGTACAAATATCAAGTGTCTTTTGCAAAGATATATCATACGGTTCCGATTCAGCAATATTTAATTCAACTGCTGCACAACTCCTTCTATTAAAAAAGCCCCAACAAAACCCCAACCTTTTACCACATCCTTGGCTTTCTTTGTCCAACAGCAGTTTGCTCTGGAAATTTTTACTCTGCGATGGCACTCTGGTAAACCTGGCAAGGAATTTTGTGTGGTGAGACGGAGCCAGGCTTGGAACCATTAAAGAAAGCTAATGTCAAGCCCACCAGCTGTGGCATTAAAACTACTTTGTCACACGCAGTTAAAAGTGGTTGACGTGGCCTATGATGAAATATGACCAGGAACACATGCAAGAACTTTGTAATTTTGCCTTTATGGAAAACATGATTATGCATTTGACTCCTGAGATGGGATGTGACAGCTTCTGCACCCTGGCCTCCAAGAAGGATGCAGGCGTCACAGCACTGATGACAAAACTGACCGAACGGATCTAGCAGCTCAAGTGACAGGTCGTCCTGTTTGGTTGTCTCTGTTGCACACCCCTTGCTCAACAGTTCTGCTGAGTGAGAAAAAACGAACCTAACCAAACCAAACCACCAGTGGGACAGACTGAACCAAACAGAGCCACGCAGAGCACTCGCCAGGCTCTCACAAGCAATCGCTGGGAATAGAGGCGTGCCGTGCTCTGCACAATAATTAAGTTGGAAAATGATCTGCCGAAAAATGCAAGGTCTCTTCTGTTCTCATCACCTAACAGAGAAGCCATTCACAGAACGACGGGATATGGGAACGGGACCTTGGCTAATCTGGTGGTGTGAAAAGCGGCTGATGCACACCAGGCAGCTACGCACATCCCTGCCTGTGTGTCACTGCACAAAGCGCTGCAACAAGGAGGTGTGAGACGCTAGCTCTGAAAAAAACAAGTTTGTTTTCATGGTGTTTCGTACAGCCAACCTGATGTTTTCACTGTGGAGATGTTTTATGTATATACACAAATATATGAAAGAATCCCAAAACTCCACTGTGAGACACTACATGGAAAAAGACCAAGACCATAACCAAAAATAGATCAGGCAGAAAGAAATGAGGCTAGCCCTCTAACCCTGTCAAGAGATTTGAAATAGCACAGTATGAAATCCATAGGAGAGCAAATCCCTTTCATCCCGCACAGTTATCCCTTGTTACATAGTTGTTTTTGGCTATCTCCTTTCAAGCTGTAAAGGCCTAAATACTTCTCTGCAGAAATTAGAAGTTTGCCTCGGTATAAGATGATAATTAATAATTCTGAGTTATCTAAAATGCAAATTAGGCTGCCAGATACGTTCCATTAACGATCCTTTTAAAGTTACAACAGTATTTTCAGAAAATTATTTCCTCATAAATGTAGGTCAGTGACTGTACTTCACTGATCAGATAACTGGGATATCTTAACCTACTTAACGGAGTTTAAATTTAAACTTATTTCCAAAAGCATCCATTGCAAAATGATACGTGTGTGTGTATATATATATACACACACATATATGTGTGACATCTGTACATGTTTTTTATATATGTGTGTGTTTTATATATGTATATATAGTATCTACGCATATATGCTCCTAAATCCAATTTAGAATGACTGAAAAAGTAGATCTCAAATATTATAATAAAATCAAAACATATAAAACATTAATGCCATAGCCCTTGATTACTTCTAATTACAACTCAACCCAAATTTTCAAGCTGACCTGCCATATTGCCCACTCTCACTTCATGCAGCCAACGTTTCACAGCTTTGCAAGAGAGTAAGAGATGCTAATGCTCTGGTGCAGTTCCACACAAAATGACCCTTGACACGCTTTATTTGTTTTTCTAATTAAGTGCTTCGCCAACCCACAGAGCAATATGGACACATGTAACTCTGTGCACGTACGTCATGCTTCTCCACTCCTGCAAATGACTCCCACCTTCCTGGAAACACACATGCAAACCTCCTACCTCCCAAATGCAAATGGTATTAATTATCAAAAAGTACCTAAATGTTTACAACAGATATTTAACATTTTCATCAACATGCTTCTTTACTTAAAGTACCAATACAAAAATAGGTGGAATAAGGGCAGTATTTGCCAAACTAGAACCAGAAGTAATGTGAATTTACAGTTTTCATGCAATTCTGCTTTAAACAGTTACTCAAAGATATACCCGTTGCCAAGTGATTTACAAACTTCTTATCATTAAATAAGGTCAAATTTTTAAACAGCCACTATCCACTCACTCAAATGAACCGTGACTCTAAGTTCTACCCTTGCTTCTAGTATTGGAAAGCAGAGGACTTCTAGTCAGGGTGAAGAGAGCAGCATTGCAGCATTGTCTGCAGTGGACTCTCCAGTTTACGTTTCTTGCCCTGAGGTGTTGGCCCTTCCAAGGACTTGTGAATTTGAACAGAATACAACCCACAGTGCAAAAAAAGTAAAGTTCACAGCATGTTGAAAGCATGCTTTTGTTTGTTAGTCCTTGAAACTGAGCCACTGCGGGGCGCAGACAGTATCTGCCCTATCACTGATGTCCATCTGAGGGGCAGCAACAACCACGGTGAGCAACCTGGCACCACGGATCTGATGGTCACGCTCTGCCTCGCTCTCCCTGCTGGTACCAGCACCAGTGTAGCCACTCTGGAAGAGGAATGCCAGTTCATTTTAATTGTTGGACTGAACAGCCAGCAAGTGGTAACTCTGTGATGATTACGAGCAAGATTATCACTAGATCAGTCATTTCTTACTGTTAGATATGTAGAACTATAACCACATCTCATTTTTGTTACCCTTGCAGATCACAGTGCATGGTTTCCCATAACCTGACATAATTCAAAAGCCTGAATTAACTTTACTGAGACATCATCCCACTCTGATGTAGAGAAAAGTGGAACAGAAGAAAAAAATAAGGGAGTGGAAAGCAATTTCCAAAACCTGCTACCAACAGCATGGGCATCAGTAACATCTCTAGGAAAAAGCTCTACTGAGAACATTACTGAATGTGCCCCAGGCACTAGCACAGTGAAGCAAGCATAAAATTTTAAGTGGGTAACAGGCCATAAAGTAAGAGTTTCTTTGATAATTAAATGTACTATATTCTTGACCATAATCTCCATGAAGGTAACTGTGATACGAAAGTCTAGATATCCAGGCACATGTCTAGAGACCAGTTACATTGACACCGACAGAAAGCACAGAGAGATTCCCCTTCTGTAAGAGCTGAGTAAAGATGTCCCTCGGCTGCTGTACACAGAGCAAATACCTGAGGTGAGGCTTACTTCATCCCAAGCAGAAACAACAGCAGAGCGCTGCAGTCTTCCTCTAGTTCAGCTGGTTTCTTGGATGCTTCCCTTACACCACCCTCAGTTTGAGCTCAGCTTTCCCTCTCTTAGCTACAATCCTTTTACACTCTCATTTGGCCTCACTTTCTGCTGCATATATATGACAGGCGGCTGTGACCATTCCTTGAGCCACGAGGAGAAACTCTTTTCCTGGAACAGATCAGTGCTGGAGACACACATGCAGCAAACCCTTCAACAGGACTGGAAGCGCACTGCTGGAGCGCTCACTACCAAAAGCATACCTTCAGAGGAAGGCAAAGGACACAGTGTCAGAGCGACTGGCAAAGAAGGCAGAAAGAATTATTTGCAGAAGACATAGGAAGCTTTTGAATAGATGGGACAGTTCCTTACCTTCCCTGAAATCAGCTTCTTGCTAAATATATGTACATGTAACTTAAGGTAACATGGATGCATTAATGATACGATTACTATGATAATTTTTTATCCTACTTCAGCACCTTAATATTTACTGTTTACTATCAAGCACAATAAAAATACGTTTATTTAGGAGGAGGCAGGAACCATCTTCCTGTTTTGCACTAACACACCACTCAGTTCAACAAAACATCTTTTCTGGGGTATTTTTTAAAATTTATTTTATTAAATTTACTTTTTTGGGGCAAAAGTGTTAAAGAGGTATCAGAGAAAGGAGATTGGAACGTTTTGGGGGGTTGATTTCCCTGTCCGATTAAGCTCTGCCTGACCCTCCCTTCCCCTTTTATTTCTCTTCATGGCATTCATTTTCATAGGGGTTACTAATACAAAAGGTGGTGCTATATACTCTGACAGTTGAGTGGGAGGTGACTAAGGGACGGCTTCTATTTTAAGATAACCTACATGTCACATTGTCTTTCCTGTATCATAGCTCAAGAAACCTTCCCCTTTCAGGGGTATAGAGGCCATAATGCTGCTTTTAAGTGGCGCCAAAGAAAATTCTAAGAGTATTTTTTATTCTTTTTCTAAAGGGAAAACATACCAACCTAAGTAATCCAGACCTCCAATTTCCACACATTTGTCAGACTGCTTAGTATGTGCTTCTCATATGCTCTGTCTTCGGTGATTGCTAATGCTCTGGAAATGCGCGGCCCTGATTCTGTATTGCTTGTGCTCATCAGTGTGATTAAGAACAAAAACCTAAGATGTGTAGTTACAACCACACGATAGCCCAACCATGATCCCTTCTGGTAACACAGATACCACTTAGCGGTGTGATTCCGTCTGATCGTATCTTTCTTTCTCCTCTGTGTATGATCTCATCATAGCAAACTACATTATTCCTGTTACTGAGCATATGGCCACAAGAAAAGTCTTAAAATGCCTCTTTTAAATGTTTTCAGAGTACTAATTCAATGATAGTAAATGAATTCAGGGGTTATTTGATAAATAGTTATAATCAAACACAGAATTAACAAAGCAAAAAAACCATCAGGGCATAGATTTTCAGTTTATATAAGCTAAAGTCACTGGAGCTGTGGTGGTAAGTATACTCTGGATCAGGGAATAAAGTTCGATTCTTAATTGTGGAATGTATAAATAAACCTCTCTCTCCTGTTTGGACAGGCTCTCGTAACTAATGAAGCACCTATCACTATGTTTTTACTGCCGGTGCCTGGGCAAACAGTTGCACAATTACACCGGTACCATTTCAGTATGCACTTCTGATTGTCCGTTTGGTACCAGCGGTTCCTATCTTGACCTTTGAAACACAATGTCCTACTACAGTCTAATAATTAACAAAGGCCAATCACAAACTGACTAGTTGTGCAGCGCGCAGCCATTGTTCACGTGCTCATTTAGGGAACCACTAGCCTGTGGTGCTCATGGAGATGCCCGTGGGGACCACAGTGTGACTCAAATGGCCACGCAGCAGGAACCCAGTCCTGTGAAGCTGTCACAACCTTCTCCTGCAAAACCAGAGCTCAGGCTCCCAAAGCCCTTTCTGCACCGCTCTATTCAGTTGCAAGAACTAATGCCTAGAGTTAGAGGCTTAATTCTACCAAGATAATGGGGATTTGCATGACTAGGTACCTTTTGGAAGTTTCGGCCCAAGCTTAAATTCAACAGCTAAGAACTTTTCAGCATGCAATCTCGGAAGATGTTCCAAGCAAGTACTCCTGGCACAGCTGCAGCATTATTGCGACACAGCTTCTGCAGCACAAGTCATCTAGGGGTATCCGCCTCAGGCCCAAGCTGGAAGACCAAGGTCTTCTGTCATGAACAGGGAGAGTCAGACCTCCTTCTGCAGAGGCAAGGCATTTAAAGCCATTTCTCAGAGTTTAACCACTTTTGCTTTGCTATGTCCAGTAAACACCGAAGGTAACAGGACACATTGAACCATTTCTATCTGTGTGTATTTGTACTTAACAGCTTGTACGTGTCCCTTCTGATGTGGAGCCTGACAAATGGCAAGCAATGCCCGAGTCAACATTCATCAAACTAAGCCCTAGTGGTAAAAAAGGTGATTTCATGCCTATTCTTAGCACACGCTTCCATGTGAAGCCAAGCGTCCATCAGCATCCAAGGTTTTCAAGGTGTCTGCTAGTAAAGGCCTGGCTGTGGAGAAATTACTATGAGGCAGCTGAAAGCAGTCAACCATAGACTGACTTGGGTGTAAATCCACATACGTATTTAGGTGCCCAATTGTCTCTAAAATCAACCTAGGGGCTCTGAGACATAAATACTTGTGAGGACCTGTGCCTCACAGTTCAAGTATCATTGAATATATGGATAGTATAGGATTGAATAGATAATACAGTCACCACCATGCCTGAAACTATTTCTAAATGGATATTTAGTCTGCATAACAGTGAGTAGAGGATACTTTTACAAATTTATACTTAAACATCTTTTAACGTCTTTTAAACATTTATTGAACAGTTTGGTGATGAGACCTGAGTAGGTCACTGCTTATCTGTGCAGAAAAACCTAGGAATTTATTTCAAGCCTCAGAAGTTAAGATGCTTTAATCCATGAAAGACTACAAGCAGCCAGAAGAACAAATCTTGAAATCTGTACTTTAGTTTTCCTTAGGCTTTTCTAGTCAAAATCCCCAGTGAAGTCAGAACACTTTCCTACGGAGGGTCACAGGCTCTAGCCCTGTACAGTTCTCAGATTTTCCAGTGTGCTAGTCTTGTGTTAATCATCATCTGAGCAGTCTGTATGAACAGAGCGAAGTCAACATTTGTACCTGAGGAAATAAAATAAATTAAAAAAAATAAAGTGTTTATTTTCTTTCTCCTATTGCCTGAGAAAGAAAGAGTGTGAAAGATATAAACAGGGACAGAAAGAGATAATCAAAGTAAGAGGGAATGAGAGAAAGAGGGAATGAGAGAAAGAGGGAATGAGAGAAAGAGGGAAAGAAAAACAACAAAAGAAAAATAATAAAAAAGTATGAAGGGAAAAAAGAAAAAGAAAGACAAAAAAGAACCAAATAAAGAAATGGATGGACGGACAAACATTAAAAAATAGGAAATAAAGGAGTCTCTAAACCTGTGTGAACTAATTTCACTGGAGACAGATGACTTAACAAATAAGCGCAAGTTCTCATTTCACTTAAAATTAGTAAAAAAATGGAGTAACTCTTTAAAGTGTACTAAATTGAGTATACATAATTAAAACAAGCTTCTAATCTAGGTCATTGTTTTGTATAGTACTTGGATATGCATGAACACATTTGGTGCAGAAATCAGGAATAGTTATGCAAATACAGCTGAGGACAAGATCTGCTTCGTTTTCTAAAATTACTGTGCCTAAAACACCTCTTTAGTTGCACAAGAAAATTAAATAATGTTACCGCAGTATTTACCGTGTTCTCTAAATCTCACCAAGACTAATCACACTCCAAATACTAAAAACACATTACCCAAAGCACAATTAGAAAGGCACTGAAATAATTTTTTTGCATCTTTGTTTTGGACTTGACTTTTAATCTATCAACAAGTCATTTAAGTCCAGCCAAGTCAACTAATTAGCTGTTCATATACTATATTGATTACACCATATAAGAATGGTACGGTTTACAAACTGTCTGTTGGTGCTGCATTAATACTTAAATAAGACGTGCAAAAGCCAAGCTCGTAATGCTGTGATCGCAGGGAGTAGTGTATCACAAAAAAGCAGAACAACAACAAAGAATTTGATTCAGACCCTAAAGGTTGAAAATGCTGCTGGTCCACGGAGGATGTTTGCCAAGTGGTATATGAGTGCATATGGAGTTTGTGAAACAAGCTCGTTAACACAATCACTTTTTTCACACAGAGAGTACGCGTGTTGAAGTCAATGGCAAAGTATACATTTTTTCATAGCTGCAACCCAAACGTATTCTGTCAACCAAAAAAATCACCCTTTCTGCACTGGAATGGCGATAAGTGCCTCACCTGGGATTTAACCGTCATCTTCCAACAGACAGGAGTGGCAAAGCACACTGCACTGAGATGGGGCTGCGTGTCAGTCCCTGCCTGGGTGGTAGAGGAAGGACACTGCTGCAGCACAAGAGGAAATCTGCCAGCTTTCTTATATCACACTAGTCATATTTACAGCCCAAACCTCACGTACAAGTACAGTTGTACAGCATGTTTCCATGCCTTACTTTCAAATAGTCCAGACCTGACTGAGGACAACAGTGGTATTTTTTCACAGGGGGAATACGATTTTGAATGTAAAATAATCTTCCAGCAGACAGACAAATGCTTCTGCTTGAGAGCACAGTGTTTATAAAATAGCAGGCCCTTTAGTTGCCCTAGAAACTGTATTTGTAAAGGGCTGCAATTTATATTGTCCTGGAGGCTTTTAACATTTGCATCAAAGCTTCAGAAGATGAGAACTGTCAGTGAGTATTTATTCACAAAAAAAGCAAACTTCACTTTAAGAAGGTTGAGTGGTTTATTATTTTTTTTCCCTGGCTGATGATAAATGATCTTTCAAAAAGCAAAGCAAAAAAACCCATGAAGTTGTACTTTTGTGAAGTGTTTATGGAAAGTCAAGAGCAACACACTTAGGATGTTACACTGGATGGTCAGGATTACACAGAGAACTTCTAACCAAATAGAAGGGGAAAAAAAAAAAAAAGGAAGGAACGCCAACAGTTTAAGTACTGTCAGCATTTTCTGTTTACCGCTGTTCCGTACTGACTCTGGGGCTGCATCTAGAAACCTCCATCAGATTAAGACCTACTCTCTAATTGCATAGTAAAGGAGATCTCCTTAGAAAAAGCATGAAATGTGGAAAGCTAAAATTAAGCAGGCAGGAAAAATTGAATTTAGTTCAGATACAAAGCCTCTTAAGTTTTAGGAGCAGAGAGCGCTTTATTTTTTTCAAGAACTCTGACAAAAACCCAACCCTTCAGCTACCATCAGAGGTTGACAAATTTAAGTTGTACAAAACACCGTGCAGAAAGACCCAACACACTTCCTACTGTTTTCTCAAGATACCAAAAACAGTCTATGGAGAAGTCTTGATGCTCATACTCAAGGAAACACACCACTGAAGTCACTGGGTGAATTGTTTATTTCATGACGAAGCAGAACAGTCAAAGAAATACCCTTTGATTTTTCTCATTTCTGCATCAATTTGTACTTTTGGATAGCGTAGGGAATGGAAGCTGCACCAAGACTAATTCCTGTTTTGAGGGTCTTGCAGGAGAAGAGTTGAAGACAAAAAGCAGAAATTTATATTTGTGGGCCGTGCAATAGAAGAATTCAGAAAAGATATCAAAAAAGAGACCTTCCCCGAGTCATAGAGTCGCATAGAGATGAGTTAAGGGAAAATCTTTGAGAGGTCCGTGTAAGAACACTAACAAGGAAAAATGACAGACAGAATGAGAAATTAAGAGTCCTCTGACTCACTTCCTTTGGGAGAGAAAAACTGAATGAGGAAAGAGTAAAAAATAGAAAACAAGCAGGATACTTCTCTCAATCACTTTCAGAAGGAATCTGCTCTATCTTTGTGTAGGTGATTGTATACTTTAGAGTAGCATTTGCAACATTCAAATGTAATATTCAAATAGCAAAAAACAAGCACAGTGAAAGTTTCACAAATGAAAGCAGACAAGAGGAGGGAAATGGTCATCTTTCTCAATATTTTATAAAACAAAGCCACTTAAATTCCTCACATCATAAACTTTTAACCTGTTCTTTGATCGTTTTGATTTGTTCTGCTGAAGTATGCCTCAACCATGTGCTGTCAAACATACAGCTACAGGTGAAAGTCCATAATGTGCATGGCAAGATTTTTCTAACTCGCAGTACTTGCGAAGCTGC
This sequence comes from Steatornis caripensis, assembly GCA_013398225.1. NCBI lineage: Eukaryota > Metazoa > Chordata > Aves > Caprimulgiformes > Steatornithidae > Steatornis > Steatornis caripensis. Next base: position 93,526 of record VZSC01014383.1, read on the forward strand.
TCCTGGGAATTATCATCAGTTAGCAATAGGTTACAGGACAGCTTCCCTCTTCTTTCTGGCTTAACTCACCACTGACTCTGTCGAGCTTCCTCTCAAGCTGGCCAGGTCGTGGAGAAAAAGAAGCCAAAATCCTCTGCAGATAAGCCAGTGTACTGCCTCCAAAAAGCCCATTACTATTTCTTTAGAAATGCCATACAGAAATTAAAATCATCTTTGTAGAAAACAACATTTAAGGACCATCTTCGTTTTTGAGATTTCACATTGCTTTGTGTTAGTTTCTTACCACTATCAGAATTAAAAAACAATATGCTCTGGCATAACTCCATTCATCTTTATCTCAACATTCTATCTGCGATACAGAACTATAATGAATAGCCATTCACATGTACAAATTACGGCTGGTTTCCTCTAAAATGTAATGGAAAATTACTCAAAATATATTTGTAGCTTCACTTTGCCCAAGAAAGAAAGAATAAAGTGAAACAAATCCAACTATTATTGGAAAACATATAGATGAATAGCTATTCTTGGTTGTGTACATTCATGTCATTGCTTTGGGTAAACCAAATCAACCTTTCATCTACATCTCATGCAGTTAATAACAAAGTTACTGAGGCAAATACATTGAAAAAAGTTTAAGTGGCTCATAAACATGCTCCATTTAACTGTAACGTGAAACTCCTCACTCTTTTATGAACATCCTGCTCCAAGTTATGCAGACCAGAGGAAAAGGTTCACCTCCAAGTAATTGAAAAGAAGAAAACATGATGGTATGGCTTAGCCCAGAGTAAATGGAAATATTTTAAACTATTCCTTGAGGTTTTATGATGCTTAAGATGAAGTCTTTATGAAATTCCTGTCCCAAACAACTGCGGCTGGAGTCAGAAGACTCACAATCTATTCTGATTGACCTTGGAGGTTTGAAAATCATCTTCCTTCTCTCTCTCTAGTCTTTTTTCCGTTCTTTGCCATGTCTAGCAGAGGACAACGGATTGCCTTCATTTGTGTGCTCGTACAGTAAGCAGCGAGTTGAGAAGCCAGTCAAAGCTGACATCTGTCGGCATTACCATAACATCAATGGTAAATAATAATGACAAGCTGAATTTCAGCCTAGAATTTGATACGTAAGGTTCGTGAGCAATCCCTTGTTTGCTTTGTGTTACTGTTTTCTCAGCTGCAAGGAGAAAATAGTACTTGAAAAAGAAGCATCTTAAGCAAGCTGTGCTTCCCTGAGACACGACTGCGAAGTGAGACTGGTTTCAGGATATACAACTTGTGTATTTTACAGCACCACATCGTTAATTTTCAGCAAGTGCTATTTCATGTTTTCCATTAATTTGCTGCAAGACGTCTTTATCTGAATATATGCAACTACAGTGCTATGCAAGGCCTCTTCCTGAAAGACACTGCAAGACAAATTTAAATGCATTGCGAATCTCCTTCTGCTCTTGACTGTGACTGGATGCAGCAGTGCTGAAAAGCACGTGTTAATACTGGGTATCACCTTTGCTATCGAAATTAAGGAGCTTTTTGAGTGCCTGCTTTGTAACTCCGGTATTCAGAAACAAATGTAGCCAAAGTAATAGTATAAGATAGAAACTGCCTAGTTTGTATGCAGAGAAGATAGTTTCTGTTCATTCTGAAAGGAATAACATATTGACATTACAGTTCCATGCTAACATGCAAAGCCCATTGATTCCCTGTATCAAACTCCCATATACTATCTTTTATACTTGGTACCAGACAGATCATTACTTGCTCCAGAACTAATGGGTTCTGTGATTCACAGAAGGTTCATCGTCAACAATGGGTTCTGTGATCCACCATTTATGAATATAAAACTTCTTTATGGACACTTGTCCTGGTTTTGGCTGGGATAGAGTCAATTTTCTTCATAGTAGCTATTACAGGGCTATGTTTTGGATTTGTGCTGAAAATAGTGCTGATAACACGGAGATGTTTTCATTACTGCTGAGCAGCACTTACTCAGAGCCAAGGCCTTTTCTGCTTCTCACACCGCCCCAACAGCGAGGAGGCTGGGGCTGGACAAGAAGTTGGGAGGGGACACAGCTGGGACAGCCGACCCCAACTGGCCAAAGGGATATTCCACACCATATGTCATCATGCTCAGCATATAAAACTGTGGGAAGAAGAAGGAAAGAGGGGACATTTGGAGTGATGGAGTTTGTCATCCTAAGTAACCGTTACGCGTGATGCAGCTCTGCTTCCCTGGAGATGGCTGAACACTTGCCTGCCAATGGGAACTGGTGAATGAATTCCTTGTTTTGCTTTGTTTGCGTGCAGGGCTTTTGCTTTACCTATTAAACAGTCTTTATCTCAACCCGTGAGTTTTCTCACGTTTACTCTTCTGATTCTCTCCCGCATCCCATTGTGGAGGGAGTGAGTGAGGAGCTGTGTGGGGCTTAGTTGCTGGCTGGGATTAAACCACAACAACACTGATGCAATTTTTAAAGTTTTGGAGCATTTCAAGATGCCTAAAAGGGCACCTTGTAGGAATTCTAAATCTTTAAACAAATTTTATTTGCTTCTAGCCATTTTTAAAAGTCACTTCCTTCTTTTGGCACCATTTAACAAACTAGTCCCTCTATATAAATGGCTGAAGTGGGGATCCTTTAATTGCTTTTGAAACATAAGAAAATATGATTGTTGATCCTTAACAGTAATTTATGTTTGCAAATTGCTTATAAAGGTTTGGCACCTATGCTGAAGGCTGTTCCAGGACCCATCAATGAAAAATGCTGTTTAAGAGGCTACAATAAATCAACCCAGACTTTAGTTATATCACCTGATTTACTTATTTTCAAAACATCTGTATCTAAATTAATGCACATATGGTTAGCTACAAAGTGAAAAGTTAGGCTCCATTTACAAAAGATGTTATTGGCTTAATGCCATTCCCACTGAAGTTCACGTAGCAGTGAAGACAACACGGCCACTGTTACAACACGAGGACACAAACTGATAGTACAGTAAAAAAATGCATTTCTGCCCTCTTTTTCACAGTGGTTCCTCATTCCTATTCCCAGCCTCTTCATGCCAGCACAGAATCCCATGCAGGTATTAACAGGACTAGCGAACTCATCCATCCGGGAGCTCATCTTACCAGGCTGGTTCTAACCCGCATTGGCTCCCTGGTCCATTCAGTGCGGGGCTTCTACTGTATTTGCGTGGTGAAAATGGGTTAACAGGGGTGTGTATCCACATCCACAGGACTACTTTTTTCAGTGGTAAAGATGACTTAAAATATGGCCTGAGAGTAAAACTAGGCCGTTAATAACTGCTCTAGGAAACCCAGAAAGAACTAGCTGGCCTTTTAATTACTTATCCAACCCTAATAACTCACCTGTGAGACTTCCTTCCTCCTAGACTCTGAATATCTGATGTTCCTGGAGTCTGAACAAAGTCTAGGCACTGCCTTTCAACACTGGAGATTTCTGATTCCCTGATCAGAGGGCAGTGCTTGAGCATCACACCTGCTAATGGTTTCCAGGTTTACTATTCAGGACATAAACAGCAAATGTGATGATATCACGAATTATGACCAGGCTTTGTTACCTATCCTGTTATCTGGCCTGTGTGTTAGCACTTCTGTGCCACTTCATGATCCACACAGAGATGAGATTACAACAGAGAATGCCAAAATGAACCTGGCTGTGTGATAGAGCATCTCATGATACCAAGCTTGACTGACAGATTTCCAGAAGCATGCCTTAGGTGAGACAGTAGAGTGCTACCACCCTTACCAAAGGCACAGGCACAACTGACCTAGAGTGGAAGGAGTGACTCCATAGCGCAGAAAGTGAATGCACCAGAACATGGCGCACCAAGGTGTGTCACACCAAGGCTCTCCTGAATACAGAGACTTGTGTTCCACTTTCCTTGAGTCAGAGGAGAAAATGTATTAACTGGAGTTCCTGTTCTGTTTGCACACATTATACAGCTGGCACAAATATGAGTTAGGGTTTGTACATGGAGCACCCCACGCTCGAACAGTGTGCTTCAGACCACAAGGGCATCGTCAACAGGCTGGTGCAAAGAACAGTTTGCTTCTTGTCTTTGGCATTATGTTTGACTGACACTGACAGTCTTCTGTGTCCATCAGTTTAATAAGGACTAAATTAATCCATAAAATTGAAGGCGGAACCAAGCCTCTGGTGTTATAAATTGTTAAAAGGAAGTCCAGTATCTGTTTACATCTCAATAATTTTGTCTTGAAAAAAAACTTCCTCCACTCCTCACAACAACCAATCAACATCTACACTTTTTTATTATATTACATCTAGGTATATAATAGAGTAATATTGTATTACGCCTAGACCACCAGTAGACCTTTGGTGGCCTATACTGATCCCAAGAAGCTTTCCAACAGGAAATAGTTTAACCAACTCTGAAAACAACTGTGAGATTTCCAGATGCTAGAGAGCGAAATAACTCTCCCGAGGATGAGTAACCTGACCCCTAATGGTTTTTCTTTCTTCAGCTACTCCAAGACGGCCTGCTGCATAACAGCTTTTGAACTACTGTACCCAGTAGTTTCCAGATGCCTTAAGGGTTCCTTAAAGGAAAAAATCCACACTCTCAAAATACTTTGCATTCACTGCAGTATGTCACAGAATGAGCCCATGCTGTAGCCAGTGCCTACTTACATGTTGCACCGCTGTCATTTGCTTACAAATCAAAGCCGTCGGTTCTCCCTTGGGACTGATTTAGGGTCAGTGTGACTTTTGCCACAGTAAGAATCACGGTATTTACCCAATATGTTCAAAGTCAAACACAGCAGCAGACTCTGTGTTTGCCTCACATTCTATTGTTATACATGTTAATACCACCAATGCAGACGCCCTGTGAACTTTCATTACAATTCCATGTAAGACATACATATTACCTCATAAGCAATCTTAGCAAAGCAACACTCGTGTTTGCATACAGACTAAGAAAACAACTTTAAGTTTGCTGGGCTTGCTGAGTTACCAGTAGTGATGCTATACAAAAAACTCACATTTGCATCTCAGAAACTGGACTATCGGCATCAGTCTTTCTTACACATTTTGGTAGGTCATCAAAATATCTTTAGACAGGAAAAAAACTAGAACTTTGGCAACATAAATTTGAACTGCAACTCTAAAGAAGAAAAGACATTTCCCTCAAACATCTCCATTCTTGGAACTCCTTAGTTGCAATACAAAAAAAAATATTCTTTTCCAAGGTCTTTTTTTTTTTAATTACAACTTCAGAAAAAGGTTTTCAACTGTCTTACAACAAAGCAGTTCTAAGTCTTTGATTTTTCAGTCTTCTTTCATGAGTGGAATGGCAGCAACTATCATACACAGGGGAAAATAAGCCAAGATAGCACCTGATATCTCCCTGTGAAGAGAATTTCTTCGAGAATGTTAGATAATGGATTATATACGAGTCAAATCCTTACCTTTACGGAGGACCAGCAACTCTAAGTAAACTTTAAAAGACAATGTCAGGGGCATGGAAGACATTTTGTAATAAAGGCAATTTCTTGCTAGTTTAGATATTGTATCTTTTGCCCAAAAGAAGGAAAAATCTTTATGATCAGCAGCCAAGCTCAGTTCTTCAGTATACAATAGTGCTGGAGAAATGGGGCTTTTGCAAATGATACCATAGAGATTCGGGACTAAGGTTCACGAGTGTAGACTCACTAACTGACAAGACTGATGAAGTCCTGGGACTGAATGTTGCGCACCCTTAGGGAAATCAGGAAAGATCAACCTACTTTCTGCAGTCATCCCCATCCTAGTAGAATGTTTCCTCTTTTGCATCTGGTTGACATTCTCTTTTGGGGGAAGTTCAGTAGAGGTCACTGCACCAGGAACTGTAGTAGTCAGCACAAAACTGACAGGGACTGGTTCCACAAAAGCAACAGCAGAAAAAGAAAAAAAGCAAGCCAGCAAAATCATTGGGTCCTCTGATGATAAAATAGCAATGCTACAAAAATATCAGTTAGGAATAGGGAATAATTCATAGCTTTGCAAGTGGTTATTGCCCATTTCAGTACTTCTGTTCATCCCAATTGTAAAATACCTGCGGTAAATAACAACTGTAAAATTTTTCAGCATATTGTCCAAAGAACCAAGAGTAAGAAAGGTGCATTTTTCATGTCCCCTGCCCACAGGCAAGCTAAAAAAATCCTATAACTTACCCTGTACATTGCCCACCAAATAAATACAGTAACACATACAAGATTTGCACTAAATAGTCAGTGGGTATTCAGAAACTCATTCACAATTCCCTTAACGTTTCTGTCAGACATCAAACAAGGCTTAGAAATGATGCTGTTCTGATAAAAAAGCCATGTCAAACAATTTTATCAATCAACCTCTTCTAGATTTTAAATTTAGCAATAGCAATAGAACTGATTAACAGCCCAGCAAATGAAACTTGCTCTCTCCTTTTAAACATCATCATCCTTTTCAGTGAAGGATATTCCAGAAGCTGTTATAAGAAGAGCATGTGCTTAGTCAGAAAAGCGCATTACCCTCCTACCAAAGCCATTTCAGCCACTATGTTAATATTAACCAATATTGTGAAGTGCAGTTTAGAATAGGAATCCCCTCTTCAGTCTGTGGTCTCTTCAAAGGGAAAAATCAGACTAATCCTTTTAATAGTGTAAGCAAGAAGAAATGGGCTATTGATAAAGTACTTTATTTTGACTAATGGATGAGGCAATTAACTCAGCTATGATCTCCTCAATCTGCTGCTGCCTAAAATAGAGAGAAGGCTGCATGGAGAAGGCCAAATAAGCTAATGTAAACTTTCCATCCGGAAGAACACAAGAAGTTATCATTCGCCACTGTCATTTACATAACTGGGGGTGGGAAGAGGAAACTCACGTACTGAACACGGAGGTAACGCTCAGTTTGTTTCTCTGTTTTTGAAAAGCATAATTATTCCTTATATTTCAAGGCATAGATGAATGACAGATAGAGCACTCATCATAGCTAATCCAACCACAGACTTAAAAACTAGGCTTCTTCAACTCCCATAGCCCTGCTGCAGCTGATTTGCATTAAATCAGCATGTATAGCAGAGACAGCACAACGGTTGCAGAGTCCAGTACCAGAAATCACACAGGACATCTGTGAGGTGTCACCCTCAATTTCCAGAGCATAGCATCTAAGCTCTGTGACCCATAACCCCAGGTGAGGAGTAGCACCCAAATCTTTGACAGCCATGACAGCAGTGATCAGGAGTCTGCAGAGCAGACTCCATAGACAATCTGCAATGGTGGGAATTTGATCCTGATATAGCTCCTGTCTCTTATAGGCCCATTTGCCCATAAGGAGACGTTCCTTTCCACTGCCATTACTACTTTCATGTCATGAGGTAAACAAATAGATCTTGGCTTCCTACATTGTTCACATTAAATGGTTTGCCCTTTTAGTTAAATCACTCTGGATGAAATTATTATAGGCAAGAATAATTTTTGGCACATCATGTAAATCTCCCCAAAGCCCTGTGAGACGTATTTTGGTGTTTAAAAGTGAAACGAGGCTGAGGCCTATATCCTTCACTTTTAGATGAACACTGAGCAATTTAACTCAAAGGTTCATTTTGCCACATTGTATTTTATACAGATTAACTCAAACTCTGTACAGAAAGAAAGACATTCTTTAGAGCACTAAAAGGCTGCCCAGAGAGGCTGTGGAGTCTCCTTCTCCGGAGAGATTCAAAACCCGCCTGGACACGTTCCTGTGCACCCTGCTCTAGGCTAACCTGCTTTAGCAGGGGGGCTGGACTGGATGATCTCCAGAGGTCCCTTCCAACCCCTACCATTCTGTGACTCTGTAATTCTTTACTTAGAAGTCATAGGCCTATTCTCAAATTCATATGAACAAATTTCACAAGTTCTGCTCAAGCACAATCACAGAATCACAGAATATTCTTTTTCAGGCTGTTGGTACTTCAAATTAAGGATATATCTCACGTAAATCACTTTTACAACTGTGTTTATTAGTGTTATTTCATTTCCTAATTTTGTGGGGGTGGATAATTACTTTCATCTTCTAAGAGAGAACCATAATCAGATTTATGGAAATCAAAAAATATTTCTCTGCTATTGTAGTGTATGAATGAGCAACCTATGCAAAAAGAAAAACTGTCAGATTGGCTATAAGCACCCCTTAATTTTATGTGCTAACCACTGTAAAGAACATTTAATTATGTTTGCTTCTATGAAGTTGTACAGGAGCATGCACAACCACTTGTTACTGAATCCAGTAATGAACACCGTGCTCCAGAACAAACGTCTGAAAGGTGGTGTTATAGTGGAATATTGTTCTATAACGTTTTTCGTATTAGCCACACTTAGATGATTTCTTGCAACACGCATCTCTGGATGACAACGGACTTCTGTTATTCCTGAGCCACAACTAAAGAAATAACTGTATTTCTTACAGCCTTGTGACACTTCATTGTCTGCTTCAGAGCCACACTAGATCCACATTTCTGGGATTTTTGACTATTTCAAATCCTGCTGGAGAAAACAGCTTTTCTGTATATATAATGTGTTCGGTGAATTCGGGTCAGCAATGTTCACAGAATCACCGAATAATGATTACAACTCTCAAGAGTTGTAAACCATGAACATTTTAAGTCCTAGATGAAGTTTTCTTATAACATACTAGGAATTAATCAGAACATGAAGCCTGTATGAAACCATGCCATCCATTTGCCACACTCATAAAAGACTTTCTAGCAATTACTCTGTATTGGCACAATCCAGAGCTTACAAGCACCAAGGAACGATGCTGTTGTGGACCATCTCCCTATTTCCATACACACCATCGGCATTATTTATGTTTTGTACTATTTGATTCCTGTAGGGTAGACAGGAATATATGACCTTTTGAATCTAGGAAAGTATAAGACAATAACTAACAATGATAGACAGAAAACATTATTTTATGGTAGCTGATGTTTTCTGAAATAGCAATAGCAGAATTTAGCATGTAAGAATGCAATGCCTCCAAACTGACACAATGAGATAAGAAAAAGCTAGAAAGAAAACTTCTAGTTAGTAAGGACTGTCTAGTATAGACATGCAGACATTCAGGGCTGTGTTTAAAGTAGGTCTATGGAAATACAGCAGAGGCCTTGAGAAGTTGAGACACAGGAGATAGTATAGAGGGGTACAGGCATGGAATTACAAAAGGTGAGGAATAGGCTTGGTATTGGAAATAACACCCACAGCTATAAAAAAGACTCAACAATTGTCAGTTAAAGAAATGTGGACCTGAAGATGGACAGAATTGGGTTTGGGTGTAACGAAGAGAACAAAACAAGTATCTAACATACGTAAAAGAACGACATATAGTAAATTTGGATGCAACATTGAGCTGTAGACCAATAAGGAAAGAGAAATGCATGTCAGCAAACTTATAAAAGTATACCCAAGCGGACCTTAAAGCAAAGAAGAAGAAACCATGAGCATGAACATCCTCTTCTTTGCAGTGAAGGATGCCACACATGCAACACCACTAGCGGAATGAAGCCATCAATCTTAAGACTTGCAGAAGCCGGGGAAGGGTGAGCATAACATCAAGGAAAGAGGGTAGAAACTAAGTGAGTGTATAACAGTGTTAGCCGCTTTATTATTATTATTAAAATATTTCCTGCATAGAAGCCCTGTTTTTCTTTGGTAATAACGGAAGCTAGCCTATTAATAATTCTTTGATTAGCCGGTTAAGATTTCAATTACATTAAAAAAAAGAAAATAAATTCCTAGCTTTATATAAGATGCATTTCCTCTTTGTCCCTAAACGAGATTTTGAGCATAACGACACTAAGATATGTTAAGAGATGTTTGACAAGTCTGTCAGAGCTTATGTCAATGCTTACATTAGCCAATTCAATGTACATTTCCATGGGAAGTTTTTTCCAAATTAAAAGTACAGAATGGGAGAGGAAGAAGTGGAGCCAAGCCTTTGGCTTATATTTATTCACTGGACTAGTTAACAGGCATCTGGTCCATCATGGGGACCCACAGGTGTTATTGCAACACAAACAGTAATACACTAGCCACAGGCATTCATGCAAGGCTCACATGACAAATCATTGTAAAGAACTGCTACCAAAAAAATCAAATTCTTATAAAATTGTGGATAGGGTGATACTCATTGGAGGGAAGCTGCATTCTCCCCAGGCTGTTAAGTAGGAGAAAAACAGCTAAACCTATCAGATAAATTGTTATTTACTGTTTCTCCAAGTCTGTATGATTCTTGCCAGTTTCCCAAAGACTTCTCGTTTCTCAAGTCTGCAGAACCATCAGCATGCTGTTATTGTTTGGAAACCCATGAAGAGTAGCAGTGTGAGCAGTCTACAGACTCAGGAAGCCAAGAGCATATTAATCTCTTTGTGGAAAAAAACACCGAGACCTACATTCCGTAGAAAATCCCATATTTCAATCTCTAGGTAAAAAGACTGTGGTCAATACCTGGCAATCCCCATGCCGCAAATGAAGATTAAAATCCCACTTTAACTAGGAAAAAACTAGTCTTTCAACGCGAACTAAATCATAGAATGGTTTGGGTTGGAAGGGACCTTAAAGATCCTCTAGTTCCAACCCCCTGCCATGGGCAGGGACACCTCCCACTAGACCAGGTTGCTCAAAGCCTCATCCAGCCTGGCCTTGAACACTTCCAGGGAGGGGGGTGTCCACATCTTCTGTGGGTAACCTGTTGCAGTGTCTCACCACCCTGATCATGAGGATTTCTTGCTAATATCTAATCTAAATCTACCCTCTTTCAGTTTAAAACTGCGACCCCTTGCAAAAAGTCCCTCTCCCCAGCTCTCTTGCAGGCCCCCTTCAGGTACTGCAAGGCCACAATAAGGTCTCCTCAGAGCCTTCTCTTCTCCAGGCTAAACAACCCCAACTCTCTCGGCCTGTCTTCACAGGAGAGGTGATCCAGCCCTCTGACCATCTTCGCAGCCCTCTTCTGGACTCGATCCAATAGGTCTATCTATCTCCTTCATGGACCTAAACGTCGACTGAAGACTTACACACAGATATTGAGAATCTCTAAGAACAGTGGTCTCAATCTTTGGAAAGACAGGAAAACAGTGAATTCAAACAGATTATTAGTGCATAGATGTGTTTGCAATACTAGAGATATTCTTGATACTAATATTTGAAAAGCACTACAGAGAATCAACTAGTACAGTCCCTCAGCAGTACTTTGTATGCATGAAGGAGAAAACCCGAGCTTTGCACTGAATAATAATGACAATGGAGCTGAGCTGTCTTTGATTTGCAACCCTTTTTATTAGGCTGCTAGACTCTACCTTCTGTGTGAGAGACTAAGGTGTGGAGATTAACAGTTCTGTCTACTGATGTGTTCATTAATTACATTTTAAACACTAGCAGAAAAAAGATTAACTTTGGTACGATAATGATAACACCTTGTGATATTCCAGACTACTATCACCCTAACCTACAAAGAGTTAAGATCAAATAAAACTGTAACTATTAAATAAATGATTTTAAATAACTGTTACCAGTTCCTCCATGTTATCCTTTTCATCGTCTACCCATTCCCCAATACAATTTTGGTACTTGCTGCATCAACAAAAGTGCTAATCATACGAATAAATAAATACATGCATAAAACCAGGTTTTAATACAGCCAGAAAAATACTACAACATGTATTTCACCACACTGATGAAAAAAAATTTTTTTTCACTAACTTATGATAGCATCTTTCTTTCTCCTGCTCTTTGTTATTCATATTGGAACTTTGCTTTTCACAAAAGATTTGCTTTTTCGCAAAGATTTCTGTGATGTGTGAGGGCTCTGTTGGTGTACGATTTTGAATTTTCTGGAAATAAGCATACTTTTTTTTAAAAACACAAAAATATTTAGAGGGACAAAATAAGTTACTTAACAGTAAGTCATGAAACTGTGCACATGCCACCACTGAGTAATTTCTGTGAGCAGCCTTTGCCTTCCTCACCCCATCTGGCCTTAAAGTCTCTACCACCACTCACTGCATCACAACAAAAGTTAAGACTAAAAGCTCCTTGGGGCAGGGTTCTGTATTTCTGTAACTGCTCTGAAGCACCTAACATACATCTGGAAGTTG
>VZSC01014383.1:110371-244150 GCA_013398225.1 Steatornis caripensis
CAAACGCCCCCCTCCGCTGCCACCGAGGAGCCGGGGATGGCTGGGACGGCGGCAGGAGAGCCTCACTCGTGTTAATATGCCAACCTTCCTGTCTGCTGCCTCTCTCTCTCTCTCTCTCTCTCTCCTCTCCCCCCCCTCCACCCTCCTCCACCCTCCTCCTCCTTCTCCTCCTCCCCTGGTGCTCCGGGGATGTTAATCTCCTAATGACACCAAAACACCATCCAAAGGTTTGGAATCAAGCGGAGGGAGGGATGGGGGCACAGGGTGGGTGGAAGTGCAGAGAAGGGGAGCGGGGGATAATCAACAGGCGGGTCTCCCTTCAGACACCGCTGTTTGCGGAGCGGGTGGCAGCCGGGCTCCCGGGGAGTGGGCAACATTAAAAAAAAACCCCAAACCCACAAACAACAAAACCCACAATAAACAACGACAAGGAAAAGAAAAACAACAATCAGTCCCAGCGAGGGGACTGGGCTAAGAGGAGGAAAAGTGGGGCGAAGGGGCCGGAGAGAAAGCAGGAGGCAGGCAAAGGCAGGGCGATCCCCCTCCCACGTCCGAGAGCATCTCACCGGGGCCGGGCAGTGAGCGGCGCCTGCGCGCCGCCCGCCTGGGAAGCCGCGCACGTCCCCCGCCGGGGCACCGCGGCCCCGGTGCCGGGGTTGGGGCGGGGGTAGGGGGGGGACGGGGGACGCCCCCGCCCCGTCGGGCGCCCAGGGCCGTCCGGCTGCCCCGCTGCACACGGCTTCGGGCCGCGGCGGCTGCTCTGGCAGCCCGCCCTGGCATCGGTTTGCCTACGTACAAATACACAGAATCTAAGACACGGAAATACGCGTAAACATACGTGCATGTATGTGTAAATATGTATTAAATGCATACATATTTATACACGCAGGTGAATCCTGCTTCCTTTGAGAATTAAAGTCTTCTCTGCCTGAATAGGCGTGCTGATTTCGCTCGTTTTGCCTCCTAGACTCTGAAGCGGTTGGAGTGCGGTGAATGAGGAGATTTTCAAGAAAATGTGTTTCTAGGCGCACTCCTGCCTGCCTGGGAGTACAAATCAGTCAGCGGCTGTGATGGGCTACTCTTGTGACAGGAGTTAATTATCATCCCACGCAAAATTGCACTCGGTGCCTCATCAAAAAACTTGGGAGTCTGTGTGGTGTTTCTGAAAAAGCCCTTCCAGTTCTGCCTATAATACCACTATTACCAAGTTGCCACCAAAGAACACAATACGGTGTTCTTCTAATTCATCTGATTTTTGGAATTATGAGACTGCTTCCGAACTCCCCAAAGGCTAGAGAAAGGACTCCAATGTTTCTTTTGGCTTTGGATCCAGCATTTGTAAGAATCAGGGCTAGAAAAACATCAGAACAGAAGACTTTAACAGATTACACACATTTGGCTTTTCGAAGGTAGTGCAGGAACACTGTCCAGAATCAAAGCAGAATCCTACTATCATCGCGGTTATGTTGAAGATACAATTGCTGATTTTTGTGTCAGTAATGTCAGATTCTGGTTCTGGATTTGAGTTGAAAAGCCTTAAGATCAACAGCAGGCAGGGATTCCTTAAGATTTGTTACAGCTGTGAATGATGTTGGTACTTCACTTCTGGATAGTAAAGTAGCGTTAATAAAATCTCTGATATATGATCTAAAGCAACATAGTTTTTTACATTAATGTTTTAGTATTTTATATTAGTCTTAGCCGTCCAGACTCAGTATGCAGTCGTTCTTTTCAACCTGTACGGACCTCGTTAGGAAAAGGCAATGAATCAACATCGCCGGAGTTTGTGTGTTACGGATTTGAAATATTCCACACTTGAGACAATGATGACGGCTACTTACACTGTGATCACATGACACCACTCGTGGTGGTTTCCTAGACTGTGACTTAGACCCTCAAACACTGCAGAGCTGTAAAAATAGCTCGTATTTAGATTTCTGTAACTTCCTTCAGGAAGAAAGTAAAAGGGTTGGATTTGCTGGCCCGAGTGCTGGAAACAGGGAGAGATGGTTAGCTGAAATGAAATTAAATCTAACACAAAAAGGCTTCCTTTGTTTTATAGTATCTCTAGCGTGTTTGGAAAGCTAATTCATCTCCTTGTTCACTTTGGAGTATAAATTCACTTCAGCCACACATATATTAGACAAATACACACTGTTATATTTTCACCTGTGGTCAGCTTTCTTCTGAGCTCATGTATCTGGAGGGATAAATTGATATTTCACGTCTCGCACTGCATAAGAGGTGGCACCTAGCTGCCCAGTCCTAGGAACAAGCCACTGAAAGAGTTGTCGCGCTAGCAGTTATCATTTCTTTCTTCTGGCTCTCAGCTTGCTGCTGGGAAAATGGAAGGTGAGTAATTCCCTACAAGGCACCCTGTGGTTTAGATTATTTTCATGCTTCTTACAACCTCAGGTTGTGTTAGTTAGTACATACATACAGCAGAGAAGGCCCATGTGTATGGGACGTACACACGTCCATTCTTATTAGGTCAAGGGGAAGCAGTGAACTGTTGAACCTTCATCTTCCTTAGACACTGTATGAATATGGAAATACCGCATAGAGATTAATGAAACTCTTCCATCCTTCGTACACTGTTTCACATCACGGGGCAAACCCCTCATCTTGCTCTGCATAGTGAAGAGCCCAGTTTTTATCACCTGATGTCACCAATATAAAGAAGGAACCTCGGAACCTTTGTCTGAAACAGGCATTTTATTAAAGCTAATAACCAGCTATAACACTGCTGAAATGCACTTGACACAAGTGCTGTATTTTCTGCCAAACTTACCTGCTGCAGATGACAGCAGCCTGGCTGGGGTTTGGTGAACTATGAACGACACTTTGTGGTATGTATCGCACTCCTGCCTCATTTCTAAGGAAGTTATGTGGTTGGTTTTGATACATAATGTCCTCAAAGGTCTGGATGTTGGCCAGATCCAAGCCAGCTCTTCCTGTTGAATGCCCTTGCATTTGTAACCAGGGACTACTCTGGGAATAAAAGCAGCATTGACAGAAAAGGGTGATTAGAGCTCAGCTTTATCACCTTTTGCATCGCAAAACCTATCTGTTTTTTCAGCCTTTTCCTAGGAGGCAAGCTGACTTGGTCGTTTGAGTCACTGGAAGTGGAAAACATTTCTTCATGGCGAGTTGGGCAGTATGTGGATCTAGGCTGCACTAAGCAGAAGTCTCTCTACCTTTTATGGGACCTTAGGAGTAGTCTTGAATTAAAGGGCCACTCAGCGTTTCAGAGCATCTGTTTTTATTTACTTTGTGCATATAGACTATCAATTTAATAATTATTTATTTTTCACTGTCCACCTTGTTTTACTTTACTGAACTTGGTACTTGCTTTTTGTATCTCCTGACCTCCAACAGTTTCAAGCACTGACTGCCCGATGCATTGGCTGGAGATCATCTCTGGAAGCAGTACTTTTCACGGAACTAGAGCTTTTCAGGTTCATGACAATTTTAGAATTAAGCATAATCAAAGTTTGGCATCAATAGAATGTTTGTCTTGGGTTAATTTTTATCTGAGTAAGGACTGCAAGGATCTCAATCTTTTATCCACATTTATACTGCCTACTTGTAACAGAATGCCATGCTCTATCATCTGAGACAGGATAGGGATCTTTTTTCTTTTCACCCCCTCTGACAGTAAGACTAGGGGCTCTGTGTAAGGCTATTGAGAAGTTCATGCAGACTCATTCTAGCAGGCACAGCTTGTTAATACCACCACAGAAAAGTGTCTAGCAAGAGAAAAGCACTGATGTGGGCAGGACAGAAGAGGTCCTGCAGAAAATGGTAGGAATGGCCATGCTTTAACATAAAATTTCAACAGAGTGTTTTCATTCTCTCATGGATCTCTGAAATACATTCACTGTTTGTTCTAGGTTTTGAGGAAAGCCAAGGTCTGAAAAAACTGAAAGTATGTTTTTCCAAATCATGCACAGATTTCATTTGGAATCAGTATGGAAACTCCATTCACATTCCTATTTGAAGAAATGTGGACTATATTTCTGTAAAGCTACTGAAATACTGTTCAAGTGGCTCTCATGAGCATCGTAATAATTGTTCCTTAAAATTAATTGTGATTTTAAAGTTTGATTTATGTTGCACGCATTCTGATGGAGAAAAAATGAAACAGATAGATAGTTCTGATATATACCACTTCCACAGTTAAACAACTTTAACTGCAAGTTTGAATTCACCTAACCAGAGAGTTTCTGCTACAGAACTGAAATAAACTTTGCCCAGGGACAGTAAGTGAAAGCCTTACAACATCTACAAGTTCAGATGTTTGGAAACATTAGCGTTTAACCTCAACGCTGTCCTCCAAAACAACTTCTTTGTTTAAACTTTTCCTTTGTGCTTCCTCATACAAGAGCCAGTTTTAAGAGATGGGCAATTACCTAAGGCACCCAGAACAGAGCTCAGTGCTTCAAGGGTAAATTTAGGTTGTAACAGTAATCACCCAATGACAAGCCTGTGCCTTAGCTTCTGCTCAGGTCTAACAACAGCACTTTCGCTCACTTAGTTTTCTTTGGACCACACAGTGGTTTTGCAGTCAGACTATTTTAAGCACAATTCTATCTGTGTAGAAGTCTATTTAACTGTGTAATCTATTGGAGAAAAAAAAAATCAGAAGAAAATTACATTAAGGCCTTGACCTCAAGTCACTTGTCAGACAAGACTTCTGCTGAAGCAATTAGAAGATTTGACCGAAAAATAATATGGTTAAAGTGGCTAATTTGCCAGCAGAGAATGGGGATGGGTTCTCTCCAGTCCTCTGCTAAGCAGAGTACATACATTAAGAGCATTTGAATCCTTTACCTCTCCCTTCTATGCTAAGCCTTCCAGGAGAGCATGAGACTTCTGTGACCTACTGAACTTCTGTATTAATACTAATTAATCTCTCCAGTGAGCAAGCAACGTGCTTTTCAGCAGGCATGGATTTATAGCAGGTCAGCTGGATCCTTCCAGCTTTTGACAAGTTATTCATTTCCTCCATCAGTACTGCATCAACTCTGATTTATCTGTTCTTCATCTAAAATTAGAGCCATCTGAAGACTATTATATAGGCAAAATTTCAGGAAAGGAGGTTGGTGCATTTTTACGAGGAATTAATTCACTGTTTCTTTTATGATCTCTAGTAAGCCACAGTTCTCAGGAGGTTCCCCAAATACCACACCCATCTGGCCATGCTTCTGTCTCACCACTCACTACGGCATCCTCCCTGTTACCTCAGGGACGTGTCAGGATTTTTCCTTCATGAGTCTGCGGATGGTAAGAGCATGGATATGACACAGGAAAGGCTTCAGAGCTTCTTCAAAACAGTTTGCTGCGTACTTTGCCAAGGGGTATACAACAGTGATATATATTGATTAAAAAACCCAACAGCAGACTAAGAAATCACAAACCACCTGCAAAACGTACACAGCAATTGCACCATCTACTTTCGTTATTTCATTTTAGATGTGTAAGCTAGAGCCTACTCTTTTTCAGTGGAAAGTAGTGCGCAAGAGGGTATGATGCAGCTACTCCCAGTTGGCTGTGAATGTTCTGGTACACCCTCATGGTGCAACGCAGCTCCATGCAGAGGTACCAGGTCAGTTGCTGGAACCCATGCAGCTGCACAATACACGGCCGTGCACTTGTGTCAGAGCTTACCAGCTTAGGCTTCATACTATGTTTACACGGTTGTGCAGTAACCACGTCTGGAGACAGCTTGTTCAGGGCTGCCTTGAGATCTTTGCACTGCAGTCTGGAGACTAGAAATACCACATCAGCCTGCAGCAGCTGAAAACCTTTTCCCTGCTTTCCTTTCAGTAAGGCAGATCTTTCAGTGCATTGGTAACTTAAGAATCGTATTCCCATCCAAGGCCAGGATATAGCCCGAGCAGTTGTGTTTGACTGTTTGCTTCAATAAGGCTATTATTTTATCTTTCCTGGTCAGCTTGGTTAACAGACCTTTTCTGAGCCAACTTCACAGTCAGTATCTCACAAAACCACAATTATATAAAGCTGGGTCAGTTCTCAGGCAAAATACAAATATTTTCAAGTTCCCACAAGTTTCCTTTTGCAAATCCGTTCAGAAAACCAAAGAAAAGAAACCAAACCCAACCCTTCTCCCCCAACATCTAAGTACTTGTCCGTGCTACAGAACAGTGAAGATATCCCAAACCAGTTAGTAGATTTGGTAGCAATTTCTGTTACGCAGGTGACCTAATTGAACAAGGCATTCCTAAAAGTACCTGAGCTGTAAAAATGTACTCAGTATAACTGAGATCACTTGGAAGAAAATATTTTTAATTCTCCTTGCTTCCATGTCAAGCATGCAATTATCTTTCTAGGAGTTTTGCAAATGCCTAGCATCAGGGCGCTGCCAGTGTTTGGCAACATTACACGGCTCTGATCCTGTTCCATGAAATCAAGGAAGTTTTGATATTCACTGCAACTGTATTATCCCTGATATTATACCCGTGTTTATTTCCCAAGGAACATTTCTGTTCCTCTTTATATTCGTATTGCCATTTTCTAAGATAAGAGTATGGTTCTGTTCAGAACTTAGAGCCTTCTTGTTTGCCTAATAAAATGTCGTTTAGATGTATTTCAGAGTCTGTGTAAGGACAAGCATTTTACTTAGTGTAATCCCTTGAATCCCTTGAAAAGGAAAAGCCAAGGTGTAAACAAAAATAAAGACAGAAATTACAGCTGAATTCCACAGTTCACTCCTAGCCATATTTCTGATACATCCACTTTTAAAAAATACATTAAATAGTAATGCTCATTCACCAGATCTGGTCTCCTCCTATTTTGCTCATCTGTAAGTTATACTGCACACATATTCTTGGATCAGTATGCTAAAGCATGGTATTATTATTTATGAACTGGAAGTTTAGTAAACGGCTTTTTTTCTTTCTTTTTTTTTTTTGTTTTAATGAAGGCTGTCAGTCACTTAAGATTTTTTTTTAATCCCGTATACTTTTTCATTATGCCAAGTTTTCACTCTTGGTAATGTTAAGGATGTGCTCGTCTATGATTTTCCATCACAGCGCACTCATTAGCAGTTCTGCAAATAGCTTCTTCAAGTGCTAGACCTGAAGCTCCCTTCTGGACTTCTGATTTGGACAGAACAGAACTCCACATTGATTTCATGTGGGAGTTTTTCTTGAGTAAGTGTTCTAAAAGGCTGCATATTTTCATTTGCAGAGCCTCCTGAAAAGTACACTGACAAGATGAATTGAAAAACAACAACAAAAAGTAACATATTTATAGTCAGTTCCCACTGGAGGAAAAATTGCTCTTTTATACTGGTTTTAGTGTTTTCTGATGACAATCATGAAGCTAACAATAGTTTCAAGACATAGTATAATACAGACAACCAGAGTGTTCCCTGCCAATTAGTACTTGCACTTCATCACTGAAGTGGATATAGATATAATCCTTTATGGCTTTTTATAAACCCAAGGAAACAATCCCCCAAAACAGAGGAATTTTAAATGAAAATCTTAATGATGCTTTTCAAATAGAAAGATAAGCTTGTTACAGAAGGCTAAGTCGCAGAAGACACCACTAGAGATTCACCTCCTCTAACACACCCTTGCAAAGACCAGAGTACCCAGCAACAGCGTGTATTAGACATTAAACTGCTGTTCCACTTGATCTCCACCGAGAGCCACGATTCCCTCTATTTTGTGTCTAATCTATGTAATGAGATTCTTCGTGTAAGTAAGTCCTGCAACTAGCAACCACTAATTGGGTCAAATAAACAGCACATATGTTACCGGATCTATTTTGAATTTAAACCCTCAAGATGGAGCTACCCTCCTCTTTAAGGTAACGACTGCTGTGTGTTAAAAGTAAAAAGACAACTTTATGTTGTGCTTACTATTCCTTTAGTCAGACTCTTGCTCAGCGTCAAGACAGATTTCCGGTGGCCTTCAGTGCTATATTTATTTTCTCGTCACCTGTGTTCCCCTTTCATCCTAAACAATTTCCATAAACCTGCATAATGCTACTTAGCTTATGCTCCACTGTTACTATAAATAGATGAACCGGACATTCAGCTTAGTAAAGCAACTTAATTCTTTTCTTGTCTCATTCTTTCTTCCTGCTTATACGCTGTGCATGTGTTTGTGTGCGTGAAGGTGTGAAAGAGAGATCGTGTACTCGAAAGGAATTTTAAGAGATAAGTGTTACTGATCTTATTAATGATAAGGGAAAACACCCAATTTGCTGAGCTGGTGCAAAAGTTGGAGCCTTAAGAACAACCCCCAAAATTGCACAGGTTCCTGTATATGTGTGTGTATGTGTGATGTGTGCACGTGAGTATGCATGTTTGTAAATGTAGAGAAGCAGGGTTTTTTCCTTTTTTTTTTTTAAAGACAAAGAAGGGAAACATTTTACATTTTCCTCATGTGAGACAAGTTGAGAGTTATGCAGTCAGCTGGTGATGTTACTAACATTACATCTCATACCTTTCACGCACAGCCTTCCTTTGTTTTTTGTGTTTTCATTTACTTGCTCAGCAACCTGTTTGCTTATCAGTCAAGACTACGGTTAAAAATTAGGTTGTTTCTTTAAAAACCTACAGGTGAAATGAAAAATCTCACAGAATGTTTTTAGTTGGGAGTCATAAGGATCATCTCATTTTTTGGAAACAAAATAAAAATTATGCTTAGATTTTATTTAGAAGTAGGCATTTTTTTTCTCACAAGTTCTGGTTGCAAAAATAATAAAAATTACAGTAGTTTAAATATAGGTCTGCATGCTTAAGAAATTAATTTTATATTTGGTACAGCTATTTTTGTAGCACCTTAGCAGTTAATCCCTGAGAATGCTTCCCCTCCTCAGCGCTTATAGTACTGTAAAGCACAGAGACGCATTACTTTAAGGAGAGCTTACCATTGTTTTTAACTCTAGACTGAGTACATACAATCCTGACTACATCTATTACAGACTGAGTCTTATCCTCTAGTCTGAAATGTATCTCACTTCGCTAAACAAGGTTAAATGCTATTTTTCTTCCTCTAATCCTGCTTAGCAAGACAACATGTTAGTCTGGGCAGTTTAAATATGCCAGTTAAATGGGAGAAAGGTCACTGCAAGATTACTGCAAAGGTATCAGGTGATGCTAAAGGACAACTGCATTTTCCTAAAGGATTTCCTAAAGGATTTCCAAAGGATTTTAGGGAAGGCAAGGCAATACTAACATTAAAAAAAAAAAATCTGTAGGAATATTCAAGTACCGTTGCGGTAATGAAACCTGCGTTTACTTTTACAAGTAGGTTTTACAGTTTTGTCCAGCACCGATGTACTCTTTTGGCCCTGCACCCAACTCACCAAAAGCTGGGGTGGGGGGTGTTCCACTCCCTTTAGCCCCAAGTGCCGCGCTGTCGTGCCCATGGTGGCCAGCTCTGCTCATCACACTGCCTAAGAAAAAATCCCCTGAGGTCAGTGGAAACATATCCTACAGGGCTGAATCCAGAGGTTAAGGAAGTCAACTGGATATTTTTTGTCAGCTCTACATGGTTTTATGCCTGGCTCGTAACTTTTGGGCCTTTACGTTCAACATATACATGTAACTGACAGACCTCTTCAGTGAGATTTGCAGCAGCCCCTGCAGTCAGGAAGGTGCTTCCGGAGGTCAGTCTGTCTACAAGACAGACTTACCCACCAAGCAAATACTAAAGAGAAATGCCTTGTTGACTAAGCATTCAAAATTCTCATCTGTAGGTAATTTTTTTTTTTTCCCCCATAAGACCCAGGGGACTTTCTCCAAGGACCTGCTGGGAAGCGGTAGCAGCGATAATCCAAAAAGTGATGAGAGCACTTTCTGAGGATGTAGGAAATTCAAGTGCCATCCTTGATGCTGCAGGGATCGTGTGCACGGTCTCGTTCACCAGTACATGCTGGAGGCCACCCAGCTGTAAAGCATCTTGGCAGAAATGAATATGGGGGTCTTGGCGGACACCAAGTTGGGCATAAGCCAGTGATGTGGCCTTGTGGCAAAGGTGGCTAATGGTATCCTGGGATGCATTGAGAGAAGTTCTGCCAGCAGGTCGAGGGAGGTGATCCTTTCCTTCTGCTCAGTGCGGGTGAGGCCACCCGTGGGGTATTGTGTCCAGTTTGGGCTCCACAGCATGAGACATGGATGTACAGAAGAAAGTCTAGTGAAGGGCTACAAAGATGATTAAGGAACTGGAGCATCTCTCCATTGAGGAAAGGCTGAGAAAGCAGGGACTGTTCAGTCTGGAGAAGAGAAGGCTCAGGGGGATATATCCAGATATGTCCAGAAATACCTGAAGGGAGGGTGCAAAGAAGAGGGAGGTAGGCTCTTTTCAGTGGTGCCCAGTGACAGGACCAGAGGCAATGGACACAAACCAAAACACAGGCTGCTCCCTCTGAACATCAGGAAACACGTTTTACTGAGAGGGTGATTGAGCGCTGGCACAGGTTGCCCAAAGATGATGTGGAGTTGCCACCATTAAAGATATTCAAAAGCTATGAGGACATGGTCCTAGGTGGCCCTGCTTGAGCAGGGAGGTTGGACTAGGTGACCTCCCAAGATTGCTTCCAATCTCAACCCTTCTGTGATGCTGCAATTCTGTGATATATCTGGGGAGGGGGCTGCAAACCACTCTGGTGCAACTCCACTCCCAGTGGCAGGCTGTTTTGTGTGCAGGAACTGTCTCTGTTTTCTACACCGGTTAAAAAAGAAAAACAGAAATTATTCAATCTGTCAAGAAAAAATATATTGGACTATGCAAGATCTGCCCTAAGAAACACATACAATAATTGCAAAATACCAAAGTATAACGGTATTTTCTAATACACGTGATCCTTGCTGCAGGGGTTTGATGTATTACAAGCTCCTCATGGTATTACAGAACAATTAAAGGAACAATTATTTTAGAGATGCTAGCTGGGCATACCCATGACTTGAGTGACAGAGAAAAACCCTCAGCTCTGTCAAAACTGAGGTAGTTCTGAGAAAACAGTTTAAAACCTCAGGTCCCTAGAAAATATGCCAAAAGAAAAGAGATATGGAAATATTATTTTAGCACTCCAGTTTTATACAGCAGTTGAATGGGAGATTTGAGGACTGTAATTTGTGTTTAGGTTCTTAATTTGGTTGCCCAGATCCCTCATGGGATCTGACCTGGAGTGTGAAAATTTGTGTGGATGAGCAGAGAAATAAGAAAACTGTGCGCTGCCAAGCTGACCTTCTTCACAAACTTTGAAATATTCTGCCTGGAAATAATTCCATAGTACAGCTTTCAAAAGTTATCACGTGTAATGAACTGATTTAGTAGTCTTTACATTTTACACAGAAGTATTCTTTCGTCTTTTAAATATATTGTGATTTATGAAACTTGTAGATTCACAACATTATTTTCCCCCATCTTCAATCATTCACATGATTAAACTAAGAACAATTAAAAGAAAGGAAAGGTGAACAGCACGAGATATTCTTCACCTGCCATATCTGACAGCGTTTGCTTTAGTTCAGTAGGATCCTCGTGTGTGCCTCATATTATTGTGTTCTTATGGTTTCAGTGAAACTCTTCACAGACCCCTTTACATTTAATGTTTCTCTTCACCTTATATAGTATTTCAATTACACGCTGTACATGAAATGCCCTTTTAAAATTTCAGTATTTGAAATGGATCAACTTGGCTTTTGAATAGATTTTCAAAACCTATTTATCATCAAGGGGAACTTTTTTTAACCTAAGGAGTTTTATGCATACATTTATGGTAATGAGTACGAGCTATTATGCCTGTCATAATGCAAAGCAATTCAGCTGGTATTATTTTCATAAATATTTAAAAGCTGGCACACCTACAGTGTAGGCTAGGGGTATTCTACTAGAGCTGTTAAAAAAAAAGGGAAAAGCTATGTGATCTTCATCTAGATAAACGTGGTTAAAATAGCAGTGAAGATGAAATACTTGGGCTTTATTTTAAGTTAGCAGGTTAAACTCAGGTTTAGAGATAATTAGAATAAAAACCTAGAACAACTTTTCTTTGCTGCCTTTTTTACATAATTTGACTGTATCAGCTTAGTCGCTTCTAGTTTGGAACAAGTTTTTCTTCTACAGCGTAAATGCAGTTTATGTGAGAATACATACACACTACATCTTCCAGGAGACTGCAACGAAGATGCACTCCTGGACATGGCTTTGATCGGCCTGGTCTAGTGAAGGCTGTTCCTGCCCGTAGCGGGCAGGCAGATGATCTTTGAAGGTCCCTTCCAACCCAGGCTATGATTTTGAGATTCTGTGTTCCAGCTGATGATTCTAATCAGCAAAGTGAATATAAAATTCTGTACCCTGTATCCAAGGGTGAGAACAGGCATACCTGGGATACTGAATCATGGCAGAATTGTGTGGAGGGAAATGTAAAACATATATAGAAACAGGGAATCAAGTAGGTGGCTCCAACAGGACTTCCTTTTCTATTTGTCCAAAAGTACTTTTCAGCATTAGACGTTGCTCTTCCTTTTTTCTTGTATTTGTAAACCTCATCTGTCTAGAGTCTTTGTAAAATACAATGTTTCCTGAGACAAGAATAGAGAACATGAGTTGAGGAGCCTTTCAGTTACCTTTTTAGGTGCCTCCCTTTGTTGGACATCCAACTCCGTATAGCCTTGGACAGGAACTGAAAAACTGTTTTCAATCATAAAGATATAACATGCCAATAAATGGAGAAAAGCCCTTTTTCTATCCTTCCAATTGCTTTGGTATCATTGCTGTCTCCTGTAGGGAACTAGAATAGTCTGTTGGGAGCTGTTGACAGAGGAACAACCTTATGTATATTTGATGTGGTTGCTAAATGGTATTGTGCTTATCATTTGTGAATCACTGAAGCTTGCATCTGTTTCTTGTAGCTGGGTTTTGGGCCTAAAGTTTTATTTTAATGGCCCACTAAACTCCCACCTGGCTATTTTGTTGCTTACACTAATCTACCTATTTATTTGGGGGTAGACTAGATGATCTCTAGAGGTCCCTTCCAACCCCTACCATTCTATGATAAGCTTTAAATCTATGATAAGCTTTAAATTTTCTAAGGCAGGTAAAAGCATATAGTCCTTTCCATGGTCCACTTTAAGACACTGTGACTGTTACATATTTAAAATATAGAAAGGAAGCAGGGCAATAAGCAACTAGTTCAAGGTAGTGAAAGGGTGGAATTCCTCTACTTCCTTTGCTTCTACATCTAGAACAAATGAAATAGAAGGTTAACAAAAGGTCATAGCTTCTTAGGAATGATGTGAAGTACGAAATGCAGCAATGATGAACTTTATTTTTTCAATCTTGTAAAAAAGGACTTAGAATGTTTTTTACTCATACAAAAATGTTAGAATTAAACTATGGCATTATTGTAGCTATTATTCTTTAGGATTAATCACTTGTACTTTAATAATACCAGAAATAATACCATAGAAACACAGAAACATAGAATGGTTTGGGTTGGAAGAGATCTTTAAAGTTCATCTAGCCTACCTCCCTCTGCAATGAGCAGGAACACCTTCAACTAGATCAGGTTGCTCAGAGCCCCATCCAACCTGACGTTGAATGCTTCCAGGGATGGGGCATCTACAACCTCTCTGGGCAACCTGTTCCAGTGTTTCACCATCCTCATCATAAAAAAGTTCTACCATAAGCAGGTTTAAAATTTAGTTGTGCAAAATTCTGTAAAAGTATATTGCATAGTAATGCCACTACCGAAGAGTTCGTAGCCTAAATAAACAAGACTGAAGGAGACTATAGAAGATAAAGGAGATACTAAATGCTAAAAATGTTTAAGGAAAAATGCTCAGTTTTGAAACATATTTTTAGTATATGTTTCATCTGCAAGCAAAGTTAGTCTTCTGATTCTTTTTCTGACAAAAAAATAATTTCTTCAGCTCAGAGCAATTGCTTACAGGGTACTTACCAAGTGAACCAAAGCCAATTTTCGCCTGTGGCCTTACACTGACTTTCCTTCATGTACAAGTTCTCATTCTGTTGCATTGCTTGCTAGAAAAATGCTTACCCTGTCTCAGTGAGTATGATATGCACACTACTCATCATGTCAAACTAGTCACATATATATTTTATATATATATTTTATATAACTTAAAATTTAATCTTCTTTCCAATGTATTTAATGACATACTTTCGCCTCTTGTACTTCTACTTGGTCACATGCGTAGTGTCCTGGAAGACTGCACTCAGCTTCCATTGGTGAGCCATCCAGTCTTGACTTACCAGAAGTACAAATTGGTGAAATAATCACATCACAATGGAAAAAATAATGGCTGATTAGGAGTTACATCTAGCTTTCCTGCCCACTGCACTGGATTAGGTTACATCTCATCTAAAAATACTAGCTTTCAACTATTTATGAATGACCAGTGACCATAAAGGAAGAAGTGTAGCAATGTATGAAGCACCAGCAGTGCACTTGGTACTTAAGCAGTATGATGATCCCCAAAGTAAAGATTTTAAAGTCTGCCTAAGCAAAATTCAAGCACACGATTTTCGGAAGTCATCTAATTTAACCTCTGTCCCTGCTCAGTCCTCACCAAGACTAACCTTTCCAATCAGTAAAACACTTATTTGGAATATATACTAATATTGCTTGTCATCTCCTCCACCTTTAACCCTAATCCATTTACCTTTTTTTTTTAATGTGCACTTAATCAGTACTGTTTTGCGGAAGAAAGATCCTTCTCTGTTGACATAACAGATACAGTGAAAGCCATTTTTTATCTTAGATGTTGGCTGTTCCACTTCACATCAACATTTCAGTAGCTTTTGACCTGACAGACTGTCAACACCTGTTTGATAACCACATGGACAGCAGTAGTTGTGCTGACACCCTTGTCAGAAAAGAATGCACTGAATTTGTCATTTTCAACTGCACATAAATCCCCATCTCCGAGGTTTCTATCTGTTGGTCTGCCATTTTAGTACAGAAGAATATACCTGCAAAAGTCTAGTTATCTTTAGAGGGAAGAGCAAGGTCCTTATCGTTTGAGAAACAAGCAACTTGCTCAAGAAAGTATGAAAAAAGTTCTCAATGTCAAATTCTGTTAATACTAACCAACCCAGAAACCAATACAGCCTATAATACAGATGGGTAACATTCATGAACATTCAGACACAAGACATGCAGAATTTGTGCAAAGTTTGAATTTTCATTTCCTGTAAGGAAATCAGGAAGAATACAATCTTTAGAAATCTTTTCAGTGGTTTAGAAAGGTTTTGGATCACACCTTAAGAAATTGTCAGGCTGATACCTTCAGCCAAATGCAGCTGAAACATCAGAAGGAAGCTTGTTAGGAAGTTAAACAAAAAGTTTCCACATTGAGGGAGAATATATATATTTACAGTCTGGGAAGTTTTGAAAAATATGAAAAGCACATTTAACAACTGGAAATCATTGGAAAAAACACCTCTAAGCTCGGAGAACAATTGGTTTGAAAGTGAAAGCAGGAAAAAAGTACTGCTGAAAACAAAGGGATTATGTTAAAGAAAAAAAAACGTGTTGGCTATGTAAAAGATGCATGAAACTATTGAACAAGAATCAAAGATAGGACACTGGTGACTTTCAGACCATAAATTTAATTAACTGGAACTCTCATCATGATTTAACTTGTAAACAGAAAGATTTCACTCCCACCAACACATAGGAGCTGCTTAGCATGCATGAAAAGACCTACTCATAATAAACAAACTCACAGGATATATTGTGAGAGAGGTGACTCTGGAGACAAAAAAAGACCCCTATTATAGTCCAAAAAATATTACATACATTGACTGGAGGACACTATTTGTGCAGTGTCCTAATGCTCTGTACACAGCAGAGTGGTTGCACTTCTTTTATCGCAGACACAACAGCTCATTATGTTCTTTTTTTGCACCCTGGTAGATGAAATTCCAAGGGGAAATAGGCTGGCTTTTGGAAGTATCTGTAGACATATTTAGAACCAAACTTGTCCTAACAGACCCATCACTGAAAGTGTTTTAATGACATCTTTTGTTTTTAGCTAAAGTAGACTTCAGCTAGATGAAGAGTAGCATTCAGGAGTGACTGCTGGGCTCTACATGATGGAATTTGAAGAAACAGGGCGAAAAAGGTCTATTTCGTGCCAAATTCCCAAACATGTTTGGATTTCTTGTGAGGATGTAAGTAAAGATTTCTTTAGAAAAAACACAAATCTCTACACAATCATCACCCGCCAGAAACAAAAATCTGTTTTTTGTCACAGCAAACACATCTCAGGCTTTCTTTTCACGACTCCGTGAAAAGAAATCTAGCTTTTGGTTGCTCTATTACCGTGATATTCAGAACTGACTTCGTTTTGATACACGGGGTAACGTGGCCAAAGTCAACTTGCTGAGTCATCTTCACTGACTGAGTTGCCCTTCCTGTTGACACAGCACTTGTACCTCATGACAGGGTTTTTTAATCTCACTTTTAAACAGCTTGAATCTTCCACCCTCCCTTCTCACTGACTCAAGAAAAAGACAGGCAGCGTGCTCAGGGCTCAAAGTTCACCTGCAGAAGCAGAGACATTTTCACTTTCAAAATCTTCTTGATAATCTCAATCGTCACATGGTAACAGTGGCTAAATAGCTGCTGCATCCCGGTGCTTTTCCTTCCTTCCCCCTGCTAGATACCATCCACACTGTGGGTATGATTGCATCACGTAGAAACAGGTATTGCCAATTGATAGTTCACAGGTGTGTGCATTATTCCTTTAAAAATTACCAGATCTGAGCTTTGAAGGAGTAGGAAACACTGTCACTGCAAGGGAAGCAAATACAGAAAACAACAAGGAAAGGTGTCATGAGTATCTAAAAAAATTCGGCCATATTTGCTAAAAGAAGTAAACAAGTTAAACATGCGATAAAGAAATTTAAGTCTCCCAATTAGTAAAGCAAAACCAACTACTTTACTGCGCATTATCTAAGGCAACTGTGTTTTTAAAAGGCGTTTCTTTTCAGAAAAAAATATAATAGGTGGAAGTTAGCAGATAGAAATCACAGTTAAGTGCGTTGAGTTTTCACTGAATTTGAGGTGGTGGAGGCTGGGTGGGACCCCAGTGATACCAGTTTGCTTTTCTTTGCAGGATGTTGTCCTACAAAATAGTAGACTGCGAAGGAAAATAAGAAAAGATAAAAATTAGCAACATGCTGTTTGTGTTATAGCTGGTAAAACAATGCTCCAGAGCCTAATGGCAGCAGACAGGGTCTATAAATCTTGTCACATATAATGAAAACCAAGAATATAGAGATGCGAGCAATTGGTTAGAGTAGGCTTAGGTCATACGTACTTCAATGTGTTTTAAATAATGCTATCTAAATGTTCCAACAGTATTTCCAGCTTAAGTTGCCCATTTCCAGTTTACAACAGCTAACACGTGTATAAAGGGATATTCAGTTAAAACACTGGTTCTGTAAAAAAAGGGGGGATTTCAGATAACCTACTTTCCTTTTTTCCACATCTCTACTGCTTAGAGTCAAGTATTGATGGTAAAATGGATGAAAAACATGGGCTGGAATGACTGACTAAGCAAGAGTGAGATTTGCCATACAAACTCACACTGAATAATATCTCCTGGTAAAGTCTAGTTTCATTGCAACCAATTGCTATGTGACTGAAGAAAGAAAGATTTAGAGAGTATGGTCTTTTTCATACACTGAAGAAACAGAACTACCGGAAACTAAAAAAAGCGCAGCAGTTTTTACAAACATTGTCAAGACCCCTGCTTTGCTCTTTATTCTTATACTTGAAGAATTTCTTATTCTTATATGGTATTCTTATAATTGTCACGATTTTGCACTTGGACTTTCTTCCTTAGAAACTTCCTTTAAGAAGACAGGACCAAACCGGACAATATCTTAGAATTCTTATAAGAATACAGTGTTTTGAAAAGTAAACCAATCTCTTCCTAATAGGGATAAACTAAGACACTGGGAGGGGCAAGGACTTTGCCACCAGCACCTGCTAAATGCTGGAAAACCTGCGAATAAAAGAAATCTTGCAATACTGTCCCCCAAGTGACCTGACACAGGGGAAAGCCTTTATTTAATTTATACCGAGGAAGTAATTTACTTCAGTTTAAGTTTTGGATACAGGCACAAGATTTTTTAAATTAATCTGTGATTTCACAGGTAGTGGCTGGCCACTGCCTGATCTTTGTTCGCATTCCTGCAATATAAAAAAAGGTTACGATTTCAGACTGCTGCAACAGCCCCCATATCTCAGCTTACATATTTAGTTCGATGTCACTCTCCCAGTTTCCAAAAATGCTTCCTATTTCTACTGATTCCTACGCACCCATACCTTTGCCAGAAGCAGTGATCTAGAAACTATATTTATAGCTAGGGCAACACAGGGAAAAGGGTGTAGGTCTGTGCTGGGCTGTATCACAGACAAGTAGAATATTGTGCAACATGATTTATGTTACTTTTACCGTGCGCTTTCACAAATGTGCTATGAGCTATTCAATGTAAGGCAGGAAAAATTAGAGTCCATTAATCTTTGGACACTTGTTTGACTCTGATACAATGTCAGCTCTTAAAATGCACTCATTGATATTTATTACCAGCAATAAAGAGATGGTTTAGCTTCCCTTTTTGTACATGCATACAATTACACGAAAACTATCACAGGGATGTGTCCATGCCTACTCTAGTTCATCTGCAAAACTTCACACAACAAAGCAGACTCTCTTCAAAACAGCAGCTTTTTTTTCCTTTGGCACAAATCTCATTATGCTATTATTTTATCTATAATTGAATGTATCATATAATTAAGAGCTGACGTATCGGTTGGATTATTCTTTATGAATTTCTCAGAATATAACAGACCGATAGCTTTCATGTTCATGTCTGCTGGAAGAGACAACAAGGAGATCAGCATATATTCCCCTCTAAAATTTGTTTTCCTTCTCTATTTATGATGCTTTTTAAGACCATCATTGTTCAGCAAGCCTCAAACACCTTTTTTCTTCCATCTTCGTTTCCTTGCCTCTCCTATACACATTGATTGGTGAACTGGAGAGTGAAGTATTCTTTCCTCTGCTCACGAGTATTCACCTTTGGTGGTGCTTTGAAGGTTTGTATGCTTAGGGTACAACAGCTGGAGTATTGTGCTGGTCTTGCTGAAGACCAGGAGAGTTTTGCCACTTGCCAAGATGCCACAGTTTGGCACCCAGACTCTCTTCCTTAGAAATTCCCTTAAGATGCTAAGGCCAAACCAGAAATAAGGTCTTATTTAGCTGCTACGTTAACATGTAGTAAACTGGCCAAATGAGACTTCATTAAACCTGAATCTCAAATGTGTTAAACCCAATTTTGTTTGACAAAGAAGTAACATTACAATCAGAAGCAAGCTTTACTGTCAGAAGAAAATCAACAGACTAACTTGCCCACGCTGCTGAAAGTAACTTGCCAAGCTGCATGTTCTGGTGTTACAGCATAGACAGCAAAAATTATACGGCAATTGCCATTTTGACTCACTAACATGACTACATCATTCATGCATTTGCACTGGCTGGCACATATCCACATAAAAAATCTGGCGCTGCCTCTCTTTTAGAGTTTCTAAATTGAGTTAATAAAAATGAAATACATTCAGAAAGTTATGATCTTTGTAATTTTAATAGCCTATCTTGTAGGAAAGCAAGAAAATGGACCTTTAAAATGAGTCAGTGATATCAGGGAAGAACCAAATTATTGCAGTCCAAATTTGGATGTCAAAATTACTGTCCTTGTTTCTCTCTTTGTTTCAATTAATAAAAACTGCAACTTCTGAATCATAAAAAGGTTCCCATTTTGCCCACCCAATGTCATCAGAGCAGAGATACACATCTTGTCCTGTGTCTGGGATGTTTAAACACAGTCTAAAGGAACAACAGAAGACTCTGCACAAGGTTTCAATTAACTGCATACTGGCATAGCTACAGGTGTTAACGGTGTCCCTAATGAGGTGGAGCTACACCACATCTGATGATGCAGAGTTGACCACCAGGTTGGAAGAGATCAACGAAATATCCTACAGCTGACCTCTGAAAAGGATGACAAGAGAACCATAAGGCAACGAGGCCAAAAAGTTCTCTTCTGATGGCAACTGATGGCCTCCTTCCACAACAGATTCACAGTGGCTTCCTTTTCTTTCAGTCTCATATAAGCTGAAGGGCATGTAATTTCCTGACCCTCAAGGTGGTGAGACATACAAAGTTCTTTTGGGAAATTCCATGACTTTGGGAGACAGTGCAGTTGGCATTAAAAAAATAAAAAAGACTGAAAGTTGCACTTAGACCACTGCTTTTCTCTATATCCTTGTGGAGCTTTTTTTTAGCTAAAATCTTTTCTGTGTTCAGAGTACGGATAATTTCTCAGGCAGGCTGTATCTATAGCTTTGCATACATAGGCTGTGCCTATTCTGTTCTCTTCTTGCGTGCTGTACACACGTCTGTAAACACAGGAAGTCTGTGGACAGGCTCTCTGGGAGTGCCTGCAGACATCTAAGGACAAAGTTTGCCCAGGCTGCAGGGTTGTGGCTGTAGATCTTGGAAAAGAATTTCTACAAAGCAATTTNCACGGCTGTAAACACAGGAAGTCTGTGGACAGGCTCTCTGGGAGTGCCTGCAGACATCTAAGGACAAAGTTTGCCCAGGCTGCAGGGTTGTGGCTGTAGATCTTGGAAAAGAATTTCTACAAAGCAATTTGAGCTCAGGCACCCACAAGTTCAGAACAAGTTGAAAGCAGGCTGAGTAACCAAAGGTGGGTAACTTCTCTGGTCATGAAAGTGAAAGCTTCTAATCAGTCTCTTACTTACCTCTAACTTTCCAGAGCTTTCCTGCTTGCTCCATTAACCTGTCTAAAAGCTTTTCTTTAATTTTTCTCAATCAGCTCCTTTGATTCCACATGTGCCCCACCACGCCCCTGCCCCCATGCCGATACCTCCAGGTATATTGCTGTTTGTTCTCCATTATGATCCAAGGGCAGAATTCTGTTAGAGTACTTATCACCATTATTATTAGTGGCTATTTTGTAAATGTCCCCATTTGTTTGAACTTTTATTTTGTCCTGGACATAAGGCTACATGCTTGCTCTATTTCTAAGGATATAAACAACTTGTCTCTTGTTGGCTAATAGAACAGATGTCATTTGCCCACACGCCTATTAGCAGCAGTCGTCACATTCTGCAGAATCAAAGGCACTGTAAGATCTCTCTGCCCTTGGGTTTTATTCTTCACAGCACAGGTACTGGGTAGGAAGTTGTGTGTTGGGGGTTGTTTCCTTGGGCAGGGTGGAAGGCAGGGTGTGTATGTGTGTGTTTGGTTTGGATATGTCCTGGAGCACTACAACTTTGCATTTCGTGCTGAGTACCACCTGACGGCTTGCAGCATCAAGGCTACTGAACTTGTCTTCATTGACATAGTGGAAAGATGAACCTAGACTAAAATGTTATCTGTAACAAATGGCATGCTGCTATTGACAGTATAGTTTGCACCTTGATTGTAGACAACAGAAATCAATGTGGCTACACAGGGAGGAATTTGGTCCAGTGTCTACTATGGTCAGAGGTACCAGAGCGGAAGCTATACCAACTCTTTAACTCAAACACAGACACAGTCAGAAGGAGTCAATAGTATGCATCTGAGAACACTGGAAGCACCAAGGAGCCAGATTTGTCAGCAGTGAGCGATTTTTTTTCCTCAAGCGCTCAGCTTGGTCGCATTCTGTTTAAGCTTCAGAAATACTCTGTTCACACCAGACATGCTTGGAGTGAGTTTAGTGGGCCGATCCTTATGACAAGGGTGATATTTTTCACTTGGAAAAAAGAATACTTTGACAATAGAGAAAAGTACTAGGAAAGGTTTTAATCTAATTTCTTAGTCAATATACCATATCACCCTTATTTCTTCAGGTAACTGTCTGTCACGTAGAAAATGTGGTGCAGTACGACCAAGCCGTAAGTTTCAAAGTACGAAGAATGTTTTATCTTCTGACAAAAGCCAGGGAGACAGTAATGTTCCTGGATCAAACCCAGTGAAAAGTGGTATACGAGACAGGGTAGGGAATTCGAATCTTTCTCATATTATCTTTGGAGAGAGAAAGAAAATGAAAAAAAGAAAACGTAAGGGGAGCATTTCACTTACAGATTAACAATGATGGAAGAAACAGTTACCCAAAACCAACAGAATAAAACCCAAGGATAAGGATGATTCAAAATGAAAATGTGATTAGGGCAGAGCAATACTGAGAGAAATCCTGGCTCCCAGTTTGGGGAAGGGAGGAAAAGAAATTGAAGGGAACGTCTGAGGAAGTTTAGCCCTGAGGTTTCCTTTTAGGGATAGGGCTGTTAAAAAGTATGAGACGTTTTCCTAGTAAACACACAATGTCATGCATAAACCACACAGAAGTTGTAGATGTTGGCCAGAACAGAAACTCAGACAACTTCTGTGTTGCAGAAAAGTTCCCCAGAATTGTCACTTACTGGCAAAGGTTCCCTCTGCACAATTTCCCCCACTCTTAAAAGCAGAGTCTCTGCTGCACCTCAGTTGAGTCCTCACT
Organism: Steatornis caripensis; assembly: GCA_013398225.1. NCBI lineage: Eukaryota > Metazoa > Chordata > Aves > Caprimulgiformes > Steatornithidae > Steatornis > Steatornis caripensis. The sequence continues at coordinate 132,958 of VZSC01014383.1, forward strand.
ATTCAGATTCCTTCTCTAACGCTCAAAATTTGGAGAAACTATGTGGCATTCTTTGCTCAGTTTGGAATTACACCTGGTGCAGGGCAACACACAGAATCCTCAAGCAAAATTCAATTCCTCCACATCTCCCCCATTCCCCTGGGATGTGGGTCTTGCACCCTTGTGCTCATCATATGCTTCAGTAGAAAGAAAAAAACCACCAGTCCAGTTCATTGATGTTACTAATCTACTATGACAGCACAAGCCAAGCAGACATTGGCAATACCTATTCACTCAGAAAACACTCAGAGGTTATGGAAAGGAGAAAGGAAGAGAATTTAAGAAGGAAATTTCTATATAACATAGTATTAAGTACTTCTCTTCCATTTTGCACAGTGTAGTCAATAGAGTTGACATAACACTAAAATACCTTTTCTATTGAATACTAAATACCTTTCTCTCAACCTCTGGCTTAGAAAACAGGGTTGATTATATGCAAAGTATCTTTCCAGTGACTGGCACCTGCATAATGCATTCCAGCATGTCTGTTTGGTGCAGGGAAGACCGTCATTAGCGACTCACATGAGGGAAACCACTGGGACTCTGCCAGCACTACTACATTAACCCCTGATTAGCAGCTGCATTTTACAGACTAGCTACATGCGGGTTCTATGGAGCAGTACTGTCTGCTAATAAAATATATATAGGAGCCATCTGCTTAAAGCCACGGATTATGGAGAGTTCCAGGAAACAGTGGACCAAATGCTGTCTGCTTCTCCCTCATTCATCTGCTTTAAAGCTGAAATAACAAAAAGTAGGCAGAAAGTTGGTTTTGCTGACTCCGTTGGATTAACAGAAGAAAGTTCCCTAAACAGCAAGAGCAAACCCTGTTCTGTGCTGTACCCTGTGCTGTGCACATGGACAGTTTAGTAGGGGAAGAGAGCACAAACTTTGAATCCCAGCTATTTCTGGCTGCCAGGATAAGTTTGAGCTGATAATCCTATGTGAATTAGAGTCCTGTATTTCTTTCAATTTATACAGAAGACTAAGAACATTCAAACCAGAAAGCAGGAGCCTCCAGAGATGTGATCCCCTCTTCACTGTACACGCCAACTTGCACTGACCGTTTGCCACATGCACAAAGCATGCCACAGATGCTCTTACTCGACAGCGTGATGTGGAATGGTGGCATACACCTGAACAAAAGATTGATAAATGATAAAGATATGCACGTATTGTATATGTATCAAAACATTTCCTTGTTTCACAGGGGCTTGAATCACAGTTCCAGTGACATGATTATTTTTTAAAAGCTTTCTTTTTGCATTATTTTACTCTTTTTCAGTACCAGACCATGTTAATAGGCCAGCGCCTTTACTTTTTTCTGGACAAATCTGACAGTGCAAACCTCTGCAAGAGCTATAATGGTGTGGAGGTGAAGATCCCAGTATCATCTGTGACACAGTATTCAAAAAACCAGACTCAAAGCCAAAGGTGAAAGAACAAAAAATCCCTCCTATTCTTGAAGTCAATGTGCACGTGAAATCACGTCATCAACACTTTCACATATAAAACCATGACAAACCTCAGGTGAATTTATTACTTTCACCTTGTTCCGTAACTAAAGCCTCATCAATCAAGTATTTACCCCGGGAACAACTTTAATGTCAGTATCACACGCATGAATACTTGGCATGTGCATGTAATACCAGCTTGTTGTATCTTCAGTAGCACCAAATTATTCCTACTAGTAATACCAGAGATAGTCCACCATGTGAGGTATAAAAATAGATTTGAAAATGGTAGCTGAAAAGCTGTAAGGGGACAAAAATTAACACTGTTTTATAAAGATTATAGTTGGCTATCACTATAGCTATTCCATTTGCTGTTTTGCATCCCATTGAGGTATGGCTACCTATTTGTCGCTTTCATTTGGCCTGCTTTTAAATTCATCAAAATGTGCTTACTTAATATTAACTGTATTTTTTTAGCATGGCTTTGGAAACAAGGCTTCTGTATTGAGAGTTGTTCGTCTGCCTGTGTGCCCACAACCTCTAGTAATTTTGGATCATTTAACCATTTTTAACTTTGTCTGGATTAAAAGACTGAAAGACTATTAACTTTCTATAGCTTTGTGGAAACACACTCTCCGGTGGCAAGAGAGACAGCTTGTTTAAAAGGTTTGGCTGGGGAAAAAGTGCTCAATGTGAACTCATATTTTAGTAGACATCAAAGAACATACGAAAGAGAGAAGAAACTCAGGCAGAATGCACACCTTCTTAGGTACACAAGCTTCATTTGTGCTTACAGAAGTCCTCAAAGTCAGCACTCTGTTCAGAATTTACCGTTCAAATTTGCTTTATGAAAGTCTGCCTGTAGGTGCCTTTATTAACCAAACATTTGTAAGAATAAAGTCGCAAGATACTGTTTTCCATAAAATTAAGTCTCTGGTTGCAGCTACAGGCTGATTCCTTAATTCTTTATCAAATGACTCCCGTATCTGCTTTTCCATTCCTTTGCCTGAACTGGTGACAGTCTTGAATTCATTGTATTGTTTGCCTGCCCTTTTTTAGCATAATCACAGCAGTAGGTCTTTTCCAGTCGTTCAGAATTTACCAATTATTTTAAGATTTATGAAAGTATTAAAGTATTTTCTCAAGATGCCACAAAGCTGCTCAGCCAACTTGCATGAGTGTCTGAGGCACAAGCTACCCATCATTCCCAAATGCCCATCTTGGACAGGCATTTTGTCTCTTCTTGGGAGAGGCATTTTATCTCTTCTTGAATTACAGATGCATCAGAACAATGTCTGTCATCCTTACAGGACAAAAATACATCATCCTGCTTATTTCAAAGAAATATCTATGTTTTCTTCATCACCAGACCAAGGCTGCTAAAGAAATTCCCATTGTTGACAATACATCAAATAAATATTCCCCTCAAGTAATTATGAGCTGCTTATGGCAGTACAGTCAGCGCTGCCAATCATTAATTTTTTCCCTCTGCCTCCAATCTTCACACTCCCTTATCAAATCTTCCTCCACAACACTCCCATTACCGGAAAGGTCCTTTCAAGATGCTTTGAGAAAGCTGCACCCCACTTGCTTTGTATTCTTGGCAGGTTATTCATAGTCTGCCTCTGACCCAAACTGAAATGGTGCATTTCATGACAGGGTATTCCGGAAGAGTCTAGTGTTTCAGGCAAGCACTACCAAACTTACCGCAAAGTCTTCAGCCCTCTCAGTCAACCTTTTGCAGGAGGGGGCTGAGCTCAAGAAAAACACATTGTTAACACTGACTAAAGTGCAATGGGTTGCAGCTCAGCACGGAACTTGCATAGTGCTAACTTGACTGTGCCAGTCTGAAAACATGCTCCTTGTGTTTTCTTGCGCTTTAAGAGCATGCTGCTGCCATATGTGTAAGAGCACAGTCTGTTCCTGAAGGCAGCTGTTCCTTATTTTTAATTTTTTGTCCAAATTTACTCAACTACTGCTAGTACGGAATTAAAAGAAGATATCCATACACAGAAAAGTGCGCAGTGACTGTTTTCCGCTTGCCTTCTACAAAGCCCAGCTCTTATTTTGTTGGTACAGAAAGAAAAGTCAGTGGTATTTTCTGCAACAGGAGAGAAAACATCAGAGCTTGGTCACAACTATCTGTTGCACGTAGCAAACTTTCTGTTTAAGGGTTCTCTTATAATGCAAGTTTCTGTGCTACTGGTTACCTACTGAAGTTGAACAAAAGAGCAAAATATGGAGATCAGCTATTTTGTTGCATAACCCAGCATACTTACTGCATGCCCTTGAACAAGACCCCAGAGAAAAAGCAACAAGAATATATATATATTTTTTTTTTACTGTAGGTTCTTCCTTTTGTTCCTAGGTCTGGTAAAATTGAGATCTATACCAAACAAACATTGTAAATTCAACTCTGATTTTATTTGTAACGTAGGAAATACAGCAATCTTCTTATTTTCTAGCTCAACCCCCAATCAGTCACAGAAATTAAAGATGGAAGAAGAAGATTTTCTTAAGAAGCACACCGCTGTTATGACATTGCTTACGCTAGGCTGTGTAGCTATTGAATAGCACAGATTCATGAAAAGTAAAGTTCCCTCTGCATCACTTTCTGTTTTCCGGCTGATAATAAAAGATCTTGTGGAGAAAATTTGAAATAGTAGTTGCTGACTGATCCAGGAAGTTGAGCAAAAGATAAGACTGTTTTCAGAAGTGTAGCGTTATCTGTGTATTACTAGTTTCAGAGCTGTGAGGATTTGCCTTTCAGTTTGGACTACCTCCCATGAACAGAGAGAAATCACAAAGGCAAAAATTTACTTATTTACCCTTCCGAGATTTATAGCCATTACGCATTATTTGACATTTTTCTTAAAGGTACGGTTCTGGGAGTCCAGTGACTACGTAAACATCTTAGGTTTTATTCAAAGCAAAAACCATCTAGCCTTTGTAGTGTCAAAGGAAGTTTGCAAACCTGCCCTAAAAGCTCTGAAAGGTAAGGGAAATGGCAAGTAAATAAACAACAACAAAAGAATATCTCATTTGAGGTGCAATTTATATTACTTAAATTCTCCAGATTTGCAATACTTGTAAATATCTCTTACAGCTTTATTTTATGCAAACACATGACAAGTAGTCGTTTTCCTCCTTCCCTCAATTGCAAATCCCCCTATGCAAGCCACAGTCCAATGCTGCCTCTTGTCCTGACGTTGAGATGCAGCCATAGGCTCCGATGTGGGCTGTGCAGCTCCTCATCCATCTCACCTAACACGCAATGGATGCCACGATGGCTGGTGCTACTGAGAGGCTGCAGTGTGCTGGCTGACATGTTACCCCAAGTATCCCAGCCTATCCTTCCACTTTGGTTTTCTTCCTCTTGTTCAACATTGGCATCAACTACTGCATTCTTCATACTAACATATGTACACGAAATGGATGTACCAAATTAGACACTAATTCAGCTCCCAGGGTTATCAGGCAGTCAGACACCAGCAATACCAGCTGATCTGCTGTTCCCTGAAAGCCTGAAGAACAACCAGTTCAAACGAAATGACGCAGAGACAGTGAATGCATTTAGTGTTGGCAGAGCCCACAACACACTAAGAAAAGGGCAGGAAAAAATACCAATTTTCAAGCTGTCTCCTACACAAAGGGAAAGGAGTTAGCTAACTCTCTTTGGATGACCACAGACTTTTCTTGAAATTACATTTATATACTGTCATAACAGAAGTGCAGTTTAGGTGTCTTGTTCTTTCCTGTGGGCATCCGGAAGTCACTGCTGGTTTGCAGGGTTTTACTAGCAGTTCTGTACTGGGCTTTATCCTTTCCTGGGGGCAGGAAGGGAAGAAGCTAAGGAAATGACAAAAGCCAGGAAAGGAATGGAAAAGAAATGTCCAGATTCTGATCCTCAAGTTTATATGTCTTTGAATAATTATGTACTGTGTATGAATATAATTACAAGTATTAATATAATAATGCGATTATAGTCACAGGAACAAAAATCCCTTATTACATTCACATTAAGCATCATAAATTGTTCTTTTAAGTTAGTATTACAGTTTGGAGATTGGTCTTCTGAGACATTGGGCTTATAAGAAACAAATAATAGTAAAGTTATGGGGACAAAGGACTTTTTGTTAAGAATAGTCCGTTTTGGTCTGTGTCTGCTGCATACTTTCATCCCTTACTGTCTAAATAACTTTTGTGGAATATAAAGGTTCTGATATCAGTGACATAATATCAAAATAAATAAAAATGTTCTCAAACACTATCTTGATTTTAAAAAAAAATCTGTTGCCTGTTGCAAATGTCTTTCTTATTATTCTGAATTGGGTTCCTCATTCTTCCTGGTATTTTTATCATTTTCTATCTCTTTCAGGTGTCAGAATCTCCATGCATGTTTTCCAGGGAAAAAGCATATTAATTCTGTTTATGAGCAGTCTACAAGCCACTTCTGAAATATGAACACTAGAAATGTAGTTGTAAAGACCTAATCTCAACATTTTTATGCCCTCACTCAAGAACAGCTGCAATGGGAAACTTTCAGTTTTAGGCAATGATCTGGGCATGCTCTGTTTTTCATGCACTTTCTTTCCTTGTGGCTGCTTGGTGATCTGGAGGGCTCGGTAGCAATTTATAAGACGAGATGGGTTTTGCAAGGTTTCTGAAGAGGGGCATTAGGCATGACAAATGGCCAGCACTCTCATCAATGTCACGAAGGTTCAAAGCAATCCATCGTGGGACAAGTTTGCTGTTCTGTCTCCATCTCTTCGGTGGAAACCTTTTATGAGCTTCGATCCCAAAGAAAATTTGCCAATAAGCCACAAAAATACGCAGACAGGCTGCAGACACCTTGAAAGAAAAAACTCCTTATGTTTCCTACAGCAGACCTAGCTCCATTATACTGTAATAAGGCATCAGTAACTACCTCAGAAAATAACAGTTATATCCCAGCTGGCTCTTTCACTAGAATAGAAGATATAAAGCAAGAAAGAAAAATAATCAAAACAATCAGAAAATATAAACTGCATGAGCTGCACTGTAATGGATCTCAAAACTGAGAGGAAGTACGTCCCCTTATTTCCTCTTCATTGCAGTCGATCACATTTACTGCTGAAATGACACAGAACTGACAAATTCCACCTCAAAACACCCCTTGGGCCTTTTATTTGCCCTACAAATGCAGCACGTTGCGGACCACAAAGGTACAAATGCCATACTGAGATTGCTTCTCGCAACTCCTTTGGTGACACTGTTTGGGGAGGGAGATTTTGTTTGATTTTCATTTTGCACTGAGTTGCAGTGGGGGCAATGTCTGTGCCTTTGTTTCAGCAGCTGCCACATACACACGGCCCTTACAGATCCAGTCCGGTGTGTTTCCAGAACCATAAGTCTTGTTTCTCTCCTCTACAGATGCTGCCAAACAGCAAACACCATATCCTGTAGGCACAGAGCAAAAGATTCGAGTTGAACATTATTATGCTGGGCACACTCATTCAACATTGGCAGACAAACCATGACATTTGGGAGCCCAGCAGTAAGTACTGTTTTGTCTTGAGACATCTAGTGAGTGTGCAGTCTAAGACACTTTCCGGAGGTATTCAAGCCCTTTCTAGTGCTTTTGTGCCAGATGCCTTCATATCTATTACTTATATAATGGATGAGCTCTGGTTTCTGGGTCTTTATTAACCAATGCTTGACCTACATGCCACTAGTTATGTGCAGCTAGGCAGGGTGATTAACCACTCTGCTTTTATCAGTACACCAGTACCTTTGCTCAGTGCAGCCAATGTACCATTTTCTGCTTTCTCCTGTTGTGCATGACCTGATACAAGCAGAAAACTTTCTTGTTAAAAAAGAAAGGTTATACATCACTTAAGAGCACAATGAGTATCTTGATCTTCCCTCTCCCCCTTTTCTTCCTGACCAGTATGATTTTAAAGAATTATTTTCTTTTCTTCTCTATTTTCATAAAAAAAAATTGAACCATAGAATAGCCCAGACTGGAAAAGCCCAGGTTGATTTTGAGCCCAGGAGCTTGAAAAATCGCCTGGTCCAACCTTTAATTTTTTAAATTCGAAGCATCTCACCAGCATTATAGCTTATTCATTACTTAGTACATCAGAACGGGGATATCAACTTTAGTCACGCTGGAAGCTTAGCAAAAGGCATCTTAATTTTTTTCCTATGATGAGCTGAAAGAGAGTATGCTGAAATATCTACTGAACCCGCTTCCTCCCCCGCCCTCCCTGCATGTACACTGTACTGCTTGCTGCTCACAGAGGATTTCTGAAATTTTATTTCCTACTAAAGTCTGCTCAGCCACTGCGAGATGACACATTTACAATGCAAGATAGATCTGCACGGCAGATAACCTTGTTTAGAGCCAAGTTTGTAACAGTTCACTATTCTCTTTAATTGAAATTATGTAATGTTTGAGCTCTTCACTCTCTCTGTATTACTGTAAATTGTGGTTATTGCGAATCTTCAGCTATATAAATATAAGATGAGGCTAGGGAGTTGTTCTGCAAAAAAGCAGCCAGAGTTTACAGTGTAGCGGAATCCCAACATGAATTAACACTATTATATTTTCACCAAGTTTCCTCCCAGAGGCTGGGATTATAAACAAAAGTTTTACACCTGGGACATCTCTGGCCCATTTCAGCTAAAGGAAAAAGATGTGGAAAAGTGAAGAAATCCAGAGGAGGAAACTCAAAGGCCTAAGGAAGTGACATAAAACATAAAGACCAAAAAAAAAGTATGAAGATGAACAGAGAAAAATCACAGCCTCTTTGCAAGTGCTTCAGAGAGGGAATAACCTCACTCCAAATCCACGACAATTGGCCAAGATCTAACAGACTTAAATCAGTTTTTTCAATAGTACTTAGAGACCAGTAGTATTAACAGAGGAGACTTAACCATAGTTAGGAACTATGCAAAATTACAATCCCTCTTCTAAATAGCTTACTCCTATTTACAATCCAACAAGAGAGGTATGGGTTAGAGGGGAAAGTTATGCATATGTACTGCAATTAAATGCTCAGCCTCTTTTCAATGAACCTAATCGGTATGTTTTCACTCTGCAAAAGTATACATGATACCAACTCTGCCACTAAAGAAGGAAGAGAGAAAGTGTTTTCCCCATCTTCAGGGTGCCCTGTGAGAGATTCAGATTCCATGATTGCAAAAGGCTGGTGGTGGTGGAGAAAGTGAAATGCCGAAGCTGAACGTGACCTTTCAGTCAGAGGGACAATAAAAGGGAGTTGGAAATCAATAAATTATCTTCCATTTTGAAATCTGAAAGTCTCATTTCGGGTTTATGGTAAAATATGTGTCTTATACAAAGGCACTGGTGAGGCTGAAATTAGAACCATAGCCTGCAGGCGGCTAGTCTTCCAAACAGAGACAATTACTTTGCCTCAGTGGTCCTACAGTCTGCATTTGTCCCACCTCTTACACATTGTACTGCTAAGAAAGTATCATCTGCAATACAATTACTCCCTTCCTTATTTTATTTCCTTTTGTCTTGAACAACCAGTGAATGAACCTGGAAACCTCCGTCCCTTCCTTCAGTTTTCCACAAACCCAGCAACCCAAAATAAGCGCTGTGTAGAAAGTTCAGACATTGTGCTGGAAGGCTCTCCATGGATATTCAGGCATTTCAGCAGAATTTCAAATTTGAGCTGACCAAAATGGTGGTCACAAGGCAGAGATACTCTGGCACCAAAATGTAGGTAGCAGTAGCTGAGGTTTACTTAGAAGGAAGCACACCAATGGAAAAAAGTATTCTTCTTCAGTGACAATTACAACATGGCTTTTTGTAAGCTGTTTTCCTAACAAGATTTATACACATGCATCGACTTTGCATGCAAGTTTTTAAGAGGCAGTGAAAACTGGTAGATTTGTTAACCTGTGGTAATGTTTTCTGTTTGACAGTTAGATTGGGAATCTCTATTTTATCAGTATTTGTGCCTAGCTTTGAGAAGCACTAAGCCAAAAATCTTCTGTGAATGGGGAATGAACTCCCACAGGTTTCTACAGGAGGCAGAGCTTTCTGAAGAAAATAAACTCTTAGACTTTGAATTAGCCCAGTTTGCTCATCTGAGCCTTAACAAAATCTTTCTGGTGTTCCACTAGCCTCCTATGAAGTACAAAATCAACCTTGATTCTAGACAGTTGCAGCGAGGTGCACAGTTTCCTGTCTACCCCTGTGCCAAGGTGCACCATTTGATCAAGTTCAGGAAGCATGCCTGGTTTGTTTCTAGTATCCCTCCTTACTCAGCAGCCTGAACAAATGGACAGAACTAGGTTGCAACTTTGTATTTTGCATTCATCTTCCAGTAGGTACTTATTACTCACCTGAAAAAATCACCAACTTAAGTGAAATTCTAACCAATAAAAGCAAAGCAAGATATTCAAGAGATAAGGCTGGATTTGAATTATTTTCAAGTGTATTTTGCCCATAAAACACCTTTAAGCAAATCAAAATATAATTATTTTGTTAATACTAAGCTGTCCTTAATCCACCTCCACCTTTTACAGTCATACATGCCAATTAAAATGGAAGAGATTCAGAGCTGTGGATGTCACCTAATACACGTCTCTCTGGCCACAGTATCAAAGCATCTGCCCTTCTGCATCTTCTGGAATTAGAGTTGTAACTTCCAGCACAACAGCAAGGATTGTCACACTCAATAAGGCAACTATCAGGCTGCTGCAAGGTGGTTGCTTTTTTTCTTTACCCTTATCAGGCTGTAGTCATGGCAAGATTTTTCTAGATTTACATCTGGTACCAGTGCCTCGGCGCCTTGCTTTGAGAGTTTTCAAGTACACATACCTGCTGGTATATATACTCCAGAAAAATAATTACTGAATGTAAGCAAGATCCCTCCTCACTTACATCAATGTTAAATGGAAACATGATGCAAGACAGATGGGGTGATCATGAAATTGGACTGAGGGATGCTTGCAGGTCTTCAGGTGTTCAGTGGTGTTCTGAGGGTGCATTAATACTGAATGGATGTGAATGCAGTAAAAGCACTATGGAAATAAGATCCCAGGATTTTTTAGCTATCAGATACAATATTTACTGTGATGACTTGAGACTAAAAATTAATTCAAGTTTACCATGACAAAAAGTCACTAGCATCATTGTAAGCTGGTGACAATACACTTGCCTTCCTTCCTCCTCCATATCTCTTGCTATAAATTATTAGCAAGTGTCTGGAAGCTTTCCCGTGGATATCATACAAGCCTTGATGACAGAAATCTTTGGCAGATGGTACACAAGTGGAATGGAAGATGTTATAAAGTTTTCAGGGGTATCACTAGTTAAAAGCAGCCATATAGCGTAGGACTATTAACATCCCCTTTCGCCGGCTCTACAACATGACAATATTTAGAGGACCATGAGAAAAGGAGGGTGATAAACAGCTTTGCACAACAAAAGGGATGAGGGACAGTAGGAAGTATGGTATGAGACGCAGAGGCAGAAGGCATCTGCCAATGAGAAGAAAAACACTAATGAAGTGCTTTCATGCTTTATGTATTAGTCAGACCCAATCTGCCAGGCATCACTATCCATAACCTACTTAATAAAAGTGATGTGAAAAACCCAGTCTATTTGACTTTTTATCTCCTTCTTCAATCATCAAAGACAGCTTCTTATGCTCTTTAAAGACGTCTGTGGTTCACTAACAGTTTAAGGGAAACCAGAGTGCTACCCTGATTTCTCCCAGGCGTTCACCTAGCAGAGGAATGTCCAACTCCCCATCTGCAAGATGCTTGCAGCTATGGAATGGTGATGTTTAGCGACCAGGCTTCTTACCACACCTTGATTGCATCCATGCCATACTAGCAATGTCATGCTAAGACCCCAGTAAGCAGAAATGCAGAGCATCGTGCTTATATAGTGATAAATGTTGCTCTGAAGCACCCTACAGGTATATCCAGAAACAGGACTGACACACTGACATGTTTCTCTGCTAGAGATTTCTCCTTTAGAAAACTCTTTGCCAGGCAGAGAGAAAGCAAACAAAGGGATAGAAACCACCAAAGCAAAGCATGTTTTAGCAAAAAACAAAAATGATTTAAAACAAACTGTTTTGTGGAAGAGAGCATTTCACCATCTGCAGTGATCACTGATTGCGCTGCTGGGGGTCAGGTTGTGAGGAGCGTATCAAGATATCCAGGCAAAAGCAATGTCTTGTTCAAACATGTGTGGATTCAGTCTGTCTCTCTCATCACCCTTTGGTGAGCCCAGCAATTATACTTGCAGCTCAAATTCACTCTGCGGGGCAGGACCTGCATTGCAGAAACTCACCAACTCTTCCAAAGCAAAAGTTCAACAAAAAGGAAATCCTAGATTTAGTCATCAAAGCATCTTCAACTCATATGAAAAATATGCCCATGTCAAGGCTCAGTATTCTTTTCAGAATAGAAAAGTGTGAAGTTACATTCTCATCAGGCTGTGGATCACATATTTGTTTCTGTGCTAACTGATCATAATTCTTATTTCCTTCAATTAAGCGCCCATAATCAGCTGCTTTAATATTGTGCCAACAAGACAGCTGCATTAGAACTGTTTCATTTCTTTTCGTATCTTTACTTCCACTAATCACAAACTATTACATGAATGTAATTGAATTAAACTTCAAAAAATCTCCAGTGTTCTGATTAATCATCTTCCCTAGGAGGTGAAATTGGGTCACAGAAAGGTCCTTTGCTTTGGCCAAGGTAATCCATTCAAACTCTGGCAGGAGACAGAAGACCTCCATACTGCCAGCATATCAGACAGCATCCCCCTCATGTAGAATCATGCTCTTCTAAATCTCATATATGCAGCGACAATTTATGTGGGAGTTTCACTTCTTGCAGCATCTGAGAGAGAAGGTGAGGTAGAGGAAAGAAGGGAAAGGAGAGGAGAGGAGAAGAGAGGGAGGGAGGACAGTGGGGCAGGGCTGCTTCCAAAATATATTTTTGTCTTTTTTAAAACATAAGCAACAAAGTCTGAGGCAGCAGAGACGGGAATGTGAATAAGGAAGCTTGGAATCTATTCACAGCTTCTGCTGTGTCTCTCTCTGCATGGCTTTGAACAAACTAGGTTAGCTTTCTGTTTCTTTTGCTTCTTTACCTGGGTTACCCTTAGATGACTTAACCTGGGGATTGAAAAACATGACAGCATACTTTGGGAGGGGAGAGAATTAAAATACTGCTTTTCGGCGGCAAGCGCGGACAGGCAGGGCACCTGTGCGCAGGGCACTGCTGGCCTTGGCACTGCTGCCGGCAGAAAGAGGTGGAAGGGATCCCTCATCGCCCACTCATAGGACGCTGGGAAGCAGTGGCAGCAGTGTTAAAGGTTGTTTGATGAAGCGGCAGTCAGAAAGCACAATTCAAGTGGCTGCCTCACTGTATTAAAGGCCTATTTTTATCCATCCATTTAAGTTCAAGGACATTTCTCCTGCAGTTTTGGAGCTCTCTGTTAGCTCTTTGCCCTAAATTATTAAAAGAGAAGACTGAACCTCCTTCTTACAGGAAAGTGCAGCAGGGATAAACAAAAAGTGGAGCTGATATGGGTAGCATGTTTTTTTTCAAGGACAGGTGTCTAGGGGAACTGTCCCTTGTATCCAAACGTCCCCAGAAAAGGCCATATCAAAATGCCATCGGCAACACAAAACAAGGCTGCTTCACAGCTGCCTCTTCTGTCATCCATGTTGCCAGTGCCTTTGAGGGTGCATGCAGAGAACCAGGGAGGAGTGTAAAATCCAGTACAGGCAGCAAGCACTCCTGTATTCCTGCTGAAGCAGCTCTGACAGACACCCTGCCTTAGAAGTGCAATTCCTCCCCCTACACCCAAGGCTACTGCAGGCGGGATGGAGACGCCTGAGTTTTCAAAGAAAGTGTTATAGGGACTGAGACCTACACAGGAACTGCCTTCCCGGACTCATACATTATCTCTCCATCCTAGTGGTTGGATGGATGAGTTGTTTCAAGCATTTTTAAATGCTCCTAAAGTAATCTAGGAAAAAAACCTACTTGCTTCGATGACTACAATGCACAACTCCCTCATTCAACTTCTCCTTTCCCCACAGTTTTGATGTCTGCACTACTGCTGCAGCATGTGTCACTGTTTTCCTCTTGAAAAGGATCTAAGGCAGAGGTAGGCTATGCTAATGACAGTCAACTTATCTTTTTTTTTTTTCCTTTGGTTCCCACACTACTCTTGCACTCAAATTCCTCTCCTGGAGCCTCCAGGAGAGATTATTCATTAAAGTTCATATTTCCTTTTTTGGCTTTGTAATTTATAGACCCCCAAAGAACAGAAGTTAACATGAACACCAAGGCAATGGCCTCGCCCCATGCTGTGAAATACTAGTAGTAGTCATGCCTCTAATATATTTTCTAGAAGGCATCTTTAAAAGCACTCAGAAGAAGCCTTGCTAAAATTTAACTCTTTCTTCTAAGCACGTGCCAGAACTACTTCCTGCAAGGATAACTATAACACATATGAAATGAGACAGATAATCTTTTACTTGATTGGCTATTTTCATGCTAGTTTGTCATGGAGCTGGGACACTGAAAGGGCAAAAGAACATAGAACATGTCTTCCCTTTCCCTCTCTTTTTTTCAGGGTGGTGGGTATGAAAGGCCACTGTTTTAGTTTTGAAGCAGAAAATAGTTTATTTTGTTACTGAAATAACATCAATGCCAACTTATGTCATTATAGACACACATGAGCACCACAAACGTGGCCTGAACATTTTGTCATCTAAGCAACATGTAGAAAGGAAGGAACAGAATTAAAAAAGATTGATTACTGAATGAGCATGGAAACTAATGTGTGCATGTATTTCTCTCTTGTTCAGATGTCAGGTGGATCTCCAGACATTCACATGATCAAGTAATCTACTTTCCTGTATGCTAGTAGATGTGAGCATAGATTTCATCCCAAACAAACAGGAGACAAGGGCAAGATGATCTCAGGTCAGAGGGTCATACCCTGCTGTGGTTAGTGATGACTTGAGAAGGTAAATAGTCTGCACTAAAAGACACAACGACAGTAATCCTATCTGAAAGGCAAAATGTCCTTCATAATTTTACGGAAAATATCCTTTGCAAATCATCCAATTCATAATTCATTTTCCCTGAGCAGAGTATGGGGGGAACAAATGCACAGATGATACCACGATAGGTGCTGTATCATTCACACACTTTTTTCTTAAGCACAAGTTTGCAAACTAGCTTCCCCATGCAGAAATCTAACAATTGGTTGAAAAGGTGAAATGAAAGTCACTGAGCAGCTTCTAATCTCCATAAAGATCTGTGTCTTGTTGAAGATATGAGCAAAAATTCTTCCATATGATTTTCTAATCATTCAAGCTTTGCTTATGCAGCATTTTCCTTATGAGGAAGCACTGAGAGAGGCGTGTTCCTGAGCACACAATTAGGGCAATCATCTGCTGCTAATTATGTCTTCTGTTTCTGGGCTAGTTTCCACAGGAAGGAGTCCATGTATCTTACAGACATAATTGAATTAAACCTCACAATACTGCTATTAAATGATGAAGCACTAGCTCTTCCAGCTGAAGAAGCTTGTTCTGAAAGCTTCAGTTAGTTGGCCAGAGCTGATTGATAGCTTTTTATATAGTTCACTCTGTCTACTGAAGTCATCTCACACCATTTTCATCCTGTTGCCACTACACTAATCCCAGGAGCTTCATGTTAATAAAGCATGTCTTTCAGAAAGGTAGCCAGTCTCCATCTGAGTATATCAAATGGTAGAGAATCCATCATTTCTCTCAACATTTCTTCTGTGGCTAAGGACCACCACATCTAAAAAAATACAGTATCTTTCCTTTTCAATTTGTAAGGCTTCAGGTTCCTTTTCCTGACAGATCCAAAAGGCCTTTGGTAATGACATATCTCCTTGGAAACAGGACTGAGATGGAGACAAGCTGGCCTAGCTCTTGCAGTAGTCTGCCTAAGAAAACTAAGAAGTTTTCTCCAACAAACTCGTCTCCCAGTGTTCTTGCTTCCTTTCTGGGGAGCATCACTTTACAGTAGGCAATTTATCTTCTTCTTCCTCCTTCCACTTGCTCAAACTTGATCTGGAAGTGTCTGGGAATGATCCCTCATTTTAACTTCGTGCTCCACTTACTATTAGCTTGACGGTTAAATGCAGCAATCTAATCCTGTCACTTTGTCTTCTCCAGATGATACTCTTCAAGTCTTTATTCTTAAGCTAGTGTTTTCTTCAAACATCAAATCGTATGATTACCTTTTCCTCATCTGCTATAAATTTTCAATATATTTTTCTCAAATGTTTACATAGGGATTTCATAGGTTACTCCAGCATTCCTCCAATCAATGCATTTTCAATTCTGTATGCAGCAATAAAAACTATCTCTTTAGTCTCCTGTTTATGCGCTGAAGAATCTCAGCCACAGCATTACAATGAAAGTTAAGGCTACACAGAAAGGTCTGTAGTCTATAGCTGTTTAATCATGCTGTGTCAAATTCTTTTAAATTCACATACTGTAAATACCGCTTATATTAACTGTCTTGTTTAAATTACTAGAACTGCCCACTGAAGAAAACACCACTTATTTGACCAAGCATTGCAGAGGTAGCCCTGGTCTAAACAATATGATAACAAATTTATTACTTTTTTCCACGTAACTGTTACAAAAGATGTTAATTTTAACAGTAGCTTCTTGGCTACAAATATACAGCTCTATTGATTTTCAGCCTACTTGTCTCTTGCCCTGTAAGTTTACACTTTCTGCATCATCTTGCACTAGAAATCAGCTCTGATTCCCACCAACAGCCCTCTTATACTGGTTTACATAAATGTATTTCTCCCAACTTCCTTGTTACAGAAAAGGTTATGAAGGATGCAAGCTAGAAAAATGTAGGTGGTAATTTAATACCTAAAACATTTAGATACCCCAAATCCTATTCTTGAATAGATGGTCAGTTTACTTAAAGCATTCTCTTTTCATGTCTAATACACCTATAGAAGACCTAATAATTATTTCAATCTAAAGAAACATTTTTCATGAGCGCTTCTAACTGCCAAAAGCTAGACCAAGTTGTGATAGAAAACATGAACCCTGAACTTACAAAGAAAATGGGCATCCAAATGAAAAGTCAAACTCTTTATACCATCTTTTACTACAAACTACAAGAGCATTATGTAATTGAGACATGTAAAAGTAAATGCACTTATCCTTTTTCCTTTCTTGGAGCTGCAAAGCCTATGAACAGTTGAGAAAACACAGCAGTTCAGGTAAGAGTTTTATTACTGTCGACCAGAGCCATAAAGTTCAAATTCAGATCAGATAATCCTCTAATGTTAAGTTCAATTGGCTGAATTAAGCACTTTCTCCTGCAGGAATCCTATGGCTTCATTGCTTCACATCTCATAATGGAACGAAGACATAGCCCCAGTGAAATCTTCACTTTTTAGCCTTGTAGGGTCAGTATGACTTCTTTTTCATTTGCTATCTTCATACTTATTTACTGATTTAATTTAATTTATTCTTAAAAGGCAACCCTCTTGCACTGCTGCTACTTGCTAATGAGTCAAGAGGAAGTCTTCTGAACAAATGCAAAAGCTCTATTTGGAAACATGAAGAAAAAGCAACTCAATCTACTAAAGAAGATGCTTCTTTTCTGCTCACACCATAAGCCTGAGTAGACTAATCTGGGATGTAAACAAAAGAGGAATGTCTGCTGTGCAATATTTGTGCTTAAAACGGCTCCAAATTCTGCTGATCTTGAATGGAAGACTAGAAGCTGGAAATGTTATGAAGAAACCGTCATAAATGATCAGCAGAATGGAGAAGCCATGGTAGGAGAAGGAAGCTTTTCCAGCTGTTTTGGGTTTGCATGGCAAGGTTTTGGTAGCGGGGGGCTACAAAGGTGGCTTCTGTGAGAAACTGCTAGAAGCTTCCTCTATGTCTGATAGAGCCACCAGCCAAAGGTGAGCCAATCATTGAGGGTGATAATGCCTCTGTGATAACATATTTAAGAAGGGGGAAAAAAAGATCGCTAGGTGGAANAAAAGATGTTAATTTTAACAGTAGCTTCTTGGCTACAAATATACAGCTCTATTGATTTTCAGCCTACTTGTCTCTTGCCCTGTAAGTTTACACTTTCTGCATCATCTTGCACTAGAAATCAGCTCTGATTCCCACCAACAGCCCTCTTATACTGGTTTACATAAATGTATTTCTCCCAACTTCCTTGTTACAGAAAAGGTTATGAAGGATGCAAGCTAGAAAAATGTAGGTGGTAATTTAATACCTAAAACATTTAGATACCCCAAATCCTATTCTTGAATAGATGGTCAGTTTACTTAAAGCATTCTCTTTTCATGTCTAATACACCTATAGAAGACCTAATAATTATTTCAATCTAAAGAAACATTTTTCATGAGCGCTTCTAACTGCCAAAAGCTAGACCAAGTTGTGATAGAAAACATGAACCCTGAACTTACAAAGAAAATGGGCATCCAAATGAAAAGTCAAACTCTTTATACCATCTTTTACTACAAACTACAAGAGCATTATGTAATTGAGACATGTAAAAGTAAATGCACTTATCCTTTTTCCTTTCTTGGAGCTGCAAAGCCTATGAACAGTTGAGAAAACACAGCAGTTCAGGTAAGAGTTTTATTACTGTCGACCAGAGCCATAAAGTTCAAATTCAGATCAGATAATCCTCTAATGTTAAGTTCAATTGGCTGAATTAAGCACTTTCTCCTGCAGGAATCCTATGGCTTCATTGCTTCACATCTCATAATGGAACGAAGACATAGCCCCAGTGAAATCTTCACTTTTTAGCCTTGTAGGGTCAGTATGACTTCTTTTTCATTTGCTATCTTCATACTTATTTACTGATTTAATTTAATTTATTCTTAAAAGGCAACCCTCTTGCACTGCTGCTACTTGCTAATGAGTCAAGAGGAAGTCTTCTGAACAAATGCAAAAGCTCTATTTGGAAACATGAAGAAAAAGCAACTCAATCTACTAAAGAAGATGCTTCTTTTCTGCTCACACCATAAGCCTGAGTAGACTAATCTGGGATGTAAACAAAAGAGGAATGTCTGCTGTGCAATATTTGTGCTTAAAACGGCTCCAAATTCTGCTGATCTTGAATGGAAGACTAGAAGCTGGAAATGTTATGAAGAAACCGTCATAAATGATCAGCAGAATGGAGAAGCCATGGTAGGAGAAGGAAGCTTTTCCAGCTGTTTTGGGTTTGCATGGCAAGGTTTTGGTAGCGGGGGGCTACAAAGGTGGCTTCTGTGAGAAACTGCTAGAAGCTTCCTCTATGTCTGATAGAGCCACCAGCCAAAGGTGAGCCAATCATTGAGGGTGATAATGCCTCTGTGATAACATATTTAAGAAGGGGGAAAAAAAGATCGCTAGGTGGAAGAGCAGCTGGAGAGAGGAATGAGAATATGTGAGAGAAACAACTCTTCAGACGTCAAGGTCAGTGAAGAAGGAAAGAGAGGAGGTGCTCCAGGTGCTAGAGCAGAGATTCCCCTGCAGCCAGAGGTGAAGACCATGGTGAGGCAGGCTGTCCCCCTGCAGCCCATGGGTGCTAGCAGTGGAGCAGATATCCAGCTGCAGCCTATGGAAGACCCCGCGCCGGAGCAGGTGGATGTGCCTGAAGGAACCTGTGACCTTGTGGGAAGCCCGTGTTGGAGCAGGCTCCTGGCAGGACCTGTGTTCCTGTGGAAAGAGGAGCTCATGCTGGAGTGGGTTTGCTGGCAGAGCTTGTGACATCGTGGGGGACACACACTGGAGCAGTCTGTTCCTGAAGGACTGCACCCTGTGGANTTCTGCTCACACCATAAGCCTGAGTAGACTAATCTGGGATGTAAACAAAAGAGGAATGTCTGCTGTGCAATATTTGTGCTTAAAACGGCTCCAAATTCTGCTGATCTTGAATGGAAGACTAGAAGCTGGAAATGTTATGAAGAAACCGTCATAAATGATCAGCAGAATGGAGAAGCCATGGTAGGAGAAGGAAGCTTTTCCAGCTGTTTTGGGTTTGCATGGCAAGGTTTTGGTAGCGGGGGGCTACAAAGGTGGCTTCTGTGAGAAACTGCTAGAAGCTTCCTCTATGTCTGATAGAGCCACCAGCCAAAGGTGAGCCAATCATTGAGGGTGATAATGCCTCTGTGATAACATATTTAAGAAGGGGGAAAAAAAGATCGCTAGGTGGAAGAGCAGCTGGAGAGAGGAATGAGAATATGTGAGAGAAACAACTCTTCAGACGTCAAGGTCAGTGAAGAAGGAAAGAGAGGAGGTGCTCCAGGTGCTAGAGCAGAGATTCCCCTGCAGCCAGAGGTGAAGACCATGGTGAGGCAGGCTGTCCCCCTGCAGCCCATGGGTGCTAGCAGTGGAGCAGATATCCAGCTGCAGCCTATGGAAGACCCCGCGCCGGAGCAGGTGGATGTGCCTGAAGGAACCTGTGACCTTGTGGGAAGCCCGTGTTGGAGCAGGCTCCTGGCAGGACCTGTGTTCCTGTGGAAAGAGGAGCTCATGCTGGAGTGGGTTTGCTGGCAGAGCTTGTGACATCGTGGGGGACACACACTGGAGCAGTCTGTTCCTGAAGGACTGCACCCTGTGGAAAGGATTCATACTGGAGCAGTTCGTGAAGAGCTGCAGCCCGTGGAAAGGACTCAGGTTGGAGAAGTTCGTAGAGGACTGTTTCCCATGGGAGGAATCCTGCTGTGGAGAAGGGGAAGAGTGTGAGGAGCCCTCCCATTGNTGCTGATCTTGAATGGAAGACTAGAAGCTGGAAATGTTATGAAGAAACCGTCATAAATGATCAGCAGAATGGAGAAGCCATGGTAGGAGAAGGAAGCTTTTCCAGCTGTTTTGGGTTTGCATGGCAAGGTTTTGGTAGCGGGGGGCTACAAAGGTGGCTTCTGTGAGAAACTGCTAGAAGCTTCCTCTATGTCTGATAGAGCCACCAGCCAAAGGTGAGCCAATCATTGAGGGTGATAATGCCTCTGTGATAACATATTTAAGAAGGGGGAAAAAAAGATCGCTAGGTGGAAGAGCAGCTGGAGAGAGGAATGAGAATATGTGAGAGAAACAACTCTTCAGACGTCAAGGTCAGTGAAGAAGGAAAGAGAGGAGGTGCTCCAGGTGCTAGAGCAGAGATTCCCCTGCAGCCAGAGGTGAAGACCATGGTGAGGCAGGCTGTCCCCCTGCAGCCCATGGGTGCTAGCAGTGGAGCAGATATCCAGCTGCAGCCTATGGAAGACCCCGCGCCGGAGCAGGTGGATGTGCCTGAAGGAACCTGTGACCTTGTGGGAAGCCCGTGTTGGAGCAGGCTCCTGGCAGGACCTGTGTTCCTGTGGAAAGAGGAGCTCATGCTGGAGTGGGTTTGCTGGCAGAGCTTGTGACATCGTGGGGGACACACACTGGAGCAGTCTGTTCCTGAAGGACTGCACCCTGTGGAAAGGATTCATACTGGAGCAGTTCGTGAAGAGCTGCAGCCCGTGGAAAGGACTCAGGTTGGAGAAGTTCGTAGAGGACTGTTTCCCATGGGAGGAATCCTGCTGTGGAGAAGGGGAAGAGTGTGAGGAGCCCTCCCACTGAGGAGGAAGGATCCGCAGAGACAATGTGTGATGAACTGACTGCAACTCCTATTCCCTGTCCCCCTGCACCACTAGAGGGGAGGAGGGAGAGAACTTAGTGAAGTTGAGCCCAGGAAGAATGGAGGGATGGAGGGGAGGTGTTTTAATATTTAGTTTTTATTTCTCATTACCCTATTCTGATTTGATTCACAATAAATTAAATGGATTTTCCCAAGTCGCATCTGTTTTGCCCGTGACTATAATTGGTAAGTGATGTCTCCTTGTCCTTATCTTGGCCAATGAGACTTTTGTTATATTTTCTATGTATTTATATATATATATATAAAGCAAAGGCCTGAGAACCTACATCTGTATTGAGTGTCCCAATGTAGAATTCAATTGAAAACTAAAGGTAGAAGGGTTATGGAACACATCGTATTTGTATCATAAACTCTGAAATTTTAACCTGCCTTAGACTGTCTCAGAGTTCCTTTATCACCATTAAGTCTCACAAAACCCTTACACATTTCTGGTCGAACAGTTCCCTGAAGAAAACATGAATTCCCAAAAGAAATAAATTTATACAGCATTTTTCCCCTGGAAGAATGATGCTTCTACATTATTATAGTTCTGGTGGGGTCTTCAGGATAAACAAGAAATCCTACTACAAGAGTGGCAAAAGGGAGATGCTTAAGGCAAGAGGAGCTCCTAACCTGCCCAGATTTCTCACCATTCCTGGCACAGGATAATCAATCTCATCCAAGTCTTACATCATCCAAGCCTCACAGCACAGAACTAGGAAACTTGACATCTCCTTCCTTTGATCTCCTGATCTTCTATAGCATGACCAAACTGACAGTTAGTTCTAACATTAAAATATCCAGGTTAAGAGTACCCATTCTGCAGTGCAATGAAGTTGACACATAGCCATTGCAAAATTACTTCCAAATCAGTACAGCTCTGCTGAGATCTGTCTTCAGAAATTAAAATGTTGCAGTTGGACAACAGCTGTCAGATATGCATGCATGTAAGACATTACTAGGTTGTTAGCTTTTGTTTCCTGAACATATCTGACTTGCAAGGGAAAATTAATCTTCCTTGCCATTAGCAAGTCTTTGCCAAATTCCCTCCGCATTTTTTAAAAAACAAATAAAATGTTCTTTATGATGCACTGGCTTAATCCCCATCACACTCCTGACATCAGGTGTGGTAGTAACAAAAACCTTTGAAATATAAAATGTACACTGATGCTTTTCTACCTTAAAACCCCCCAACTTTTTTGAAATACCGTTACTGCACCAAAAGTTAACTATTTTCCTTAACATAGTTTAATGGTATTTATCTGGAAATATTGTTGAACTTATAAGGCTGCCTCTTCATACATTTTAAGGTGTTTTGTCTTCTCAGCTTAAATTTATGTTTCTCTGACCGTGAGAAATTGTGGAGGATGAATTGCAGCAACTGTGAGTGCTTTCAAGCACACTTACATGTAGAAATCTACTCTAAAAATAAAACTAGCATCATTTGAACCAAAAACTTTTGTGGCTACCTATTTCCTTTTGAAATAAGAACAACTAAATGTTTTCATCTAACAAAATTATGAGTTTGTTTCTCCTGAATAAAACAAGTTGAGGGCCTCTGGTTCTTGAGCTTGCTCTTGGGAGTCTGTGTGGTAGAATTAACTGTAATTTCAGTGATATAGGGCAGGAACACTTAATATAATGACATCTTGGAGCATTTTTTTTTGCATGATTGCAGAGCTCTGCTTTGCCATAGCGAAGGCCGAAGATACCTTCACTTTAAAAGCTAATTGTTGAATACCTTCAAATCCCACTCTCTTTGCTCCATGGTGAATTTAGCATTTCTTGGGATGGTTTAGGACAGAGGGGTCCAAATATTGTGTCAGTTGAGTAATGAATTTCGGAAATATAGTTCAAATAAAGTGTTTTTTAAACCCATACTTCTTTTCATTGTTTTTTATTCCCCCCTCATGTCTTAGGAAGTAATTACATCTCTCAGTGTGGCCAAGTTGGCCACAACTGCTCAAACATTTACTTCCAGTAGATTTAGTGGTGCAGGGAGCTGAAGGAATGTCTCAACATGCAGGATTTGTGCTAATGATGTGGCTGGATATATATTTCTTTAGAGAAGTAAATCTGAAGGATTCAGGGACTAGCTGAATGGTCTAAAAAGATTTCACTGAGTACGCATGATGTGAGTTGGGTGTTCTGGCAACATACACAGCTGCCACTGAGCCCAGACCAGCCATTACCCACCAAACGTAGGTATAGTCAGCTTGAACCTGACTTTGGAAGAGTTGAACAGAACTTGGGTTTCCTGTTGAATCTTCCTGTTCAGTTTTTATTGGTTCTGGCTTCATTTTCTGAATTGTTTTTCTACTGCTAGAGTACATTCAGAAGCCCTGTAGTCTATTTTTGAACGGAATAAAACTGCATGGGTAATTTGTCACCAGAAAGAACAAAAAAGGTGAGCATGAATTTCTGGGAGGTAAAACATAATTACAGAGAGATCCTAAGTAAGATGAGAAAGTGAGAAGAACAATCTGGGACTGTGAGAGGACTATGACAAAAGAAGGGTATGAGCAGGATGGGACACTGGAAAGAATGAGAGGGTGTAGGCATCAGTCTGAGACAAATGACAAAATGACACAGTGGCATCTTAAAACAACGCACTGCTTTCTATCTATGCAAAGGTTTTGACCTTACATGGGAAATTCTAGTCTGTATGATCTTCCTACTCTTCTGCTGGCACTTGTACAAGGATTTTGTGATAGCTTTAGAACAGAAAAAGGAGAGACAGAAAGACAGGTATTTTCCTTTCTGTTCATCTGCCTAAAATTACTGCAAACAACTTCTAAAAAGCTACCAGTGTTTGGGGACATAGGAGCTCTTGGTTGGCTTCTTTGCTGGACCCATTAGCTATCACACAGTTCAAATATTTCAAAGTATGTCAGTCATCCTCACTAGAAAAAAAAAAAAAATATATATATGATGAATTAATTTTATTGATCTTCTAGATTGTGATTATATGAAAAGAGGTATATGTGAGAAAAACTAGTAAGGAGCCCCATAGCACCCTTTGTCTTGGTCATATTAGTGACATAGCTGCACATGTACACGATTACTGCAAGTACAAATACCTTTATTTTAAAAACAGCTTCACTTAGTGTAAAAAAAAAAAAAACTACAAAATTAAAGGAAATGGCCTTATTGACTGCTTAATAAGCTTGTTCTGTTCAAGTCTAGTGGGAGAAAGAGGGAGACAAAAATCACCAGGATTTTAAGTAGAGAGTCCACTGAGAAGCGATACACCTATATAAGGTGTTGTCAAGGCAATATTTCTTGTAAATAATATTCAAGGAACTTCTATTGATCCTCTTACAAACTGAAGAAAGAAAGAAACCCTAAATCATGCATTTTGTCCAATTACATCAGTTATGAAAATTTGACAAATCAAGCAATACATATTACAATCTTTCTCTATTTCTCACTATTTCAGTTACAAAGACTCAGCTTACTCAGACAGGCAGATGGCTTACATTATGAGAAGCAGAACACATACAGCATGTTCTAGGAAGTCCATGCACTGTGCTCAGATTTCTTTTTCATTGTCACTTGAATAGTAAGACAGTGTTACACTGATCCTGAGTAATGGTCTGTCTTTCCCTCTTGCCTAGTTTTCTGAACTTTACTAAGACATCTTGAAAATTTTGTCCTGGTTTCATTAAGAACCTTCCATGTGAGCAGTCAGGCATTAGTTGCTCCTTCCCATGCTTCTCCTAAACTTCAGTGGAACTTTCCTTTGTGTAGAGAGACTTTATATCCACGCTACCCTGTTTAATAAATGAACAAATAAATAGATAAAAAATAAATAAAATAACATGATATGATCGGAAACATGACCTGAATACAGGTGTACCATGGTTTTAGTACTTGTATTCCTCAAATCATCACACAATTTATCAGTTTCACATTTCATATTTGTTCCTGTGTTTACTTTAGTATTTGACGTCGCCATACTATAGAATAATAGCAGTTAGAAATATAAAAGAATTGTTATAACATCCAGGTTAGGCTTGCACCGAAGCCATCAGCAGGTCCCACAGGCTTATTACACCTGACATTCTATTACAGCATTGCACTCCTTACATCTCCTATAAACCTTATACTAAATTTTGTAAAGCAGAATTATCAAATGTCCATTGTATGGAAATGATGAGCAAAGAGAAAAGTTTGTAGTTGTATAAGAAAGTTAGATAGTATGATATCTAGTTCTACTTTTCTGCTGTTGTAGAGAAATAAATACTCCTTACTGTGCACTAGCTCTGGTATTCCTTGGACCTGTCCATGAACCAAAACAGCTTACTAACTAAAAACAAATTACACAAAAAATAATACAGGAAAAAATGTCCCAAACCCTACTGATTATTTTCTCTTGGTCATAGAGTTGAAATTGTTCATCATGAGAGTTGCATTTACTATATGTCCAGTTGCAGATTAAAGAAGTTTAAACCAAAACACTTCTCAGATAACTTGCATGTTCAAAAAAGATGTGTCTAAGTTTTGATTTCTGAGTAGACTGGAGCACAAAGAGGTACTAGTCTTGTCTAGAGATTGAATTAGACAAACATGTGTCTCTTTCCCAGTCCTTCTTCAGTCCAGCTCTGCTGTCTTGGTCACATGGTCTCAACCTAGCAAATATTTTAGTTCTCATACTATTCATGTCAATAAAAAACAACAACAACAAAATCTTATTTTCTCTTTTGATCTCTCTTTCCCCCCACTCCCCTTTCCAAGTTCGCTGTCTGTTGGGACAGCCAGTTGGATTTTATGTTGAAAACTGGTGGCACCAGTTAATTTAAGGCAACTGAAGCTTTGGTAGCTAGGGCTAGGGATTCCTTTATCCTCAACTCAGTACCCAAGTTCTTACAGCTATTACAGGTATGTAGGAAGACAAAAAAATCCCCTGAAAACATTTATGCTAAGCTCACCTCATTATAGCTCAGGTCCAACAACATTCCTAGATGGCAGGCACAAGTCACAAATTGTGGAGTCTACGGAGATGCATCACCTTGGCAACAATAAGATTTCTCTATTTTATCTACTCTCCTGTTTATGCTCTCATACCTAGAAATATTATTTGATTTTTAATCCAGAATCCAGACTGACTGTGCTAGCCAGATGCATTTCAACCTACCTTCAAAAAAATTTTAGTTCTTTGTACTCAGCAATCTTTTACTCCACAGGGGGTTGAAAGACTACTTTGACATGCATTAAGGACTCTTCACATTTTGGCTTGCAATAAATACTGAAAATTCACAGAATGGCTATTCTGGTTCTGTCTCAAGTTTTTACTTTGTTTACAAGTAGAATTCGCTCATATATGTGTTCCAGAAGCACTAAACCAAACAGAAACATTGATGTGCTACAAAAATTTTACACCATGTCAGACTTGCTATCTAGGTGTAATATCAACACTTCTCAGGGGAACTGCAAGTTTAATGGCCCAAATGTCTGTCTGTGCTGCAGCGAGAGGTGGGTTGAGGAGTAAAGTTACTTTCTTCAGAAAAAGTAGTGCACATCTCCTGCCTAAACAGAGATCAGAGATCAAAGCCTTTTGGGAAACAAGTGGCTTACTCATGGAAGAGGTAATTTGGCCTTCATCACTAGCATGTGTTTATTGGTGAGCTGCTGTTGCAGCTCACAGCAGAAGTATTGATTTAGTGTAACTTTCCAAGAGCTTTATTGCCAAATAGTCACTCCCAAGGCAATTGGAGACAAAGAGTAATACAATTAAACTCTGAAGCTGTGTCACAACATCTCCAAGGAAAAAGCCTCTCATGAGAACTACTCAAGTACAACAGACAGGCCGCTTAATGAACTTCGCCAGAGAACCACTGTGGTCATAAACGACAGGAGCAGATTACAAAGATTGTGAAGAAAGACAAGTAAGGAAATGCTGGTTTAAGGATGTAGATGCAAATCTGTCAAGATATATGCAGAGGAAGGAGGAAAATATCTGGGCAAAGTGATGAGGAAGATCAAATATAAATGACCATATCTCCCTAAATCAGTGTAGTTCTATTGATTTAAAAGGAGCCTCACAGATTCACTAGGTAAAAAGGTTTGCAACTGAGNTGCAAAGTGATGAGGCAGATCAAATATAAATGACCATATCTCCCTAAATTAGTGTAGTTCTATTGATTTAAAAGGAGCTTCACAGATTCACTAGGTAAAAAGGTTTGCAACTGAGAGCTGTCGTTCCACTAAAAATGCTTGTTGTATCTGTATACGTGTGATTTTTGTTTCTCCTTTAATTCCTATTGACACTTATCAAAAACAGCTTAAGTAATTATGTGTGTTTTAAAATAATTCCACAGAAGCCACTACACATATTACAGTCTTAAAAGGCTTCATTCTAATGTGGCATAAACTTCATATCAGCTTATATATATACTATTATTACCGAGCATCACTATTCCTCTCCCATGTTCCTGTAAATTAACTGTTAAAGAGCTAGCAGTTTTTACTTTAAAGGATAGCCACACTGAATTACCTACATCAGCCTGGGAAATTCTGTTTTCTCATGTTTCAAGATTAGTATTATATCTTGAGAGCCAAGTAAGCATGTATTTCTTTCATCAGTAAGCCATAGCAGAGGGCAGGTGTACAATTTCTGCATCTGGGCTGCCAGAATTTCCTAACTGTTTTAAGAGACTGAGCTAATATCTGCCACTTACTGGTTCTCCTCTGGGCTGTGTTCAGGTCTCACTGCAATAGCAGAAGGTTTGGGGGAATCTAGAAGGAGGAAAGCCTTTTCCAGCAGAACACACCTGCAGGGGCAGGGAGTACTTTTGAGAAGGTCAAATGAAACCTTGCAAGAACTCTACTTAAAATCCCAAATGTCAAGCTGTCTATTTTAATAAAACACTTCTTGTTGGGTTCCCTCAAAACTTCTTGCTACAACTTCCTGAGTTCCAACAAAGAGTCCCACACAGAACCCCTTGCAGCTTTAGGCTGAATGTTTCTCTCAGGCTCCTTTCATACTCTGAAAATTCTAGTGCTTTGGTGCTTAAACAAGGCACGAGAAGATGACAATTCAGTCACCCAGTGCTCAGATACAAGCTAATGAAAACCATATAAAAACAACGTAGATGCTTGAATATGTGAGGATTCCGTGAGGGAGAAGAGATCCCTTTTTGTCTTCCTATATGCTCCGCAGAAGACAAAAAAATTTGCAACTATTATGCATTGGGAAAAATAAGGTAAGTGCAAAGTATCTCCCAGAGGTGGCTGGTGAATTATTGTAATAATAATTATTATATAATTATATCATTATAATATTACAATTCAGTGACCCATTGCAGCAGGTAACAGAGAGTCTTGGGTCTTTCTCCAGGTCTAACCATCCTTCTCAGTGTAATGCCAACACAGACATATGTTTTGGGTGTTGAGAGCGAAGGATTGTTTAGAATTTACGTGTTCTGGTCCCATTCGCTGAATGCATGCTGGTGTTCAAAGTGTGTTAGGTTTCACCCCCCAAAAAAGCCAGTGCATGTGCCCTGAGACTGCTCTGCAACATGGAAGAAAGCATGGGAGGTAAGGATGGTCAGATTTGTTTCAAAAGCAAACTCCCAAGCAAAACTAAAACAGTAATNGAGCTGTCGTTCCACTAAAAATGCTTGTTGTATCTGTATACGTGTGATTTTTGTTTCTCCTTTAATTCCTATTGACACTTATCAAAAACAGCTTAAGTAATTATGTGTGTTTTAAAATAATTCCACAGAAGCCACTACACATATTACAGTCTTAAAAGGCTTCATTCTAATGTGGCATAAACTTCATATCAGCTTATATATATACTATTATTACCGAGCATCACTATTCCTCTCCCATGTTCCTGTAAATTAACTGTTAAAGAGCTAGCAGTTTTTACTTTAAAGGATAGCCACACTGAATTACCTACATCAGCCTGGGAAATTCTGTTTTCTCATGTTTCAAGATTAGTATTATATCTTGAGAGCCAAGTAAGCATGTATTTCTTTCATCAGTAAGCCATAGCAGAGGGCAGGTGTACAATTTCTGCATCTGGGCTGCCAGAATTTCCTAACTGTTTTAAGAGACTGAGCTAATATCTGCCACTTACTGGTTCTCCTCTGGGCTGTGTTCAGGTCTCACTGCAATAGCAGAAGGTTTGGGGGAATCTAGAAGGAGGAAAGCCTTTTCCAGCAGAACACACCTGCAGGGGCAGGGAGTACTTTTGAGAAGGTCAAATGAAACCTTGCAAGAACTCTACTTAAAATCCCAAATGTCAAGCTGTCTATTTTAATAAAACACTTCTTGTTGGGTTCCCTCAAAACTTCTTGCTACAACTTCCTGAGTTCCAACAAAGAGTCCCACACAGAACCCCTTGCAGCTTTAGGCTGAATGTTTCTCTCAGGCTCCTTTCATACTCTGAAAATTCTAGTGCTTTGGTGCTTAAACAAGGCACGAGAAGATGACAATTCAGTCACCCAGTGCTCAGATACAAGCTAATGAAAACCATATAAAAACAACGTAGATGCTTGAATATGTGAGGATTCCGTGAGGGAGAAGAGATCCCTTTTTGTCTTCCTATATGCTCCGCAGAAGACAAAAAAATTTGCAACTATTATGCATTGGGAAAAATAAGGTAAGTGCAAAGTATCTCCCAGAGGTGGCTGGTGAATTATTGTAATAATAATTATTATATAATTATATCATTATAATATTACAATTCAGTGACCCATTGCAGCAGGTAACAGAGAGTCTTGGGTCTTTCTCCAGGTCTAACCATCCTTCTCAGTGTAATGCCAACACAGACATATGTTTTGGGTGTTGAGAGCGAAGGATTGTTTAGAATTTACGTGTTCTGGTCCCATTCGCTGAATGCATGCTGGTGTTCAAAGTGTGTTAGGTTTCACCCCCCAAAAAAGCCAGTGCATGTGCCCTGAGACTGCTCTGCAACATGGAAGAAAGCATGGGAGGTAAGGATGGTCAGATTTGTTTCAAAAGCAAACTCCCAAGCAAAACTAAAACAGTAATATAGAGATACCCTTAACATTACTGTTTTTGGATTTTGTAACTAAAGAAACAAGAGTGCTTTTCTATACTAATTATAGCACTGAGAACATTTTAGCATTGCACATCTTTGGCTAAAATAATCCCCATAGAGGAAAAAATTATCTTGATTTGCACCATCAAACATGATTTAATTTGGGTGCTATATTGATCCATATCATAAATGTTATAATATTGCTATCTATTAGAGATGCCTTCTGAGATACTTCACCAACATCTAGCTTAAATATGACCAAGAGAATTCATAGTTTCCTAAATAACAGAATAAATACGTATTGTGTGGGGTTAACAAAAGACTATCATGACTTCCTAGTCTGGTTCATCTTGTGATAGCAGAGACGCTCTCTGTTTACTCCCTTGCCTTCCTTTTTCCCATTGTGGTTATCTTTGACTGTTAGTAATTCTCTAAAGATGAATTTCTATAGCTGACAGATAAGCCTTTTTGACATTCTTCATATCCAGAGATAAATAGCAAAGCGTTATAATGCAAAATGTAGTTCAAAATCCAAAGTAGGCAAAAACTTCTTAGTTTTTTTAAAGCTTTGAAGTACCTGGCAATCTGAGATTACACATTCCAAGAAATGTTTCATTTCACAGTGCTTACAACATGTGAAGTGAGTACCACTTAATTGCTGACAATTTATCAGACCATTTGCTGACACTTATCAGCTATCAATGTCTAAATTCAACGGTCAAATTCTACACATGCACTTCATGGCATCATGTATTCTTAAGCTCAGTGGTAATGGCTACACCACCATTTTTGTGTTCTTATGCATTTCTCAGTCATTTCCCAGCTGCTAAATAACCCCACAGAGCTGAAGCTGAATAGAGTAGCGTTAAGACGGTGGCACTAAGAGAAGANTTTATCAGCTATCAATGTCTAAATTCACGGGTCAAATTCTGCACATGCACTTCATGGCATCATGTATTCTTAAGCTCAGTGGTAATGGCTGCACCACCATTTTTGTGTTCTTATGCATTTCTCAGTCATTTCCCAGCTGCTAAATAACCCCACAGAGCTGAAGCTGAATAGAGTAGCGTTAAGACGGTGGCACTAAGAGAAGATGAGGATGAGATGATTTTATTTTAGAATAGTTATTGATGTGGACAGCTAAATAGAATTTATGGGATTTCAGCCAGACAACCAGAGTGAAAATCTGA
Source organism: Steatornis caripensis (assembly GCA_013398225.1). Taxonomy (NCBI): domain Eukaryota; kingdom Metazoa; phylum Chordata; class Aves; order Caprimulgiformes; family Steatornithidae; genus Steatornis; species Steatornis caripensis. Next base: position 164,334 of record VZSC01014383.1, read on the forward strand.
GCTATTTCTACCATCCCTTCTTGGCAGTAAAGTCTAATTTTACATTTATGGAAGGAGTAAAAAAGCTAGTTGAGTGTGTTTTGCAACATTACTAGTGTACGCTTTGCGTTGTCCTAAGTGAAATTAAGAGACCTGCCTGGCACAGTTAAGCATACTATTCCTTTCTGTTGTGATCTAACATGGTCTGTGGTAGAAATATGTGAACTTGAGTAACAGTTGCGTATCAAAGGCTCTGCAAGTTTGCAGAGAAAGTAACACAGCTCTGATGCTGAGCATGACCTCTTCAAATGCATGCACTTGGAAAGTTAACTTCTTTTCTGATAGCTAATTGTTCATTTTAATACAACCAATAATGGAAAATAAATTCTCTGCTGCAATTTAGAAAGGTAGCAAGATCTGAAATAAAAAAGCAAAATACATCTCTAAAACAGTGTTTAAAATCTGAAACAGACCAAATTCATAGAAAAAATAAAAGATTAATGTCTCTGTGGATCATCAAGGGGGGCGAACTGCATCTGTGATCAACACAAAATAAAACCAAGGTGTCCTTCCCTGGGACACAGCTGAGCTGAGACTTTTGTACAAATATTGCCACTGCAAATACATTTGGAAGTTTGATTTCATTCTGTTTCTTCTCGCATATGAGGTCAGTCATGCAAGGTATGCTGAAGGCTGACAGGCAGAAAGATATCTTTCTCTCTCTGTCTTTCCCCAAAGCATGTTAATTTACTGGAAAGTCTGTCACAACCTCTTCCACACATGTACACACACTAGTATGACTATATACATTTACATTTGCATGGCAGGTGGGTAAATATAGTCTCTTTGGCTTTACATTGTTCATAGTCTTGACTGGCTATAGCTGTTCATAGTCCTCTGAAGGCCTTTCTTCTCAAAGAAAGAGTGAGTTAGATGTAAAACTTCAGCTGAAAACACTCATGCATTCTTTCCCTGGACTTGACACAGCTGAATTCGTCTTCCCAGTTGAGACCATATTTGTTGACTGGAACTTTTTCTCCTGCACAGACAGAAGACATGCCAGCAGCAGACATCGTTACAGTCCTTTTAGCTTTCCCAAAAGTCTTCTTGTACTTCTAGTGTATATTTTATTCTCAGAACACAAATCATGTTTTTTTGTGAGACACCAGCCAAAGCAACAACAGTGACTTGGCACTGCAGTCCTCATAGTAGTGAAAACAGTGGAGAGACTACTTTAAGCAACTTGTAAATGGCCCTAAAATGTCTGGGTACTAAAAGGTACACTTTTTGAGAGTCATCAATGCACAGAATAGGGAAGAAAGTAAAAAAAGCATTCTTAGAAATGTCCAACTAACTTTCAACTGGCTAAGTCACAAGTTTGCCAAACAGGTTTGCACTTCACTCAGAACATGTGTGATCCTAACCGCATACAGTAAAATCCATAAAACATTTTATGTTCATTCTAATGCCAAAATGTTATGTAGGCAATACATTTGGCAAGTTATCATTTAGTAAGTATACCCTAAAATATCTAGTAACTAGTATTTCCATACAGCCACATGCACAAAACTGAAGTTTGTTATATTTAAAACTGCCTGTCTGATTTCTAAATGTCGGGTGTTCTTTTGTGGAACCTGTAAGAACTGCCCTAAAATGACTGTGCATGAATATTCAGAATCTGTTCTTTCTAAAGTCTTGGCCTCATAAACAAATTGGAACTGCCAGCAGAAGGTTCATGTACAAATATAATTCATTCAGTAAGAGTTTCTGAGCATGGAAAAAATACAGATTATTTTTACTTTATTAAAATTCCCCCATTTCTGAGTTTTAGGATGTGTACGCAGACTTTACCAAAACATAGTTTTTAAAAAGATTAGCAGCTAGAAATAGATGGAAGGAATAAGACACAGAATGTCTCTGTGGTTTGTATTCCCTATGCATTTCTTTGAAAGGATTTAGGGTGTTTTGAAGATTAGACAGAACAAAATTTTCTTTTAATATAATAACAGGCATTTCCTTCAGGTGTCCATTGCAGAAAGCTATTTAGAGCCTTCTGATGTACTGCAGGTTTTATAGCTACAGATAAACATTACCTGTGGTGAGCAACGTAATCCACAGCCAACTAACTGTAAGGATGCTTAGCACACAATACCAGAACAAGCAGCAAGACCCTTAAAACTGCTGGAGTTAGTTTGCCACAGTAACACTTTCTACTCTGTGATTGCTAACCTAAAAAAATCCCCTTCCTCCACACATCCCCCATGCAAAGTGTAATTTATCTGCTTTCTGATGGGTCTGATTTTATACTTCGAAAGTGATAATTTTAAATCTAATACCACGTATACAAGGTATCATTCCACATTCTGCAAATATAAATCAAGAACAATTCTCATCTTGCTGTAATATTAATATATTACTTCCCGCTTTTGCTGTACACAACACACCATGTGTGTCTGTCCGTACGTGCAACTCGTTCATTAGCTCATCTTCATTTATTAGAAGCTGGAATTCTTACTGAGAGGAAATACATTCAAGCACACACCAGTTGACTTAATATTTAACAAGCACACTACAGAATTGCAAATTAACTCCCCTGTAACTAAAATCCTAGGCTTATATGTTGTGTTCAGATCCACATGCTTTGCAATGATCTTTATGGGAAGAACAACACACAAAAATAACCACTGAAGAAACCAAACAAACTTAACAGCCAAAAAAATAATCTCTGTATACAGTTGTTTCCGTATGTCTTTTTATTTCCTCTCTGAATATGATTTGTAGCCAATCTTAAACAGGAGTGAATATGGTCAAAGTCATGTAACATTTAGATTTCAGTATTACTATCTCACTAACTCTGTGTTGATGAACACATTATAGAAATGATTACAAGATGTCTCAATTGCCCAAGTGGGCACATGTGAGTAAAGATAGAGCAGAATTTGATTTAATAAACAGAATATATTAAACAATTTCCCTTCTGAAAATTGTTTTCAATACTTACTGTGGTTCTAAATATTCTAAGAGTTTTCAGGGGAATATATTTCTGAAAACAAAAAAAAGAAAGAAGAGAGAAAAAAGAAGAAAGAAAAAAGGAAAAGAAGAAAGAAAAAAGAAAAAAAAGAAAGAAAAAAGGAAAAAGATTAAAATCAGCAGAGTACAGGAGATTCCTACACATGCAGGCTCAACTGTCTGCACTCTGTGCTATGACTCCTCAAGAAGGGCAAGACACGGGAGAGAACAGGCTTCCCAGTTCACCATCTACGGTTCATTAAGTTATAAAAACATGTCAACTTATCCCCATAGTGACCTCCGAAAAAAGAAATGTCAGCTAAGGGGATGCTGTCAGCCTAAACTTGAGAAAGACAGTCAGTTGTTTTTCAGGATTTTTGAACAGAACTCTTTTAATGGGGGCCCCTAACTGGGAATACTGGAAAGCTGAGCTATTCTGCTGGTATTCTGCGATGGAAGACCATACTCAGTGAAACTCAGGAGTCTAGTCTTACTTCTGTACCTCAAGCTCTCACTTTATCAAAAGGACACACATTTCCCTGTCTCAAAAAGATGTTCTATTGATAATGACTTGAAAGTATCTCCACAGATTGCTGAAAAGCCCCACAGCCTGCACAACGGCCTGTCCCACCTCTTTCCTCATCGCTTTCCCCAGGGTGTTCCTGCCCTGACACAAGCTCTGCTTTTTGCCTGACTGCACCGTGAGGTGGTCCTCTTGGCAAAGTGATACTCCTCTCGTCCAGCACCAGAGTGTGGCTCAGTCACAGCTGAGGAGAGGAGAGCTATCAGCAGAGAATATGGGGGCCATGCCTGTTAACCCATCATATAACGCATCAATAACCCAGAAAGCCCTAAATACAAAGAAAAAAAGCTTAACAAAGGCAGAAATACATCATGTTTTAGCTTGCTTTCTTTCCAACTAGAAAAGTTCCTTAAGTAATACTAGGAGGAGCAATTCTGACTATCTACTCTGTTTTTAAACAAATTTAATGTTACCCATAATGTGAAATATCAAAAGATGGTAACAGTTCAAAAATTTTCCCGAAGTTTCTCCCTGACACCTTTCCTTGTTAAAGCAGAGAGCTGACAGTTAACTACTCCTGGTCAACAGAGGCAGAGAAGACTTGTTGGACTCCATCTGAAATCCACTAGGAAAATGGAAGTAGTCCTCTGGGGCATGGAGATTAAGGTTTGTGAACTATGCATGTATACACAGACTGATTAGAAGTAATAGTATCAAATTGTCCTTTTGTTAAAACAAAACAAAACCACTTCCGACCTCACAGTATGTTACTTCAAGGTCTCTGTTAGATTCTTTCTCATCAAAGTTCCCTGCAATGTACTGATTTGTCCCTTAGCTCCCAACTTTGCAAAATTTTTGGAGATCTTTAATCGTACACACTTCTATAGCCTGATGGAATTTGTCTTAAGTCTCTGTGATTAAGGCACTTACGATTATACAACCTTTATAGAAATAATTACAGAAGTAGTTATAGTAGAAGATATACTAACTGTAGTACTTATAGTAGAAGATATGCTTTTACTTACTAACTTTAAATGATCCTTCTTAGATAATTTACAATACCCGTTTACATACTAATTAAATTTAAATGCTCCTTTGTGTGTTGTAATACTGTTCTTAACACAGGGCATATATTGAGCATGTATGTCTGCATTTGTGACTAAAACAGAAAAAGAAACAAAACAATCAAGAGATGTTTTGGCAAACTGTAAGTGAACGATAAATAGTTCAATAGCATGTCAGACTGGTATAGAGTTAGATCATTATAAGGACATAGATAAAGATATCTGGTACCCCACACATAACGTAATTTACTGTGGAATTGGGCAGACGCTTCTGGTACGTTCCTAGAAATGCTAAACTGTTAAGCTGGCATGCCCCCCCTCCTCTAAAGCAGCAAAATGCTGAGGAACCAGAATCGTCTTTTAAATATTGCTTCTCTAATATTTTTCAAAACCCTGCAAGTAGTGCAAGGTGCACGCATCCTTAGCAACACTATTTCTATGATATCTTGGTGACTGTAAATATTAAAAAGAAATTAATCTAATTGTGCTCCTCTCACAAGCTAGTTTCGTTCAGAGAATCCCAAACACCAGTATAAACAAACATTCACAAGCAGAAAGTAGGCATTCTTACCTTTTCTACAATTTACAATTGTACTGTACACTTAAGAGCTTTTTAGATGTCAAATTTAGTAACTAATAGCAATACTTAGTAGTAAAGGTTGCTGATTTCTCTTTTTCTTTTAAAGGCATCGTTTAAGATAAAAGTAGCACATTTCTCCACTTTAGAGGTAGGAAAACTGAAGGTGAGTGCAGCAAAACATGCTGTGAAACACATCACAGGTAGTGTGTGGCTGCCCTTGGGGTACAACTTTGCTCTGACTTCCTCATTCCTAGCCCCATCCGTCCCATGCTGAGGACATCTCACACTACTGAGGACCACAGAGACGGACATGGCTCCAAAAGGATGCTGACAGCCTGGTGCCAACTAGCAAGCACTGCACATTGGCTTTACTACAGGGCTGTCTCACGTGCCACCTCCTGCCTCCTCCCCTGCACACCCATTTCACCCGGTGCTGTGAAGCGTTCATCTTCCTTGTTTAATAATTTCTAGTCTAGAAGAAAGCAATTCATAACTGCACATCGCTGTGTGCTTCTTCATTATGAAGATGCATGCTATAAACAAGAGGAAATTATTCTTGACAATAACTCCATAAATATGTGCTATAGATTGTTGTGATGGAACTCCCAATTGACTAATTGCCAGAAATGAACTATTTGACTTCAAGAACCAATATTAATTTTATGTCAGCTAATGATAGATGCCAGCTTTGTCGATACTAACTATAAGATGAAGAAAATTAGAAATTGAGAATATTTGATTATTTAAAACTATTGATCGCTATTGATGATTATTTGACTATTTACTACTAAAATGTCAAAGACTAATCATTCAATTTTCCACAAAAAAGCCATTTTCACTGACTTGACATGATTCCTCACCCATCTTTAATAAAGGAACAGAATATGAATACAAAAGCAATACATATCCAGCAAAAGCAATATATATCCAGCAAAACTCGATAATTAATCTAGCAATTTATTCTGTATGATGTGTCTTTAGAGAGTCAGCTCTTTCAGAGAACTCTGGCTGAGTAGCAAGGCACTTTACTGACTAGCAGAAAGAAAAGATGAGTCGGACAGTGAGGTCTGTTTTGTGGCAGATTTCACCTACACTGCAGAATTTGCAGAATATCAGCACTTTAAAATTACAAACATGTGCCGCACCTGGTTCCTGAACAAACAAAGCACAACGTGAGACTCTCCCTTGATGACTTATTTTTTATGAAATCATTGAGCCAAGGCAGAAAGCTTGAATTACAGAAGCAGCAGCCTGAATAGATGTGCTTATTCCTGCTTCAATTACCTTTTCTCAGTGAAGGCTGCCTATTTTATCAACAGCTCTGTCAACATTTTAAAACCCCCTCAGAGTAATTCAGATTGCTGGATGTAAATAAGCCACCTGCTTTCAATGATCAAACCAGGATTTATTTATTTATTTATTTAAACAGATAAAGATGGGGCCCCACATACAAATAGCAAAACACTCTTTCTTTAATCTCTGTTTTTGAGATATGCACATAGTGCTCTAACAGAAAATTTCTGCTGAACAAATATGTGACAGCAAAGGAACTTAAAGACGCACGTGCTTGCCAACATAACATCAGATGAACAGTGACGCAACCCAGAATTTAATGTTTTGTGAGTGTATCTCTCAAAGAATTCACTGCGGTACAAGGGATCTCTAGGAAGGACACCAAAAGATCTTATCACAGAAGNTGCACATAGTGCTCTAACAGAAAACTTCTGCTGGACAAATATGTGACAGCAAAGGAACTTAAAGACACACGTGCTTGCCAGCATAACATCAGATGAACAGTGACGCAACCCAGAATTTAATGTTTTGTGAGTGTATCTCTCAAAGAATTCACTGCGGTACAAGGGATCTCTAGGAAGGACACCAAAAGATCTTATCACAGAAGATGGTGAAATCAAAGATGCTCTTTTCAGGCAATGCTATCACTATTACAAGGAAGGGTTTGCCACTCATGACAACCTATGGAGGACAGATCCACCTCTGTCATTAGCGGTGTGCACTGAGTACCTCTATATTCAGAGCTAGTTGAAGGTTGGATAGCTTGGGGTCCAGGATGGCAAACATAGCAACCTCTTCTAGAGTGTAAAGCTACTTGGGTGACAGAAACGTTCACGCATGGTTTTAGTTTGGGGAAATGATACCAAGCTTCTCCTCCCTTCCCTCTCAACATTTTGTGCTACCATAAGAACAAATACACACTGTAACAGAAGACAGAAGTGGAGTACGTGTAGCATGACAGTCTCATTAGCATAAATATCCTTGTCATTTTAACCTCATGCTGTCAGAGCCTGTCAAGCCTTGTTTTTCTTCTGCCTCCTTTTTATGCTTTCTCTCATCTATCCTTGGCTCTAGCTTTCCTGAGCAAGTAACAGGGGTAGATTTTAGTGCACATTTGACTTCTGAATTGTCTGGACCTCTGCATGTTATCTACAGATCCATGCTTGATTGTCGTTCATCTGCAGAAGAACTAAATCTTTATTTTCACTTTTCATTATCTTAAGATGTACAGCATAAAGCAAACACATGTATTCTTTCACTCTGAGGCAATTTCTACCTGACTTACTATATCAGCAGTACATTTTGTGGTGTGGATAAGAGGAATTTCATACAGTTGCAACAGCTCACAGTCTCAAAGCTGCTCTCACAGCTGCCAGTGGGAGCTTTGCCATTGGCTTCAATAGGCACAAGTTCAGGTCTCACATTTGTAATGCAGGTGTCCATAAGAAATAATTTCTATCTTTTTAAAAGCTCCCCTCTTACCTTTAGTACAAATGAGATTATTTATATTGACTATATTCCAGTTTACACTTTCAATTATCTTCCAAATGCCAACATTTTCTCACTGTGGTTTTTTTTAGGTATTTCTAAGAACACAACTCTGAGACCATCCCTTTCAAAAACATGTTTCTTAAGTAGCAAGTTTTTGACTTCAAGACACATATTCTCTGCTATTCATTCAGTTTTTCCACTGACATTGTTCAGAATAAAATTTGAGATTTGATGGCAACACATACTTCTGTATCCCTGTGTCAAACATATTCCTTTCTCATATGCAGCACAATTGAAATTATACGATAATGACAAGAAAGCAAGGCTTACAGGTTTCTCACAAGTGTTGGAAACACACAAACAATCCTACCACACTTACATCAGTGAGTGTGATTTCAAATGGAGATTTGGATATTTCTATCATCCCACATGCTTTGGGTCATGTTGAAGTAATATAGAAGCACCTTCCATAAGTTAAGCAGAAATGCTGTGAAAGATGACTATACTGTAATAGAAACTATGTTTTATTACAGAAAACAGTTTGAGATAAGCTACTACTCTATGTAAAGGTTACGGATCAATTTAAGTGAACAGACCAGCCAGCACAGCAGAGGCTCTTGGAGGAAAAATAAGCAGATGGTTCACTCTCACATAGTATATCTCTGTCTTCTCATCTCATGCTGATGGGAGATGGGGAGAGGGAGATTGAGAAAATAAAAAATGTTTTGAAGGAAACCAAAGGCACAGATGGGTATTTCAGTTGACATCTACATGCAATCAAGTTTAGAGTTTCCACTAACTCCAGGCTTTCACAATGGAGATAACTACCCCTAATATTGCTAACGAACATATGATCTGCAGCATGTCAAGAGTAAAAGAGAATGAGATTAGGAACCAATCTCTTTTCTGAGGTTGCTTCCTGTATGTTGAACTGTTGTTTTGAAGATAATGGCAAAGACATGGTAAGGCAACTAGGCACATGCCATAGGAATCTGAGCCATTTGTTAAATACCACAAAACCGGTCTGAGTTGCTGTCACATCCCAGCACCATGAAACAGTGTCTAAGGTCAAAAATTATGCCCCCTGAACTACTCACATGCATATTACTTTCAGAGGCATAATAATAGGTTGACTATTGATGTTATGAAGATGAAGAGAGCAAGGGAAGAAGAGTGGCATGTGTATCATAAATATACAATCTAGCTAAGTTTAAAGCTGAAACTTTTAAAGACTGCATTGACATGCCTTGCTAAACTATTTGGCTGATGACCACTGCCTCTTTTTGTCACACTTCCCTTGAAACATTATTGCTTTCTATTGTTTTTTTTTTCCTCAAAAGATACACTTAACTAGGAGAAAGAGATAAAAAATTCTAACATTCTCCCATGAACGTGTAATGTTTCTAGGGACGAGCAACAAGACCCTAATCTCATTTTAGTTGGAAACCGTTCTAGTAGGTGTTGTTAACTATTTTTGAAGGTAGTGGCACAGAAAGAGAAGCTTTGGATCCAAACCTCTTCTAGCAGAGCAAGCCCAAATATTTGGTGGCATCTAAATATTTCTTTAGAAACCAATGGAATCATGCTTAACAACTTTTTATCCATTTCCAAACCCTGACATATTTCTTCCCATAGAGAAATGGTATGCCCAAGAGTACTTACAGTGGTGGAGGTCTGGGAGATGTCTTAAAAATTATTTTAATTCTCATTTGATGTAGATCAAAACAGCAGTAGCCTGAGTCTTTAAGTCAGGCCTCCAGCCTCTTTGAAATGGATGAACGAAAAGTTAATAACTAACTTTACCTTTAAATACCAATATTCCAAATTTAAACTTTAACATTCCTATCCAGATGATGCCCCAGAAGCATTTAGATGTATTTCCTGAGGCACAAATTTTGTGATGTCTCAAGGCAGACACATTGCTCTCAGCGTGCAAGAATGTAATCCTCCAAATGCATTAAGCCGTCCTGCCCCTAAAGTTCAGGCAGAAATCACCAATTAAGTGAAAAATGTCAACCAACATTTGTGAGGCATGAGCTGGTGTGCACACTGTCACAGGATATCCAGCTTTCCTGATGTCCTGACGTGCAGGCTAATATTTTTGCATAGCCAAGAACCACAAAATGCCCTGCTGCAAGCCTCGGAATGGGAGGTTTGGAATGATCTCACTAGAGGAATCAGTACTCCATTGCTGATGGAAATGGGAGGAGTAATTTGAGCTCTGGAGATTTACCAGCTTATTCTGGACTGGAATTTTAGATTTACTGGACCCTGACTTCTGTCACATAAGTCTGCTATCACAGCTGCTTTTTGGCTCTTCATATACAAGTTTAGCTGTCCTTTGAGTATTTATTGTTCCTGGGTGAAGAATTGCAAAAGCTAGCCCTACTTCCCCACTGTTGGTGCTCCATTGCCCTCAGTCTCTCCCACACTCACACAGAGCTAGGAAAACCTGCTCGTGTCATCGATTGAAACTCAGGCATCACAACACTTGCTGAAAACATACCTCTCAAGATGTGGTTCAAAAGTCCTTTTGGGCCAGGTATCTCAATTCAGAGAGTGCCAGAAACCATCAGGCTATATAATACACAGATCAAAACCAACAAACCAATTCTTCTTTTCAGAAACAATTGAAGCTTCATCACAATACGAATTTGATTCACCTACATCAGCACTTAGCTACCAAGTAAGTCCCACTTTCTCGTTTCCTCTCTCTGGTCTGTTGGATACCAGAGAATCAAACAGCTTCAGCAGGAGAGCCTGGTGCACATCAGTCTATCAGCAGGTAATGATAGTACTCTTACTGGAAAGCCAAATTAAAATTATTTCTTTGAACACAGCAAGGTATTTTCTCTAACTACAGTATTACTGGATGCTAGCTTGCCATTATGTTTTGTATAAGAAAGACTTAGATCTGTAACTCAAGGAGAAACATTCTGGCCATTAATACTGAGAATAAGGAGACATGCCACTCCAGGTTGCACTTGGCTACTCAAAGTCCCACTTCTACCTTACTACCTTTTACTGGTTACTTCAGGCAAGTCCCTCGTATAAAGCGTCAGATGCCTAGCTTGGAGTTGGAGGTTACATGCAGTCGTGAAGTGAGTATAGCTTTGCTGTATATGCAAAGGTTTCAACTGCTAAAGGAGACTGAACCTGTGAATAACTATTCAAGGAGAATGTAGTTTAATTATTAGATTGTCAGTTCTAGGAAATTCCCTTTGTGTAATAGTGCAACTCAAGGACTGTGACTCCTCACTACAGAAAGGTAGAGACAGTTTCTACTGTGAAAAGAAAACATTGAGTTTCACAGCACTAATGTAAGCGTGAGGTAACCACGAATTTGGAGGATGCAGAAGAGTAACCAAAACAAGATAAAAAACTCCTGTTTGACCTAATGAGTGGCTAAGACACCAGATATTTTTGAAGAAATTTGAAAAAGAAGAAATTGAAGAAATTGAAAAAAGTTTGTCCTGAGTGTGCGCGTAGAAATAGCTTTTTGATTTATCGCACCAAGTGAAGATACAGCGAGCCTTGCTGAAGGGCCAGATGGCTTGGATTCTTAATTGGTATATGCAGTTTGTTATTCTTGCAGATTAGATCGCTCTCATCTTCACTTAATGAAGTGCTTTTCCACAGGTCTTACAATAAGTTCCTAGGAACAGATAATTTTTCACTAGTTAGAGTACAATTGCTGTAGGTGCAGTGAGTTTCTAGTTTTATTTATCACTACCTTAATTCCAAAAATTCTACAACAAACAGTTTGTCTGGCCTGGAAAAAATATGTACATAGAGGTGTTTTCCTCACTCTGGGTACTCCAGGGAGTCAGGAAGCAGCAATCTCTGAGGATGTAGGACAGAAGAGATATTGTGTCCTTAACTTACTCTACCACCACCTCTGGGTAGACTGAAAATCATGTCTGACAGAAGGTTTATAGTGACTAGAAACAGGGAGCTTGATCTAAACATCCACTGAAACACCAGCCTTGTTCTCAAGCTGGGAACTTGGGAGAGCTGCGATTTCTGGATCACCTGGCACTTAAGAACAGCAGACCTTTCAAACATTTTCTGATTTACTTTTTTTTGTGCTTTGGGCTTAGTATTTGTGTATAAGGTAAGAAACAGTAAGAAGAACAATTCTGCAGCCAGGTTGTGTCACAACTGATCAGTAGAATCACCCTTAAACCCATGAGAATATCTGTATCTGCTAATCATTCACATTGTAAACCTCACAATGGTGGTAACTCCTTGCATGAAGTTCCTAGCCTGACAGCTCTGGCAGGGTGTTTAGATCATAACTATAGCACCAGTGCTAAAACAAGCTTGCCTGCCAGCAAAAATCCTACCATTCCTTGCTTCTTGCCTCCCTTTCATTCCTGTTATTTCAGGGAAGCCTTAAGAAATAATACCAAGTACTAGAAGATGACTGGTTCTCATGGAAGAAGGGAGCTTGGACTATAATTTAGCATATTGCCCAAGAAATAATAAGGCCAGGTAGAGTGCCTCCAATGCCAGCTCCAAATGTGTGGTAGTAAAACATAGTTCACAGTTAATGTACAGTACTTTATAGGCACACAGATTCAGGCATGTAAGAAAAACTGACAACACAAGCTCAATGCCCATGAAAATCAGCAGAAGCCTTCCATCAAATTCAGTATATATTAAATAGGGGGATTTTTTGTTGTTGTTTCTCATGTAGCTTGCACTTTTGCTCTTCTGGTGCACCAATGGGATTCACGCTTTGGCCTCTCTCTGACAAGATTTTCTGGATGAAACATCTGCTTTCACATCCCATTTTTTCCCATCTCAGAAGCAATGTCCTGTTGTTGAATGTAGCTCTGCAGGTATTAATAACCCCTGGATACACTGAGGATTATTGTAAATAAACAGTATCATGAGGACATTCTTAATACATGAGAGTAGTGGTACCTTAGGACAGGTCATCATATTAATGTTTAAAACCAGCACACAAAAGGGATCTCTCTTATGCTGAGAGCCTTTTATTAGGGTCTTATCAGACTTCCACTGTAAAAGAAACCAGCAGGTTAAACCCCCACAGTTTTCTTGTTTGATTTCAATTACTGCAGCAATTTTGTTCTGGAATAATGAAATATAAAGAAATGACAGCAAAAGTACAGGAAGATTAAGCAGAAGAAAATAACTCTGTTTTGCTTCACTATCTGCTCTTTCTTGCATACTAATAGACTAAATAAAAAAGGTATAGTAAGAAAACAAAAACCAAAGTAAGCACAAACACTGATAAACAAAATATATACTTATTGTTCCTGCTTAGATCTTAAGGCTCCCAGTGTTCCACAGAAAGAGAGTTTTTATTTTAAGCCATTCTCATATACACTTCAAATACTTCAAAAGGAAACATTCATTATTTGAGCTTGGATGTCCTTTTCAAACAGCTGAATGGCATGATACTTTTGGTTATCTTTACAGCCCTCTTTCATGGGAAGCTGTTTTGTTCTATTCAGTTTAGCTAGACAGTATACATGCAACTGTCTCTGGTAGTTCCCTTAACACCTAGCCATCAAATTCCCAAATCGCTTCTTCCTTTTTGCTCACAAGGCCACAACATTGTGCGTGCAGATGGTGGCAGAGTATGGATGAGCCAAGACACAGTAGCACTCCAGATTTTCTGCAACCCACATTTTTCTTATATACAACAATGGCAGTCTTTACACTATGTTCTCTATTGCAATAAGAAGAAAAATTTTCTGATCCAATATTAGAAACTTTCTTTTGCATACAAGTGCACAAAACCTAGCAGACAGACTAGCTATTCCGGAACCTTGGAATAGATACTCCGCTGTAATCTGAAAAAGAAATGCTGGCGCAGAAAATGAGATCCGGATTGAAGAAATCTCATGGAGATCTGAATCTTGACATGAATCTTAATACAGATTGATGGTTCCTGTGGGTACTGTTCAGCTCCTGACATACCTTGAAGGTTGACTTTAAACTGCCAAACCAAGTTAATCTTAATTTATCCTTGTCATGCCCTACACATATCATCATCTTGTCTTTTACACAGATACTTTCTCAATGTATCATTTTATTGTCAAAACCCCTCACACAGGGGCAGTATACCTGCAACAGGGGTATTCTATTGCAACTGTGTCTGACTTTCGTCACGAAACCATTATGAGATTTTGCAGACTCAGTAATACAGGAGATTGCATAATTTAACTAGTCCATATTTTTCAAACAATTATTTTCAGACGTAAATGGAAAAGCAAAAATATTCCTCATAAAATGGTTTCGAAATGTTTCACAAAAGTTTCATTTAGATGCTGTGGAGGCCTAGAGAAAAGGATCAGTAAATAAAGATGGACAAATGAATGGTCACATGAGAAGGAATTTCCAATATCTTAAATACCTCTCTGCCGCACATATAGCAGAAGCATTTTATGGACATTAACTTGACAGGCACATTTTGTTTCCTCTGCATTGTCCCTTTGTTCTATTCTTTTAGACCCTCAGAGCTGTATAAGAGCATAGAACTTTGGCTATATATATATTGCAGTGTTAATGGGTGGTCTTAAGAGAATATTTAAGCATGCTAAGCCCCACAACCAGTGCCAATCTGTCAATATTATGATTATTAGATTAACTTGGATTGGGCTTCATGTATCGCTGTTGTTCTTACAGAGGTACAAGCTCAGAATACTCATTGACAGATCAAGTTATAACACAAAAAGCCTTAATTGTGCCACACTCAACCCCCCCAGGAATAATTCTTGACCCAAACTGTGCTCAAACCTTACCTCCCTTGTGCTTCTGAACATGTACTAAAGACTCACCTTTATGTACAAGTATATAGAAATTTGTGTGTTTATATACATGCATTTATGTGTGTACATTTATATATGTAAATGTTCGTAATCGCCAATAAATAATGCAGATAATAGGTCAGATACATACGTGAAGACAGCATACTTAATAACATGGGGGGACTGGAAAGCTATGGAGCAACTCTGCTGCTGACAGGAGAGGAGAGACAACAGATATAAATTGAAATGAGAAGTTCAGTTGGATGAAAATTTTTGCCTGTGAGGACAGTCAAACAGTGGAACAGGCTACCTGGAGAGGTTATATATATTCTAAGGTTTCAACCTTAGAGATTTTCAAGGCTCAGGTGGATAAATCCCTGAGCAACATGGTCTCAGGTCAGTGTTGGCCCTGCTTTGAGCTGGAGGTTGGATTAGAGACCTCCCTTGGTGCCTTTAAACCTAATGGGTTCCATGATTCTGTGTTTGCTATATACATGTGGCTGTGTAACCACTGCTACTCTTATGCACATGCACATCTAGTCTTTCTGCTTAAAAACACAAAAACTGAGAAACTGTATACTCTCTACATACATCTATTGTCAAATATAATCCACTGACCTATATAGTGACAGAATAAAGGCTGTCACTACCGAGCTGCTGTCCCCATTTTTCGAAATTCCCTTTGTGCAATAAGAAGGTTATAAATTTTACACCTAAATTCAGTAGTTACTTTCCGAAGGAAATATCAAAGAACACTAAAGTCTTTAGAACTGACAAAGAATTCATGCTCAAATCAGAACAAATTTAACGGAATTTTCTATTCTTAACAGCGAGGGGGAGAAGGAGTTTTTACTGAATGCTCTATTTTACTCTACACAGATTGTGTCAGTCATCTGCTTCATAAATAGACTGAGTAGGAAAAAGGAGGCATTTTGCTAGGCAAAGATGACCCACGAATACAGAACTATGATTAGCTTAATTTTAAGAAATTAACAGTAATGAGATGGGTAAGATACATTTATTAAACATTAATGACACATTTACTTGGCTGTAACCTCTTCTGACAGACCTACATAGCTCAAAGAGCCTACTCACTTGCTTCCCTGCCCACTTTACTAGTATGTGGTGTCACCACTAATCTTAGTGGCATTTAAACATAACGTCTCCTGTCAGTGCAATATTCTATTTCAGTTAGTAATTTTTAAGCATGTGAGTGTAGGAGGCTTTGGCCTCAGAAATTCACATGTTTATCTGAGCCATCCAAACCTCTCAAGTGTGGGAGACTGGGCCAAAGAAAAATCCCTAAAGACTGCTGTTCTCATAAAATTGCAACAGTGAGCTGCAAAACAAACAAACAAAAAAAGACATATGAAAAACCGAAGGGCTTTTACAAACTGCAGGTCAGGAACAGTACGATTTCAGGCTCCATTTTTCTGAATTGCCCTCTTGGAAAGAGTGAGAATGTAATTGACTTCTAGTCCATCTCTCACTGATAGGTAAAGCCACTGAGAAAGCAATGCCAGGAAAGCTACAGCAAAACAGCATGCCTGCCAAAATCCTGAAGCCTTTGGAATCAGGCTTTGAGCCAGGTCATAGCATTTAGAAAGCAACAGCAGCGCTAAAAGATTGTCTCCCCGTGGCAATGGATTGGCTGTTTCTCAGTGCTGAAATTACTCAGACTCACTGTAGTCTCTAGCAGTGAGTCCCTCAGGGTTGCTGCCCCACTTAAGTGACATTTATAAAGGCACCTTTTATAGTTGTACAATGATTTACTATTATGAGGATCCAAAGAGTAGTAATGGTAAATTTTTTCTCTACTAAGGACTAGTGGAAAAAACCTAAGCAGGGTTACAGCTGCACTCCTTTTAAGAGATCTATGGGTTTATTTTGGATTATGAGAAATGCTGTTCCACAATGATTTAGGTTGTGAAAAAAAAGTGAAAACCAGTGACCTGAGAATGTGCAAGGAAGCTATCCATATCAGATCAATTACGAAACCACCTGGCTGTCCTGTAAGTCCAGCAGAAGCAGAACCCTGCCAACAGGCTCCAGAGGCGTGTGTGGAAAACCTCATCCTCCTGGGGCCTGGGACACCATATGCAGTACCTGGCTTTAGCAGTTAACAACTGAAGCTGAAACAAGACCTAGCATTAACATTTCCTGCCACAGGTTAGATAAATGTCGATTAATGCATTTATAAATGTTATTCTGGAAATTCTTTAAAAGTCCGTTCCACAATACAAATTTTTGAGTTTTATTTGTGTCCTGGTTCTCTTGTTACTTGGGGATGTCCTAGCACTTCCGGTCACAGTTTCTACTGTGCCTTACCTAACAGTCAAGTAACTCAAGGCAAAATTCCAGTTCAAAAAGCCCCTAGGAGAGATGCGGCTTTAATCATAACACTAATTTGTAACCAGGACTTGAGTTTTATGAAGGAAAAAGGAGCAACTTTATTTCTTGAGGTGAAAAGAGAAAATAATGCTATGTTCACATACCAAAATCTGTTAGGCTTATCTGTGTTAGAAAACAAAGAATAGAAGTAGAACAACAAAAAATTCCAAATAAAGTTAATCTAATTCAAACACAAACACAACACACAAAATAATCTGGATTAATGCAATTCAGATTTGATTCTGAAAAATACTTCATTTCCAAAACCCTGGTTTGTAAAAATAATGTCTGCTTTCCACATTAAAGAGGATTTTCCATAAGACAACGTCAGTTTGAGGGTCCTATAAAGATTTTGCTCCCTTTAATTTTAAGAATATGAAATTTCCAAAGATTTTATTCTCTACATATAGTCTTATTTTGAAGACAAAAGCAGATTTTAAAATAGTTTTTAATTTTTGCATGTCCCTGCTTTTCATATATGAAAAAAAATGTGGAAGTACGGGATTCTCAGTATTCTAAGTATAATTTGACATGTCAGTGAAAAACCTGTGCTTGCCCTCTAGCCTTCTTGCATCATCATGTGGCACTATGATGCTTAACAGTTTAGATCAGCAAGTGATAGTTTTATCACTGTAACAGAATTACCTAGGCTGATGTGGTTTCAGTCCTAGGGAGGAAAAAAAAAAGAAAAATAGTTGAAATGTGGAGGACAGACACTAAAATATTTTAGAGACTTCTGCTCTGATCCATATCTCCTAGATGGTTAAGAGCATATTCTCTAAAATATTTGTGTCGTGCTTCTGCATTTCTTTACCAGGAAAAATGTTTTGTTTCCCTGTTCTCTTTTTTTAAGCCTCATTTCTACATTTTCTGCTAGCTTGAGAGAATATTCCATACTGAATCCTTTTGAAACCAGTGCAGCCATTTAGAGTGCACAAAAGTAGATGTCTGAGTAAGGGCAGGTCTGTGTTAACAGCATTTTCTTGGTACAAGTTTGCCAGAGCTAGAACTAGAAAATAATTGGTTTATGTCCTGAGTTTGGGTGTAATCTTGGAAACATCTAGATATATCTAGCTCTTTCCTGCCCCCCATGTACTCTGCTGGTGCAAGTGTGGTCTAAACCTCATTTAATATTAGTTGGAAGTTAAATGCTTTATTGTAAACCAAAGAGAACATGATTTCTTATTCTGTATATGAAAGACATCTAGCGCAACAAAATTCCTGTAATAGTCCATGCTTTTGGATACTTCTTTAATAAACAGTAATTCTAATATAAGACAGGCTATAACAGGGTAAGATGATAGGACAGAAGAAGTAACAGCAGTGATTTTAAAATCCTAACAAAAGGGTCAAGTTTACTTTAAATACATCTCTGTATTCACAGCCTGACTCTAAGGCTGATGAAGTTGATGAAAGTACTCTTATTTATTTCAAGGATCTGTGGTGTAGGTCCTGATAGGTTTCTAACTTTTAAATCTGCTATGTGATCTGATTAATCCTAGATTTAATATCACCATGAAATTGCTGACTATATGAAAGGTTACTGTCAAGTACAAACATGAAATTTAACAGCACAGATTTGCCCTAAGCGTATTTGTAAGCAATAATGTTGCTCTTCCTACATATATTGTTCCTTTTATTTCTATTAACATTTTTGTATTACCAAATGAAGGCAATTAATGGGATTAGATAGCTCCTGGTCTATCAACCCTGATTTCACTGTCCAAAATATTTGTTTTATTAAAGGATAGTGTTATTACTGTGTTATTACTCTGTACTGGTAATGTAAAAACAATTATAAAGTATCTAGCCTATTACTGATGAATGTTTCTGTTCAGCAGTGTGTGAAAGGTTCGTATAGAAATGGAAGTCACCAGATGATGCTAAACAGTGTTCCTAGTTTTGATGGAGATGGTGGACTAAAGCAACGGTAGGCACTCCTAGTAATATGACTTTAATGTCCATAATGAGGTGTTGGACATTTTTCTAAGCCAAGAGTTCTTGGCAGAGAAAGTCTTGTGATTTTACTGCTTGTTTTGCTCACTGCATTGGACTGAGGCAACCACAAGTATAGAGGTATAAATATTGTTAGTGGATTGCCACTAGCGTATTTCTGATTTGGTGGACCTATATTACTGTAGTTGCATTTAATATTCTCCAAGAAAACCAGCAGCTAATGGAAGCATTGAGTGTAATGTACAATAGCGTGGATGCCCTTACTCTGTTTCTGTTATTAATAAAGCCTTAGAAAAAAATACATCTCTTTAAAATCAAAGTACAGTATAAATTGATGAAACTTATGTTGTACGATGATCAGGCACCAGGACTAGAAGGTCAGGACAGCTGAGTTTCCTTCTACTCTTTGTGGCCTATCCACAGTTTGTGGACAGTTCACTCACTTCCCTGTGGATCAGCCTTCTCCATTAAAATGTAGATGTCTTGGGCCAAAATCTAGCAAGACGCCACCAAATAAATTAAGGGCCCTTGCAAACAACACGAATGACCAAAAACACCCCTTAAATGTTCTTACAAGTTCACATTGAAGTCCATCTGTCCTCCAGAAGGCTGGAAAGGCATACGGAAGAACCTCAAAAACCCCCAAATAATTCTCTAAGATAGGTTCTTCGTATTGTCTTAAATTTATTTCTATCCTAGTTACTTTCATTACTTTTTCATGAGATGGATGCTCCAAACCGTCCTTGTTATCAGCTCAGTTACTCTACGTGTGTCCTCTACATTTGTAAGTCAGTTCCTAAAAGCAAGCATCCAAAAGGAACAGCTAAATTAACCTTAAAAAGATCAATGTTTTTTCTTTCTTTTGTTCCCAACTTCACATCAAACACACTGCAGAAAGGAAAGTAAGGTTTTGTTTATGCAGATAGAAATGTGGTTTTGCTGTCAGAAATGAATAGTACTTTCTCCCTCTTTGTGAATTAAACACACACACACTTCGCATGGAATAAAAGTAACTCAAGAAACGAGGCTGAGGTTTTGAATATGAATGGAATCACCTACTCATGATAGCAATCACAATGTTTGCTAGTTTAAGATGACAGAATGAATAAGGCTGTACTGTATTTGAGTAATAAAACTTATTAACATTAGCATTGTTCTACACATGTGGGATTTTGTAGTAGCACTTATCTAGCTTATATTAAAAAAAACAGACTAAAATACCTCAGCGAGTAGATCTGATTTTACATTCTGATATTACTTTGTTAAAATCCCTTTTGCCTTCTAGGAGGTACCACTAAAATGAGTAAAATTTCAAGAAGTGAAATAAAATGGATTGAAGAGAGAATACTAGTCATAAAGTACACAATCCTTCATCACTGGAAACATCAATCTCTTCCACTTTAAACAGACAAATTCTGTTGGACAAAAATGTTAGCCAATGACAGAGATTGTTCTTGAAAAAAATAGGAATACATTTGTGCAGATGTAAGGATTGCTCTTTGCCTACATGAGCTCTAGGGTTTAACAAAAAGAGAAAAGATTAGTTGCCTTGGGAACTATACTGCCTCCTCTGCCCCTCACAGTATTTACTTTTTTCTTTTTCTTTTTTTTTTTTTTAATAATTTGTTGCCTGTTCTACATATACTTTCAGGAACACAGGCACACATAAATAGACTCCGTACTACCGTTTTCAAATGTTTTGCATTCACACATCAATCATTTGCAGTGTGGAAAAGTTGATGCCTGACAAGAATAAAATAGCACAGTGGAAAGGGTGGAGACTCACCTGCATGACTAAGCGTGCCAGTCTTACATCTTGTAGCTACAGAGGACTGTCATACCTTTTAATGATCTGGTTTCACTTGGAATATGGAAACAGATGGTGCTTAAGAGAAATTTTCTGTGCTGCTGTAGTTGACTCTGCAAGAGCTTCTACTGCTAGGTTTGTGCAGACCATGCCAAAATAGTTTAAAATATCATTACTTTAAAATAGAAAGATTTAGCATTAACATTTTACTTTACTCTGAAATCACCTAGGGCGTACTCCGATGCAGAAGTAAGGAGGTTTAAGATATTCTTATCTTCCTGCTTTCACTTACTCTTTCTCATCTGAGGTTCTGAACAAGATTGTGAATGTGTTTCATGTGCTCCAGCATATCTAACATGGCCATACATTNCATTACTTTAAAACAGAAAGATTTAGCATTAACATTTTACTTTACTCTGAAATCACCTAGGGCATACTCCGATGCAGAAGTAAGGAGGTTTAAGATACTCTTATCTTCCTGCTTTCACTTACTCTTTCTCATCTGAGGTTCTGAACAAGATTGTGAATGTGTTTCATGTGCTCCAGCATATCTAACATGGCCATACATTTTGTGCATCAGATAGAATGGAAAGAATCAACTTGGGAAGGAATCCAAAATCTGGTTTTATGACACATTGCATAATTCCATTTTTAAAAAAATCTGCAAATATTAAAAAAATCCTACAAACTAAGACCCTGATAGTCCCTCTTCTCTTCTGCCCCAGCTCTTGGATGATTGTTATAAAAACCAAACCAACATCAGAGTCATAAAAATCAAACATTACAAACTTCAGAAATGCCAAAATTAGAGGCCTTTGTTCAGTCCTGTGTTCACTCATCCCTTTTACATTTGTCCACCAGTGCTAGGAAATAGTTCTTTAATCCCATTTTATTTTCCACACAGGGTCTCTGCTCCTCCCCGCTGTACCTGAAATGACATTCGGTATGACTGGTTTCTTCCCAATGATCAATGAGTGCTCCAAGCTTTTATTCAGCATACACTGTGCTTTCAAAGCAGGAGTCCAAAGGTATGGTAAAAACACCAGAATTTACAGGAAGACCGATTTGCATAAATACTAAAGCTACAGATGATGAAATGGTTTGGTCTTGACAGCTTGACCCTTTGCCCTCTTCTGTTCAGTTGGGTCCAAAACCAGAGTCCTTTCTGCCTTGAGGGAATCAGGGGTTTCACACTTGGGTTAGATGGTTACCTCTCAAGCACAGGTGTTTTACAAGAGGATGTAGTCTTTATGTAATTAGAGCACTCATGCAGATTCAGGAAAGCAGAGATCCCATGTGCTGCAGGTGCAGCTTTGAGCATGTTTCCTACACTTAGCAAGCAAAGCCTTCAGGGCCCCCATTGGAGCATGTCTGTCTTCTCTGTGGGCTACAGAGCAAATGGAACTTCTCCAGGGTGCAACCTAGTGCAGACATCTTATCAAAGAAATTCTAACCTGGAGAAGTTAGGAGGAACAAATGGAAAGTAGGTAGCTAAGTTAGTTGCCCAAAAATGGGTGTTCTGTATATATGCCCTCACACTGTTATCGCTTGTCCAGATTAATTTTGAATGTGGCTCCTAAAATGTCACTATGATGCACAATCCAAAGAACAAAACTAAAATTCAACAGCTATTGCTACAAACTCAGTCTGTACTACCTCAGTATACTTACAGGAGGAAGCAGAACTGTCCACTCTCTGTCTCCTCCCTGTTTCTTCCAGTCCTCTTTCCATCTACTGTTTTTGACATCACAAGATTTTTGTGTGACCATATGGTAGACTGGTAAAAAAAGAAAAGTGGTGAGGTTTAGCTCTTCTTGTTTCCCTGTGTTTGCTGATGCTGTCAGACGATCACAGAAATGGTTCTGTTGCCACAAGAGAGAGAGATAGCAGTAGGGTTGGAGTGGGGAAAGATGAAATGACAGAGCCAGTGTAAATTATTTACGAAGTTATGATTGGCATTTTCACATAGACAATTCTGTGTAAATAAGAAGAAAATTGCCTTTCAAAGGCATTATCTGAGAAACAAGTTACAAAAAATCTCAGCAAATGTGAAGAATACCAAAAGGGCAGTACCCCATGCTTATGCCTGAAAGCATAATTCAACCATAACACTTCATAGTGAAGAGGACATCCATTTAGTTTAGTACCATGTCATGACTCATCATGTTCATGAGGCAGAAAATAAAAGAGAGTAGTATTTATAATTACCATACCGCACAGTTCAAACGAAACTCAGCACTGTCTTGAGTGAATACATACAAAAATCGTACATGGTCTGTTTATCCAGTAATTAAAAAGGAGGTGCTTTAAAAAGTAAAAGAAATAATTCTATAAGGCAACAACCCACTCAGTGACAGTCTCCTGCACTTCCCTCCAGTCTTCAGATTCATGCTTAGGAAGCAGAGAAGAGAGAGGAAATAAAAACAATGCTTCTGACAGGTAGGCAATACGACTAGTAAAAGTTCCAGCATCTTCCTGGCCTCACCACAGGTCACTTAGATCGTACACATTAGTACCTGCTACTACAATTCTCGAGCTCTGGACAACTCTGGGTGTTGTTCTGGGCAGCCTGCTTTGGGTAGCCCTGCTTGAGCAGGTAGGTTGGACCAGATGACCTCCAGAGGTTCCTTCCAATCTCAGTTGTTCTGTGATTCCATGATTTGATCATACGTGACTTTTTAACACACTGTTTAAGCTTGTATCATGCTCCTACATGAAAGGCGAAATACATTGACTGAACATCTGAGGTTGTGGTCTTCCGCACTGAGGTCAACCATAACACTGTCATTCCTTCAGCAAAGCTACAGTTTGATCCAGAGCTAAATTTGGTCTTTTATTTAGAATTTTAGTGATTTCTCTAAAATAGTAAGAAAGAATTCTATTATTTCCTAGAGTATAAGAGGAACAGATTCTCTTCGGAAAAAACTGGCAACAGTAGTGGCAAGACACCACCACGATTCCGTGGTGGTTTTAAGATTTTCATCTACCATTTCCATTGACCAGAAATGTTAACAATGTCCCACTAGAGGCTGATCTTGTAGCATCTCAGTTAAGTATTAGAGTGAGATTTTCAGTCTATATTTGCTGAACCAGAAAATACAGTCAGTTCAGATAGACATAATCAATAGGCCAAGAAAAGCATCAAGTCCCATTAGTAAACGTGTATTAAGGAAACACTTGTACATACAGTTTGTGACGGGTATTGATGAAACTGTCAGTCTAGCACCAATGGGATCTAATGTAGTCTGTAAGGGAGAAGGACAAAGCATAATGTTTAAGTGCTCTGTGAGGAACATGTTTAATTTCTGGTAGTACCTATTGATGAATCGTGAAGCCGTTCAGAATCTTTTTCATTAATGCAACTTTTTAGTAAGTATAGAAGTAATATTTTTAATTGACCTACACATATTCCTGTCTGGTTTTTTTAATAGAATGATTTTTATTAATTGCATCATGGAAACACATATATATCTTTCTAACCCATATGACAATGGCATTGTCAGCATGATATTTAACCTTAGTTATAGAATATGGAAAGAAAAAAGGAACAAAACTTTTAGCAAGCCAGAAATTCAGCACATCAAATTCATTCATAGTTAAGCTAGTGTTGAGTTTAAAACTGTGGTAATAATTTCTCACTAATCAAAACAAATATTACATCACAGAAGAGATATTATTTATTGTAGTTTTTTTAGATTACAGGAAGTTGTAGGCTATGATGTGTTGACTCATAGACCAGTTTAGTTTATCTACTAAAAAAACTATTGGTTCACTCTTATTTCACTCTCTCCAATTTTCTTTTCAAAAACAAATACTTTCAATAACCGCTGAATATAAAGTAAAAAATAAGGACAAATCAATTTCCATTTTATGGATAATGTATTATCTTTTTCCATATATGACAACTGGAGATTAGTTTGGCTTTGTGCTAAATTATTCACATCATTTACTGCCTCAGGGATTTTTGACTAAGATATTATACTGTATTTCATGACATTACACAAAATAAATGTAATAAATTCATTTACAATCTCATAATCATTTACTATCTAGAGTTATATAGCACCTCTGCTAGTTAACCATTTTCTGTAGTGATGTATTCCTCTAGAGAATCTAAGCCTCATTGATGCTGTGCCATAACTCAAATATATTGCACATTCGGGATTATTTGTGTTCTGTATTATGAGGAATGAAAAGCATTTCCAATCCACAAGAAACATCAATATAGTGTCAACTTAGAAAAGTTTACCTGAAAATGTACACAAATTTTAAAGATAAATGATGAGAAGACAAGGTAGAAAAGAGAACAGACTTGAAGAATATCATTTGAGAAATATATTTACTGATTGTCACTTTCAGAGAATTCTCTGTTTCTACTTTACTCTGACAGTGTTACAACATTTCAGTGTTTTCTGAATACAAGAATAGGATGATGGAATTATACAGAATACACAGTTCGTTATAGCTGAATGCACTATCCTCAGCTTATCAAATGAATACTCCTGGTTTTACTGCTTATTCCTGAATAAATTTTATTTTTGTATGTTTATTATTAAAAAGTCATGTTTAATGCAAACAAAAGAAAAGGCTATGTTAGCTTTATATGGATATTACCTAATCTGGTCAGGTAATATTATTTTCTTGGTCTAATGAACTAGCACAAGCAGGCAGTTCTTATGATTAGATGTAGTTTTTTTAATTCTTCAGTGAGTGGATGACAAAGTAGTAAGAAGACTGGAGAATGCAATTAAATTTTTTTTTAAATATTCAAGAAAAGAGAAGAGGTGAAGGAATCAGAAGAGAAAAGAGGCAGAGAACTACAAAACATATCAAAAGCCATATAAGGAAAGAAACATATCCAATTTTGATTTTACTTATAATTTAAATTGGTTTATCCAGCAGGAAATTTGATACATAAAATTGTTGATTCGTAATTTCATTGGATAAATAAACCTTCTAAAATTCTACACATAAGTATTATTTTAACTTGGAAATTAAACTGGCCTGTTGCTTGTACATGGAACAATGAGCAAAACCTGTTCTGCCACACATTGGTGGTTCTTATGGATCCACTACTGCTGAGCTGACAAAAGGAATTGTGTCAATTTACACAACACACTATGCCTTCAATCTCCCTTCTTCATGAGATCTGGCTATTTTCTTAAAGTTGCAAATATCAAGTGTTCCTTTTACTGTTATGATTTTACAACACTGTCAATATGAAAAATCAACTCTTGCATAGCAAAAAAAGTCCTTTTGAGTTCAGCTTTAAAAGAATAGCTGCTTGCAATTAAAAAAGGTTACTACAGTCAGTCTTGTATTCATTGTAAACCAGATTTTAGCAGTATCTTAGGCATATGTACCATGGAAAACACAACATACAAAACCACACACACCAGTTCTTATACGCTGTCCTAAAAACCACAAGTCCACAGAGCTGGAAAGCAGTAGTCAAGGCTGTGACACTGTTTGATCCTGTGAAGAGGATCAAAAATGTCAGAAGTCACGGAAAGAGTATATTTGGAAATAAAAACAATAGTCTGCGACAGGTCCGGAAGTGAATATCAGCCTTGAAACAAACTACCATTAATTTAAAAGAGAATTCTGCAAGAAAAGTATTTCTTAAATTGTCTACTGTTTATACATGACAATATAAGCTTAGCAGCTCCTGAAGGTAGCCTAGAGATGATTAACTTTTCTAGCCAACACAGCAGAAGCACATCGATAACGCTACCAAACAACTCTGTCACTGCACAGAGGATAAAATCCCTTATTAAGATGTATTTCTAACTCTGATTCTGAGGCTGGTTTTGATCCTATTAAGGTCTCATAACAGCTCTGAAGTGCTCACTGAGAATGGCTTTACCTTCTTGTTTTTCTTACAGCGACCATTTAACTAAATCAGCATATTCACACACAAACAGCCTAATAAGGCACCCGGTATTCACAGCCATTCATTTCTAGCATTGTCACAGTCGGATATTTCCAAGAAGTTTTCCAAAATGTGAATAATATTCAGGAAAAATACTGCAAAACTGGCTGATATTATTAGCAATAGCTCTTTACCTATATAAAGATGCATCTTTTAAGTCTTCTCACAACATTACAAAGAAGCATGTTTTGTCTAGGTAGCATGAAATTCACGGTGTTCTTGTAGTTGTGTTGCTTAGCCTTTGTATAATTTTTAAAAAGTTTTTTATTTAATCAATCAATATAGCCTCCATTTCTGTCACGTCTGAGATCTTTGTAACTCCAACTCATATTTGGAACTTAGAACGTAGAAGATGTTGAGTTTCTTATTTTATAGGTGAAGAGTAGAGATGCAACATTCTAAGAATCAGACTTTAAGGGAATCCCCTGAGAAGTAAATAACTGACATAAGCATTCTCCCTCAGAAAAGCTACAAACTTTATTAGGAAACCAGAATCATTCCCTCCTCTGTACTTTTTTTCATTAATATATTTTTCCTTTTTTTTTCTTTTACTTTTCTGAGAAATAGCAGAATATATTGGCTATCTATCTGCACCATTTTCCTCTGATAAATGAATATGGAAAGATAGCATCAGTGTTTGGTTATTTAAACTAGAGCAACATCCTTTTTTTGCAATAAAGTAATGCAAGCAGTGCACTGACTTTCATGTTCCAGCCTCTAATGAGCATTTGAGGATAAAACTGTAAATAAATTATGGCCTTCTTGTCTACAGAAGAGACACTAATCAATTAATCATTGTTTTTTGGCTGCCATAAGTGCTCCGAAGAAATTCTTTTTATGGGATATTTATCACTTGCCAATAAACACACCCCACAGGATTAGAAATCACTGTTGTACTATTTGTAGCAAACCAGATCATGCAGTTCAACTTTAGCAATAAAACAAACTTAACATTCAGCAAGGTTTTTGTACTGTTCAAGTTGGAACTTCTGCACGCTGGAGGGTGGCAGTACACAGATTTAAAAAATGGGCAATAATAATTAAAAAAAGAATAAAGGTATTTCAGGCCATATACAGCATTGAAAGGGCTATATTGAATGGCATGAAAATTTACTAGGAAGATTATTAACTTAATGCACATGAACATTGGAAGCATACTGTTGATTTGACAGTGATATTCTGACACATATTTCTGCTCCAAAAGAAAACTTTTTACAGTGAGAACCTTTCCTCCAGGAAAGAAGTTTCTCTCCTTCTCAACACTGTGATCAAGGGCTTCACCGACCTCTGCCATTTACTGCTTTCTGTCTATTCAGTGAGCATTTTATAATTCCAAATTCAATGCTTTCAAAAGGAAAGAAATACTCATTCTATCCAAAATAGCAATAGTACCTAGCCATGGACCTCAGCCTGTGGAGGAAACCATGGTGGAGCAGATAACCACACCAGCCCATGTAGGACCTCATACTGGAGCAGGTGGATTATTTCCTGAAGGAACTGTGGCCCATGGAGAGCCCATGCTGGAGCAGGTTTATCCTAAAGGACTGTAGTCCATGGAAAGGACCCACACTGGAGCAGGGCAGAACTGTGAGGAGGAAGGATCACCAGAGAGAAACTGTTATAGACTGACTGCAACGTGCTATGGACCGACTGCAACCTCTCATTAACCACCCTCCTTCAGCATTCAGGGCCTGGAGGAGGTAGAGGAGTCAGGAATTAGGGAGTGAAGTTAAGCCTGGGAATAAGGAAGGTGTGGGATGGAGTTTTTGTTTTTTTATCTTTGTTGCTTTCCATCCAACTGTATTTTAATTGTCAATAAATTATTTTTCCTCAAATCAAGTCTGTTTTGCCTATGATGATAATGAGTGATGAGTGATGACCCTGTCTTTATCTCAGCTCAGTCTTTTTTATCTTCCAGTGTCTCCCTGTCCTGTTGAGGAGGGGAGTGAGAGAGCAGCTAGGTAGATATCTGGTAACCAGCAAGGTCTACTCACCAGAACAGTTTACATGGCCTTTGCTCAAGATAGATTTCTCTGTTGGTTTAGGACCCCAGTTACCAAAGAGATCCAGTCAGCACATCATAACTTATTCATATGATGCTGAGCAAATTATTTGTTTTCTTGTTGCAGAGGAACAGGGATGCAGGACTTCCCCACAACACCTTAAATAAGCATTGTGGAAAGAAATGCATTACAAAAACACGTGCATCCAGATTGAAAGAAGGTGGACTGTTTTTAGGTGGACCGCTTGCCTCACTGGACTGAACAACAGAATCTCCTTTTCTTTTATGTCTGCTTTGGGATATCTCCTCTTACAGTGAGTGCTACAGGATCCTCTTTAGTGAGTCAGGACATTAGACTTAAAGGTTAAAACAGGGAGACTCTTTCCAAGTCACAGGCTAACAGAATTCCAGACAATCCTACATGCCTCAAAAATTAACAGTGGCTTTATTTCTGGGAAGTACAGGGTCAGACCTGAGCGGTTTAGATCTCTGTACAACTACCCATGAAAGAATAGGAGCATCTTCATCTTCCACTGACTTGTGTGATTTTTTTTCTGTGACTAAAACAGGCAACAATATATCTTGCCTTCTGCTCAGTGCATGCCCTCTTTTTCCTGTGCTATCTTCTCCGAGACATTTTGCATACCCTACATGTCCTACGTGAGGTTACTCAGTCTAGAAGCTACTTGAAAAAAACAGTATTTTTTCTTCCATATTTCCTGTTTAATTTTGGCAGTACTGTAAGAGCACAATGCAGACTGTAAGAGCTGAAGGATAAAAAAACCCACAGTACTTGCTCCAAGAACTTCCAATCTGCAATTGAAATGACTTTTTATTTCTTCCCACATGTCTGTTAAACAGTTTTAAAGCTATCTGCAATACTAGAAAAGCTGACCTCCCAAAAGCATATCAGAAGCAAGCAAGCCAAGACAAAAAAATCCAGACATTTCCTTTATATCCTTGCATCACCCTTCAAGAAAATCAGATTTCAATTTATTTACCATGACTAAAGTATAAATTTTCATAATAAAAAAAAAAACCTTTTCACCCCTGCCCCCTTTATCAGTTTGCTCAGATGAAAGAATCCCAGAATGGTTGAGGCTGGAAGCAACCTCTGGAGATCATCTAGACCAACACTCCTGCTCAAGTCAAATAGAGCAGATGACTGTGGTCCTCATTACAGGGTTTTGAGTGTCTCCAAGGATGGAATCTCCAGAGTCTCTCTGGGCAGCTATTTCCAGTGTTTGACCACCCTCCCAGTAAAAAATTTATTTCTTATGCTTAAAAGGAATTTTTCACATTTCAGTTTGCACCCATTGTCTCTTGTCCTTTCACTGGACGACACTGATAAGACTCAAGCTTTATCTTCTTTAGTCCCTCCCATAAGATATTTAAGCATACTGCTAAGATCCTCCTTATTCCTCTCTTCTCCAAGCTAAATAGTCCCAGCTCTCTCAGCTTTTCCTCATATAACATGTACTCTAACTCCTTGATCACCTTTAATGGGCTCACTCCAGTATATCCATGCCTCTCATACTGACAAACTCAAAACTGGACTCAGCACTTCAGATACAGTCTCGCCAGTTTTATACAGAAATGTCTCTAACATCCCCTCAAAAACCCTACCTCCGTTCCCAGTTCCAGTGATAAATATCAGGTCAGGTCCTCAGCTCATGTAAATGACTACACTTCCACAGAAGTCAAGGGAGTAACACCAACTTAGACTAGCTGAAGAGCTGTCTCAAAAATGTCATGACTTGATGTATTTTCAAGCCATTCCCTTTCTAGTCACCTTGTGGCTGGTCTGCTTACAGATTCAGTATATGCTAGAATATTTGAAGGCACATTTCTTTCCCTGTGAGTTTCAAATGACCTTTTAATGAAGGGCTGAACTGATTTTCAAACCCAATTATGCTGTTAATTAAACTTCTATTTTCTCCTCTTTCTACCACCAGATTCACGTTTTCATATTCCTGGTTTTTTTGTACAGTCCCTGGAGTTTCTGCTTTCCCGGCCATTATGACAGTTACCTTTACAAGCACTTCTGAAATACCACCTCCAGCATTAACTTTATTAGATTATTCTTGAAGCAGCAGTGGGTCAGTTTCAGCAGCACCGTTCTGATCCTCTCAGCCAGCACCCTCAGGGCACACTTATTTTAGTTTTCAAAGTTAATAAAGTAGTAGCAGTGATCTGCCTTCTAGTGAACATGCTAACTGACTTGAACAGGTTGCCAATAATTTATTTTTACCTACCCTAATCTCTGCAAACAGTATGCCTGCTTAACTATAGTCCTTCCTGCTCACAGATTACATTTCAATACCATTGCTCTATCATTAATGCTTTTACAGCCCAAAATTTTATTCAGTATATCTCAGCCTATGGATTGTCCCTGGACTGTTGGTGTAAGCTGTTCAGTGTAAAGGGGAAAATCCGGACTTCCACAGAGCAAGGATTTCCATTGAGCATTTTGTGGCTTACTGTATAATTACACCAGTACAGTATTATGCTATCTGTTATTACAAAATTATATACTGACACCCATGTGTTTGGCATGTACAGGTAACAGTAGCAGCTAGGTTTTAGAAAAAAAGTGGTATTTTTTGCTTTTGGAAATAAAAATTCCCCTGAGGGTGAGATTTAATTTCTTACTTTTTTGAATCTCTGAGCTAAGTTATATTACACTCTTTCTTCTCTCCAGTGGATAAGCACTGAATCCAAATAAGGCAGAAGGTGTTCCCTCTCACACAAACAAAGGCAAAAAGAACTTTTCGCAATGAGTGGAGTGGTGCTGCTTTTCTACTGCACAGAGTCTAGCTCAACAGAAAAGATAATGCTTCTGATATGGAAGGCAGTTAAAAACTATGAACACTCTATAACCATCCTATGTTCTACCTCTTTTGTAAGTATTTGAGAGGATTTTATTATTTTAATTTCAACATCCATTGTATAACCTTTCTACAAAGAGAGCAATGTTAAAAACAAATTCTGGTTCTCTCATTGGCCTTAAGAAATATCAGAAGGACCACTTGCATATGGAGTCTCTAATTAACATGGAACTGGCAGACAAAACCTATCCTTAAAGAGGTAGAAAGAGGAAAGATTGTGTAAGAATGATGACATAAGTGGAAGGTTCTATGTAGCAGTGTGTTGGCTCTGTGTGGTGGGGCTTTGGCAGCAGGGGAAGGGGCTCAGTCAGAAGCTGCTCAAAGCTCCCCCAGCTCCGAGTCAGCCCCATCTCGGGCTGAGGCTGGGCTATTTAGAGACAGTAGGTGGGCCTCTTCAATAAGAAGGGGATGGGACAAAGAAATGGTCATTGAGACCTGCAGCAGTGGAAGGAGGGGGATGTGAGGAAAATACCTGTGCGGATACCTGGAGTCAGTGAGGAAGGAGTAGGGGGAGGTGGCTGGAGCGGAGATTCCCCCACAGCCCATGGGGAGAAGGCAGGCTGTGCCCCTGCAGCCCACAGAGGATCACAGCGGAGCAGCCCATGAAGGACCACAGCAAGGCAGAGATGGACCTGCAGCCCACGGAGGACACCATGCCAGGGGAGGTGCCTGCTCCTGGAGCAGCCTGTGACTGTGTGGGCAGCCTGTGCTGGGCTGGTGCATTCCTGAGGGACTGCGCTACATGGGAAGGACTCATGTCAGAGGGGTTCATGAGGGAACTGTCCACCATGGAAGAGACCCTGTGCTGGAGCAGGGGAAGCGTGTGAGGAGCCCTCCCCACCTGAGGAGGAAGGAGCAGCAGGGACAATCTTTGGTGAACTGACTGCACCCCCCATTCCCCGTCCCCCTGTGCTGCTGAGCAGGGAGGAGGAGAGACATCAGGAACAAGAGGACTCGAGCCCAGGCAGGAGGAAGAGGTGGAGGGCAGGGTATTTATATGTGCTTTAAGATCTGGCTTTTCATGTCACTTTATCCTACTGTGCTTTGATTGATAACCAATTAAAGTGAATTTTTCCCAAAGTTGAGTCTGGTGAGTGAACCCTCCCTGTCCTTGTCTCGACCTACCAGATTTCATTACATTTTCTCCTCATCCCAGTGAGGAGTGAGAAAGCAGCTGTGTGGTTCTTTTGTTGCTGACTGGGCCTAAACCTTGACAAGAGGAAGTTCTCAATGAGTCATCCGTGACCTGCTGGTCACTCACAGAGTTGTTGCAGGTCAAGATTTCCAGCTGCTATAAATGTCATTGAAAAAAATCAGTGAAAGACAAGAAAAGCTTAATTTTCAAAGCTTATGGGCACTCCTCTTTCCATGGATTTCATCAGGGAGCTGTCAATCCTGAAAACCTGGGAAAAAAAAAAAATCGACCTCATTTAATGTAACTTCCCAAGCAGCAGTTACTTTAGACATTAAAGGAATGTTCTAAGTATTAGAACTAGGTAGTCTGGAAAGAAAGGCACAGGGAGAACTAACCTACGAAATAGGCTTTCTGTTAAACTGTCATTCATACTAGGATAATTCCTGTTGTACACCACTTCTTCCTTTTCTGTGCTGTCACTATAACATAAATAAAGGGAATCTTACGAAAGTAGTATCCACAACCACAGTACATTTGGGAAAAATCAAACAATGAGACTTGGACTGGAAAATTAATAGTATCTTTTGTCCAGAACTGTGACTTTATTGTTCAGATGCATGATGGGTAAAGATTTCTTTCTTTCCTTCTGCTTTCAGTAGACATCTTAACATTTGCCAAAACTAATTACCGGTTATGCATTAAATGTTATAGATGCAAGTCTTTTATTTTTCCACTGTGTTATGTAGAGCATTTTTAGGGCTGCAGTTTCTGTACAATGAAATATCTGTATCAGTCCTAAGTACCAGCTCCTTTAAAACTACATATTCCCAATCCACTAGCCTTTGTAATAGTCAGGCCACTGATGCATGCTTATTTCAGCAATATGCATATTTACATAGGAAATACTGTTAACATTGGCTGTTTGATCTTTGTTTACAGTATATTCACTTTCTAGTAACCTTGGCCTTTGCTTGTAGTACAGAGAAACATTGGAGCATTTTCATGTTACAGCACAGAGTGAGGAAGGCAAGCAGTGAGATGTCACCAGATGTTTAGTTTGCAGAGTTGCAGATTTGTTGTAAGCCTGAGTTATACAAAAGCAGCATAAATTACAGCAGAAGGATAACCAGGAGAAATTGCAGTGGTGCAAGTTGTGCTGTACATACCATAAATATATATTTAGTGGGGGAAAAAGCATGAATAACTTGACTGAGGAAAAAAGGTGTTATCAAACCAATTTATATCTTGAAACATGAGCCAATCCTCTTATCTGGAGAGAAAGGTTTTCAAAGGCATTTAAAGAGTAAATGGGGGATCAGTTCTAATCAAAACAATGCAGAGGTAAACAACCAAAGGTCAAATCTGAAAAAAAGGATTAGGCCATATTTACAATGCAGCTATAAAAACATGAATGCCAACACCAGTAGGTAGCTTAAATTTAACTTTGTTTGTTTACAGTATGTATCAGTAGTTTACAGTATCACTTTCCAAACCCATCAGTTGCTTTCAGTTGTTCTGTGGGATAGATACACCTAGGTTGGCTTTAGATGAGCCACCTGGGGTGCCAGCAGCAGAACAGAGGTCTAGATTTCTGCATGTATTATAAAACCTACCAGGTATTCTGAAGTTTCAACAAGTCAGAATCCACTTTATTCTATGACAATTAATGACCCAAGATGCAGCTGGCCTCCCATTCAAGGTGGGAATTGTGGATTTATGTCCTCTCATGCAGAAGAGGAAGCTGAGAAGTTTGTATGCTCTCAAGGCTGGGTGTTCAGGATCAGAGTCCTGAGTGTGGGTGGGATACAAGTCTTTGAGAAATACAGCCTAGTGCAATCTTTCAGGTCACAAACCAACAGGGTTTTAGGGGGTTAAGTGGTTAAATTTTTATTAGTTTGCATAACAGAGTAGAGTATAAGATCTGAGGCTGAAATCTTGGAAGGAGCTCGCATGTTAAATTAGTCAGTGAGAGCATGAGTCCACAAATATGCTTTGACTTCAAGTGTTTGTCTAGTCGATACCAAGTATAGTAACATAACTGTAAAGTCAAAGGTTTGACAATGAAGGGTTAGGTGACTGTAAGCCTTCCATTACTGATACAATGCTGTATAAACCTAACCCATACTGTATTTTCAAAGGCATACATCTGTTCAGAAATGTGAAGGTTAGAGACAATTATTCAGAGGTAAAAAGGACACATTTGAGGAGTCTGTCTTTTAATGCTTTTTCTGCAGCAAGAGACTTGATATTGGTCATCCTTCTGCCTTGTGCCAAATTGGAACAGGTAGCAAGCAAAGTAAGAAAAAGCTAGAGGCTTTGCAATGCGTTGAAATAATTCCTAGTTTTAGCACTGAAGAGCATTAAGTTTGCATCATGTTTGCCTCTGCTGTTCAAGCACATGATATTCTCTATGAAGTCTGTAATAACTTCCAGGTGACTTTTAGAAAGATAAGCCTATTAAAGGAATAGTCACATAATTGCGTATTTGATAAACATGGCTAACATGTAAAAATGCTGCCAAAGCCCCACTTCAGATACCTGCTTCACTTACTGACTAACTCCTAATGCTCTTTTGAATTTAACATCCTTAATTTCAGAGATTTTTCCACTTCAAATAGCCAGGCTATAAAACAAAGACTGCCATCCTATGTGAAGAGCAGAAGCAATAGACAAAAAATAACTCTTCTCTTTGTGGTGGTTCAAAAGGCAATGCAAATGAGCTGCCTGCTACCTGGATTGAAGAATCACCTATATTCAACGAACAGCATTGAAAAACAACCAAGTTGAGACCAGTTATGCTTCCCAAACACATACTCAGTATCTTTCAGCCAGAAGTAATTTTTCACCTGCAGTTCTATAAGCAGGACATTAAGAATTCTGAAACACTTTAGTGATAAACTAAAAAATTTGCTTCATACTTTATTTTACTTAACAGGAGTATTTAGTGATGATATTTTTAAAATACATATTTTGTTTAAATTTTAGTTCAGACATGACACAACAATATTTTGTTATGAGACCCAAGTTAAAGAACAGTAATAAAAGCAAGAAAATGCAATTTTACCAAAAACAGAAGTGGAGAAGCCACAGCCAAATTCCCACAGTCTTGACAGATTCTTTTACAAAACCAGTACATTTGAACTTTTTACAAACTTGTTTTAAGCATTTTCCATTAAGTTCCTGTTCTCTTCCTCTTCATCACGAAATTCAGAAATGTCCTTAAAATTAAAGCAGAAATTCTGACATAGTTACCTGATCCCATAAATTTTGTTGTTGTTTCTTTAAAATAGAATAAAATAGAACTTCCAAGTATCAGACTGCTGTGATAAAGGTTGATGCCAATATCAGCAAGATATTCTTTCTCCCAACAGTAAAACACCCTGATTAACAAAGTCAGATAGCAAATTCTGCCTAACAATTGCAACACAATGCAGATGTTCTTTAAAGCTGCCAAAGCAGGCATTTGGCATTGCTCAGAGACATCAGGAGGGTAAACAGGATGTTTAGGTATTCTGGGGCAAAATACCACAGTGTTGGCTTTCTCTTAACCAGAGATAACTGCTAGTCTCCTTGGACTAATGATCTCCTGCTGATTTTCCTCATGGATTAATCAATAGTATGCCATTTTCTACTTTATTTTGCACTATTATCTATCGTGTCGCTTTATGTTATCAATTGTTTTCAAAGGTCCCATAAAAGACAGTCCCTATTTCAGGCACTGGGAAAAAACCACTTCAGAAAGACTATTACTTTGCAAAAGGACTCCTACTCTGGCTAGTAAGGATTCTGCCAGGGGTCCTAACAACAATTTACCAGCCTTGTCCATCCCCCACTTCCCCTTAATTTCTTATTTGTGCTGCCAGTGTGAGCCACCAAGCTTCTAAGAACAAACCAGAATACTTCTGTAAAATAACGGACAGACCATTATAGTAAATAAAATAAGATTTTGCTACTAATTTAAGGATAACAAAGATGGAAACGGATAACATTATATACAACAGCCAGGAGGAGGGACTAACTCTAAAATTAAAGAGAGTAATGCTATCAACATCCAAGTTAAAAATGACTAGAGAAATTGGGAAATAAAGGAAATATCTGTCCATCATTAAGAGCTTAGCTAATTATTTTGGCTGTACTCATGATGTCAAGATTTCTCCATTTCCACCAAATCTGTGAAGAGAACTCGAGGTTTCTTGATATCTTTGTGACGTTAAGCTCTTTGAGAAGTAGCACTGAAACTTGTCCTAAAATTTAAATTCTTCATATGATATAGATTTATTTCCATTTAAATTCAACATACACCCTCCATCTTCCCCTTCCATTGTTCTAATAAATGCCATACCTCAGGGGTTTTAAAATACATGGTACAGCAGGCCCTATGCATTCACATGAGCTGATGTTAAAGAACTGTAAGTCACCTGCACATGATTTCCTCATTCTCAATGCAGCTACAGGGAGGGAGGACATCCCTCTCCCAAGAGAGCATATCTCTTTTCAGAGCTGTTGTCAGCTTTGTCCAGAATTTCCTCTTCTGTTCCTATTTGCAACGTATATGGCTCATCAATGTACCCTATAGGTTCCAAATGAGCTGACTCAGGTGATTCACTTTGTCCTAATGCCAGTAATTTCACTGCAGCTTAAGGCTATTTACATCTACTGAGGATCTGCCCCCAGATGGAGAAAGAAGAGCTTATGTTGTGCCTAAAGGTGTCACCTTTGACTATTAAAATAACACTGGAAAAGGTCCAACGTATTGCAAATTGTCCATTAGCATATCTGCCCTTACTCTGCTAATAAAAGAGAACTGCTCCACTCATGTAAACCTCTACAGAACAATAAACAGTTCAAGAGAAACAGCAAATAACACTTCTGCTGTCCCAGATTTGTGTAAAAAAAATCTGCTTTTACAACTATTCACTTTTCCTATCGTTTAAGTCCTGGAGGGGAGAGGAGGAAGAGGGGAGCAGCAGCCTTCTTAACACAATGTGCTGAAGTGTCTTTGTCTCAAATAGCCAGACTAATAATACAGCTAAAAGGTAGGATTTTACCAGTGTGCACATGCATATGATTGGAGTTTGAGGTGCAAAAACCTACTCTATAATCTAGGATGACAAATAATAACGGAAGTGTATCTGAATATTTCATAATGAAAATAATAATTATGCCTACATAGCATCTGATGAACAACAGAAAAAATCTCTCATTGTCTTAATGCAGATGGGTAAAAGTCATGGCACTCCACTGAAGATAAGTTTGTGGATTGTCACTCAAATGCCTTTTAAGGGTAGCATTTCAGTGCTAGCAGGCAGTATTCTGGTGCTCACAGGACACCTTTTTAAAAAAATGAAAATGAGTATGTGTGTTTTCAAGTCTATATGATCATTCATTGGTGCACATCCTTAAGAACAACATATGACCTATGGGCCAGACAAAAATCAAGCCTTCAGAGAACTGGAAGAAAAAATGAACACCATACCCCACCCCTGCTCTTTTTTTCTGTAGATAGCATCTCTGGGTGCATTTATGGGCATAAGTTTGAACACACTGACCATGCAGCCAAGACATGAATGTGAACATACAGATTTGGTAACAATCAGCAAAATTATGTAAAAAAATCAACTTAATTGATTATACTTGTGTTTGAGGGGTGATTACCAGATCAGCCACTCTACCAAGTCACTTTAAGTGGTCCATAAAGCAATATTGATGAATACACTCTGTGTTCTTGATACCATGAAAATTCCAATTAAGTAACATTAAAATCCAATTAGTGATTCAACATTATTTTGTTTAGTCAAGAATACAGGAACTGTCTTGACTAAACTTCCATTACATAATTTAGTGTTGTTTTAACTAGCCAAGGACACTAGAGATGTCCTGACATCATTTCGATTAGTAATTTAGGGTTGTTTTAATTGAGCTTAGGAGGCAGACAATGTCCCACTCAGTAGGTAAGTAGAGAAACATAGTTAGGACATCCTGACCTGTAGAGATAGATAGATCCCAGTACCTTCTTATCAATTTTTGTAAATCACAAGAACTGCTAATTGGATAGAAATGCACTGGGCCTGTGTGGAAGCAGAAGTTCAACTAAAGGACACCATGAGGAAGGCTATCGAAGACCACCTGGAGGATCAACTGTGCACGTGTATCGCCTATTAGCATATAAAATTAAGGTCTTGGAAAAATAATGAATATGTAACTAATTTCGAGGAAATTACATGAATATGCATGCTTTGAATGTATTTATGCTGAACCTGCAAAACACCTAGCAAGCACATTGGGTGGAACTGATCCCCTGTGCTTCCAGCACTGCAATAAAGAATGTTATTCTCTCTGTCTAAACTCAAATACCGAATTTCTCGATATCATTCTCAGTTAAAACGTGAGTGTGAGAAGTGTTGACAAGCAGAGTTCACTGATCAAATATGCTTGGAAACCAGTACATGAACATGATATACAATACAAACACATTTTGATAGCATGCTCATTTAATTTCAACCAGCCCAACAATGGCTTTCTTCTCTAAGTGATCAGGGTGCTTAGAGACTGTAACAGCCTATTTAACTCCTGGGATTGGTGAATAGTGTTATGAGTAGGACTAAATACCCTTTTACCCAAAATGATGGGAGGAGCTCTGCTGAAACAGTGCTGGGGTGGCTACCAGTGAAAGCTGAAGATCTTGTTCAGAAATAGACACAGTTTTGTTGTGTCTTAGTCATTGTCTGTCTTTGCAATAAACTGCCTCTCTTTTTCCCCCCCTTATTTTTTAAAGGATTTACTTATAGCTGCTGAAACTGCTCCAAGCATCTGTTGTCGTTACTGTAACAGGACTTTTTTTGTCCTGTGATACCTGGTCATTTCCCTCATATAATCTGAATGAGTTTGGGCAGGTGCAACTACATGAAGTAGGGTTAACTTGTGTAACAGAAAAATTTATGTACCTATATTATATTGGTTCTTTAATAATACTTTGAATTAAAGTTGAGAAAATCTCCAGCGAGCAGCTAACTGCAGTATAAGACTGAGTATTTTGCTTTTGTACTCCATTGCTTTGTACTGTGCTGCCAGAAAGCTATTTTTAGACCTGCTCTGCAATTGCACAGTTGTTGCTTATATCTTGTCTAAAGGAAGTAAGGTTGCCCTACTGAGACTTTGCCCTTCTCTCAAGGGTAAACTAAAATCCATTAAATTTAAATATATGCTGTAAACCCTGCACATTAGTGGCTGTGATAGAAATATTATGTAGTTATTTATAACAAGATATCCATTTGGGGAAGTGAAATAGATAGGCGTATTTTGAAATTATTGCCTCTCCATTCTCCTCTTGAAGTCATTGTCTTTGTGCCTAAAGCTTGAAAGTTTGTTTTGCTGGCACCGTGACAAAGTACGCAAGTATCTCTATGGAACAGATCACTACTACCCACAACAAGTAACTTGTGAAAGTTAGCACAGATATTTAGCCAGATCCTATATGGCTCCAAAGAAATCCACACAAATATTTCTCATTACAGGGAATGTTTTTCAAACACAGCCACTCATATTACTGGGGGATAAGTAAATAGCAGAGTCAGAGAAAAATTAATTGAATCTACCCAAATATAGGTAGATAGGCATATATCTGTAGTGCTAGAGATGAACAAGTATCTACACATGCACATACACACAAACATGCGTGTGTGCACCCTACATCATTGTAAAATTGAATATAGATATAGCAAAGGTTTCTTATCCTGACTCTTATAAATTACACAAATTCAGATAAACATTATCTGACCATCAACTATTGTAGTTGATGCTAAAACAGGGAAATGAAGATGGAGGAAACAGCAAATCTGAACAAAAGATTCCTTTGACACCTTCTGTAACATATCAGCCATGCTATAAGATACAAGAGACCCTGAACTAAAAGAATATATTGCTTAATACTAGTTCTTCTGGTATTAAGTAACCTTTTTCTCTGGTCTCTGAGTAATTTTCTTTTCTGAGTCTGTTATGAATCAAAACGTACTCAAGTTAAAGAGCAAGTGTTATATCCAAAAGCTACACCCAGTGACTTGCAAAGAAGACCCACCTAGCTGTGATTCTCCCCACTGTTCTTTGGAGAGATCCTGTACAGTCCTCATATTAAATCCGCTTTCATGAAGTTTATACACACACTAGATGCAAGAATTGACCTTGTCAGTCTTTCAAATAAGCCATTCTGCCTTCCAATGAACCTCATCAACCTATGAAAGTGTCCTTTATAGCTTATGGAGAAAAGCAAAGAGAAATGTACCAACAGACAGTTAGTTGATCTTACAAGATTTGATAAGGTCTGCAGCCAGCTGTCTTACAAAATGTTAAGAAAACCAGCCATAGTAAAATTATTAGCAGTAAGAGTTAAAATAAAGTTGTTATACTGAAATTGTAGTTTTAATAATTCTAGCTTAAAATTCTGGACATGATTATGACTTCTCTGAGGCAAAAGAATACAGACAGCAGCCACATGTAAGTTTCTGGGTTGGGAAGCTGAATCTGAGTCTTTTGCTTCATGCCTTACTATAAAACAAGTCAGGCATCATGACTGAAAAAGACAGTATCAAAAGAAATGTGTGTTCATATATGTATGTGAAAAAAGTTGCCTCTCTTTTTGCAATCACTTACTGCTTATCTCATCTACTTTAACCAAATCTGTGCACTATCTGCACTGTATTCTTATATGCATTTAAAAGAAAGATGCCAAAAAGAAGGGAAGACTACATAATGAGTGACTAGGTTGATATTGCTGAGGATAATAAAAGATGACAAATCAAAGCAGGTCATAGCACTTGACTGATTCCTGGGCAGTTTCTGCTACCTTGTCTCCTAGCTTTCCATTAATATTTTGTGGGCTTGCCACCACAAGTGAGTCTGCTACTCTTTCAGCAGTGGGAAGAAAAAGCTAGGAGCTAATTTTTATTCAGACAATTATGGGAACAAATCAAATGTGCCCTTGAGTACACATCTATCCAAAATTAATGGCATTAAATACAGATAATCCTGAACTAGAACGTTGTATTGAGGATATAGAATTATTTTTCTAAGGTTACATTGAACTTCTAGACTCAGAGATGTCACATGGGTGTCCCGATTTGAGCCAGCCCCACACTGGGAACCAATAAGTCTGTCACAGTTTAAAGCTGGGCTG
Source organism: Steatornis caripensis (assembly GCA_013398225.1). Taxonomy (NCBI): domain Eukaryota; kingdom Metazoa; phylum Chordata; class Aves; order Caprimulgiformes; family Steatornithidae; genus Steatornis; species Steatornis caripensis. Next base: position 206,335 of record VZSC01014383.1, read on the forward strand.
GCTATTAAACAAACAACAGATGCTCTTCCTTAACTCCCTCCCTTCCCAGAATGGAGGGAAAGGAGAAAAGGGAAAGAGACTTATGGGTTGGAAAAGTTAAAGAGAGCTTTAATCTAACTACAAGAATCATGTATTATAGTAACAGGAAAATATGCACAAACCCAATATCAAGCTCTGCCCCTCCCCCCACTGATAACAAATACATCACCTGGACGCTGTGGGGCATATCCCAGGAAAGTCCCAGACTGTACTCAGCTCAGACAGGAGCTGGATTCAGGATCAAAAGCAGAATAGTTGAGTACAGTCCTCCTCAGATGCCTAACCAAGAAGCTGGGTAGAGTTAGAGAACAGCAACCCAAACCATCACAACAACCCTCACTGATAGCCCCACACTGGGCTTAAATAGGCTCCTGGGCCATGGGTGTGGGTGGAAGCACCAGGTGAGGCTGCTTGGGGCCGTTAGAGCCCATCAGTGCCCTCAGGCCCCTGGCCATAAAGGGAGAGGGAGGGACCCTGGTGATCCCTCATCTTTATTCTGAGCATGATGTGTATGGGATGGAGTACTGCATTGGGGTCAAGCCAGGATATTGGGAAAATGAAAAGATATGCTTTGAGGAATTTAAAACAATCATGATTTTACTAGCAAGTCTGTTGTGGCAGACAGAAGCATGTATTGTATATATAAATGCCCAGGATATGTTTTGCTTTGAAGTTCAAAGCCCAAGCTGTCACATTTCCATGGCCATTTGCAGCATCTGAAAAACAGAGTTCATGTGTAAACAAACCTTTGGATAGATACCTTGGAACAGGACAGACAGGTAAGCAGGGACTAAGAAGAGTTTCAGAGATGCAAAACCCAAATATGCTAAGAGATTGAAAAAGTTTGTGTCAGCTTTTTGTCTTGCTTTACAAAGCATCCTGAATCCAAACAAGCTAGTGTGCATAACATGAAGAAAAGGATCCCTCCAAAAAGGATCTTGTTTGCTCCTTTGGCTATTTACCTCCTTTTTATTTAATCACATACTACAGACAGGACTGTGATTCTGTGACTAGTAACTTCACCACACCATCATCCTACCGGGTTCTGTCTCAGTCTTGCTTCCCACACTGAATTCTGTTGAACACATCCTTTGATGTAAGGATGTATTTGTTTCAGTGTGACTCCCCTGGTCCCCATGCGCACCATGTGTCGTTGCTCAACACATCCCCAAAGTATTCTGTAACTTCCCAGGTGCTGTCTACTGACACCTTATCTGTTGTTTACGTAACTGCGTTCCTGGTATTGGACATAGAGTATCCCCTTTGCTTGGTATCATCCCTGAGTGAGTAGAGGGGTGGAGAAAAAATGCATAATCCTTAAATTCTCCAGCTTAATTTAAGAGTTTCCCTTGTTGTGTAACACAGAGATTTGTTCCCTTTCAACCTTGGAATTGGAAATGCAGAGTTATTCCAATCGGTCAGACTAAGACCTTCCATGGTAGGGTAAATTTTGTCCAGACACTGCTTGACACACACTGTAGGTAGCTGGAGCTTGACCCAGTTCCCCCACGACCTGACATACTGACTAGATCTGCGCTCTAGGTAGCCTTATCTCTGTTTTGCCTGGTGAAGTGGCTTTAGACCTGTGTTACAGGCAGACTGTCTCTGGTCCTGCCTTTTACTATTCTTCCTCTGCTGGACTTCCTCTCTCCACCCTGAATGTGACTTGTTACTTCACTTTGGCTGATGATCCCTGGATTGTTAACAGATCCTATAATTACCCTCAGCTTGGCCCAGCTCAGAGTTGGTGGGCACCACATCAGTGAGCCCTCAGCCTCCACTGGGGTCATCTGCAGCTCCTGGCTTGGACCCCTTACGGAGCAGATGTTTGTGCTGCTTTCTGATGGGATGGCTCCTGCTCTCCGCAGGCGAATATTCATTACAGTGGTAGCAGTAGAGTTGCTTGACATGGAGCAGACACAGACAAAGATCATCTCCTTTTCCACTTGACCTACCCCTATTTTACTCTTGCGGCTATGCTCACAGAGCTGAGCATGTCCACTGTGCCATAACTAAGAAAAAAAAAATGCAAAGGAAACTAAACTACCAGAATGCAACAAATCAGTACACTGAAATGGTGTAACCATTTGGTCTCTCATGAGACCAAAGAGTTCTTGAGGGTATGTAGGATCAGTAAGTGCTATCACATTCTTCTTTATCAGTTCTGGTACTTTGTATCCAAATGGGGAGATAAAATCGAGCTTTTTTTGACCATGCTTCTATCATGATGGTATTAGAACAAGGCATAAGTTAGTTCCCTCATAACCTGCAGAAAATTTAAACATTTCAAAAAAATCCTTACCCCAAACCAGGAAAAAAAAAAAAGACAGAATAGACAAATGGTTCACAGTGCAGAAATCCTTTCTTACATATCCTAAGCAAATTAAATTCATTTATTTTGTTTCGGTAACTCACAATGTTCTACTTCAATATGAATTGCTTTCCATTTTAGTTACCTTAAGGATGAGATTAAAAAAAAGAAATCACTTTCTACCACAGAACTGGAATTTTTCAGTTTAGCAATGTCAAGCAGGAGTTTTACAAAATTAGAATGTTTGTCTTGTGTTAAATTATTCATTTGTTTTGTGTGCTGGCAGTTGGTGAAGGCCATTCTGTAGCACCAGACTTCCTCCAGATCCTGCAGAAATACCTTAAGGCACCCACCTCAGCACTGACTGCTCCACAGTGGAACCAAGCATTTAAAAGATAGTTTGAAGGGCAAACCTTAGAGACGCTGGAGACACAGGAGCTGTACGGTAGCCCTCAAATGACCACAACCAACCGTCACAGGCAAAGATTAAAGCAGTTTGTCAGGCATTTACAGACTGAGTCTCGTCTTCTTTATATAGAAATACAAAATCAATGCCATGTTTCTCATGCAAAGAAATGTCCCTTTGATCTTCTATTCTTTGACATCTATACATCAGTATCTATCTGTCTGAATATTTAATAAATGTGCCAATTTCTCTCCTGAGCAGACTATGCACTAAAATCTAGCAATGAACAGAGCAGCTCAGGAAAAAAAAAAGGCAAACAAACAAAAACCCCAACATCCTGAGCAACCTTTTGTGTCAGAGCCAAGTGAATTTTTAAAAAGGTAAATACATATTCTTTTAATGTTTTTTCCACCTTTTTGTTTGTTTGTTTGTTTGTTCTTCCTCTTCAGCATTTCATGTGGCTATTCTCAGGTCAAATTCCTTTTGCAAAGCTTCTAATCAAGGTTTTTCAGAGGCTTGGGCTGACGCTGCACCTTGTCGAGATCTTCTCTCAGTTGCCACCAGGAAAAAAAGAGTCTTTTGCAGGCTATATTTTTAATTACTAGCTTAGTTCTTTTTTAAATGTCATTTATTATTTAAAGCTCTCTTTTTGACTCACACTGTATTTGGGTTGCATTCAAGGCTCGTCAGTTAGGAATAAAAATTGGCAGTTCGAAGACAGCCACGGTTAGCTTTTAGAAAGGTTACCAAGCCTTTACCTCCTTATGTGAGAAAATACAACACCCAGGAATTTGGGAGGCTAAACCAACTGTACTCTTTACTCACCCTGACTGATACTGTGGCGGTGCTCGCCCGCTTGAGACAACACTGCACCATTAACATAGAAGTGTGCTGACAAAAACAGAACCAAAAATGTCACAACTGACACCGCAAGAACTCCAATGGGGTAGGCACTCCTGAATCTGAGTGACTGTTTCAGGGACTAAATACAAAGATAAAACATTAATTTATGCATTCATTCTCCAGAAAGACACACTAGTGTAATTTAAGAAGCAACAAGGTTTGCAGAAGGAGGAATGGGAATCAGGTCTTCTGCAATGGGTTAGTAGTCATTGGGAAGTGGTTTGTGCAGTGATGCTTTTTTGGCGAAATATATACTGTCAGCTTTCTCCAGCATATGATCCCAGTATATTTTACCCAGAATTTCAGCAAAACTGATCCTGCAGTGGAGAAAGCCCTTTTTTTGCAAAGTCTTTGTCTTATACTTGGAAGAAATAAAAGGCCAAACATCATTTCTGTAGCAAATAGCATTAAAAATATTTCTCTCCTAAATAAACCAACAGCATTCTATACATAGATTTTTTTAAAAGCACTTAACATTTTGTAGAAATGCATGCCAGCTGTCATAGGGAGCAAAATCCCTGTAGCACCTAAGGGCTGGAAAGTACTTTTTGTTTTGTTACCTCCAATAACAACTGGTATTTTGGAAACAATTACAACCAGTTGTTCTTTTGTTTCTTTGTTAATCAAGCTTAACACTGGAAGGCTTCTTTGTGTATGGTTCTAAAGAGAAAACATGTAGGAAAAAGATGTCTGTCCTAGCGTCATTTGGGGACAATCAGATAGGCTAAGTTGTGGCTGGATGCTTTGTTGGGGTGATGCCTTTCTTTGTCAGAAGCATTACCATAAAAAGGGATCACACGGGTTAAAGGATTTGTTCTCATCACAGTCTTTGCCATTGAAATACATTCTATCATAAGACACTATGAGTTTTTCCAAAATAATTTTTGTTTCCTTCAAATATCTCATGAAGTATCTGCAATACAGACTGATGGTGGAACACATTGCAAACAAAATCCCCTTTTTAGAAAACAGATCTTTTTTTCACATGCTACAGAGCACTTTCATTATATAGTTTTTCATACAAACGTAGAGGATAGGAGACTAGATTTTATATGAAGCTCTGCTCTGGATATGCTATGTGACTTGAGAGTTTCTAGTCCTCCACATGACAGGGTTATTTCATCTGTGTAGGCTAGACATTTTATAAAGAAACAGTTTTCCGAAAACAGGAATTTCAGCCTGGCAGTAAAATCATTAGAAATGGACAAGTGAGAAGAGAATTAATAACACCAGAATCACACACAAAAATGTACACGTGTCACGATCGGAACAGTTACTATAGTTATTATGTGGTTTTCATGATTTTTCTAAGGGTTACATCACGAGAAGATAACCCCTGATATAAAGAACTTCACCTCTTGTGTTAACTCAAAGAAATCAAAATGGCATGTAATGGTCATTTCTCTCTTTTTTAGCTGGCCATGGAAACACAAAGTGGCTTTTAATCATGAAAACACAGTACTTCTTTGCACTTGAAATCACCATTCAGTTTGCTGGTGAACGAGGTCTTACACACATCTCATCTTGATGATGGCTCGTAGTTTGTATAGAACACAATTGCCAACAACTCCTTCCTTTCCTTTGGGGTCTTGTTCAATCTCTTAAACTTTCAATTTATTTCCTATTATTTCAAACTGAAGTGTGCAGTGTAGTTCCCCATCTTTAAGTGAAAAAGTGTTTCATGGAACAGCTGTACCTAGTAGGAATGGTCTGGGTCTACTGTTCCCACCTAAGTCTGTTACAAAATACTGAAGGGAATCTGTTTTAGTGACTTTATAAATCATGTGTTAGAATTAACAATTTTAGAACTTTTTCCTTCTTACCTAGGAAGGCACACTTGCTAAGCACACAGTGAGCTTCACTGGAGTTAGAAATAACAATTGTATTTTGGTTTCCCCTGTAAATATTTTCAAAATATCTTTAAAGTAACATGCTTTGATCAGGATACATTTTCTGCAAATGCCTGTATAATATAATTCAATTGACATAAATATGTACACAACCAAAATATAAAAGATACGTTATTCTTTCATTTCCCATGCACAATATTCTGCAGATGGTTCAGTTCCAAAGCGCTCATTTGTGCTGGAAAGACTGATTTGTGCATCTGAGTGAATATCAATACATGGAAGTTAAGATCCTACATGAAATCAAATGTCTAGCTATTCTGAACATAAGGAAGCAGAATCAATGAGAATTTGGCTGTGTTTACCTACCTCAGAGACAAAGTTCAAGCAGATATAAGAGAACGTTTAGTCAAACTTGTCACAGAAACTTACAGGTCCAGCACTTACACAGTTTCCCAGTACACTCCTTTTTTCTCTGTTCAGGTAGCTCCACTGATATCAACCAAAAAACCAGTTTAATCATTAGGGTTAAAGCACTTTTTAAGATTTGCTTGATAATACACGTATGCTTTGTACTTTCTTCTGTACTTCTGAATAATTTAAATTATTTTGTGTACTGAAATTGAAAACAAAAAGCAGTAGTAGACTGAAAGCATCCGGTGACATGTTTACATTAACTCTGAAAGGTTGTGCTTTTTCTACAGCATCTACATTCCACACCTCACTATTCTGATAAATAATTGCAGTCAACATCCTGTTACATTCATTGCATTTATTATTTGAATAATGTTGTTGTGTGTTAGGATGCTTACTCTAATTTATTCCTTTGCCAGCTTGACTACTGGTGCAATTTTGTTCTCATTACCACAGTATGGTTTTTATTGCTCAGAATTGCACAATACAAAATGTTATATTTATATTTAAGAGAAAGTAATTTCTCCTTTAAAGGCTGATTCATAATATGGGATAATAAATTGCAGGGAAAAAATTCCAATAACTTTCAATAGCTCTTAAATTAAGAATTTTCGTCCAACATTCATAAGGATAACATATATTGTAGAAAAACTACAAGAAGCCTGAAATCATTTGTACATAAGCAAATTTTACACAAAAATACCATATTTCTGTCTTCACTGTTCTAAGAGGAACAGATTATTTCTCACTGCCATCTTTAGGCATTTAGATAAAGGTCTAAAACTGGAAGTGTAGGATCACAACAGATTCAGAAGAGAGAGGCAGACATCTACAGAAAGTGTTTGGGAGCATCACAGCTACAAAACTAGCTGTTGACTAACTCCAGCAATCTAAACGGCTCCTTGGAGACACAAAACTCTCTCTGTGAAGTGCTCGAAGATACTCAGTCCCTAAAGTAGGCATGTGTTTTAAATGGTATATACACACCTGTTTCCTCCACGTTATAGGCATTTGTTTCAATATACCGAAAACTATGTTGCACTTAAATGTATTTGAACAAGGAGAAAGGGATTGTTAATTTTAGCTCAAGGGATGTCCATTTCTAGGCTAAGCAGTCTCTCCCCCAGACCTAAATGATTCACTTAGTCTGGTAGCCATTAATGGCAGCTCCAGCATTAGCTCATCCAGCCCCTAGTCTGTAATCTGTCACCAAAGACAAGAGGAAAGGTAATCAATCTATAGTTAATACATGATAAAAAGGTAGAGCTTCACAAATGCTGTAACACTGACATATTTTGTAGATAATGATACTATTCAGAAATACTTCAGCCAGAAGAGATATAAATGCAGCAGATTCCTGTCCTCTCCCTGGGTAGAGTCATGGTGGTAGAGCAGGTATTTCCCTGCAGTCCATGGAGAGGACCGCACTGGTGAAAATATCCACACCACAGTCCATGAAGGGCCACATGCCAGAGTAGGTGGATATTTCCTGAAGGAAGCTGCAGCCCATGGAGAATCCGCACTGGAACATGTTTGTCCTGAAGGACTGCAGCCTGTGGAGACATCACAGTGGAGCAGGTGAGAAGTGTGAGGAGGCAGGAGTGGCAGAGAGGAACTGTTATGGACTGACTGCAACTCCACATTAACCATCCCCCTGTGACGTTCAGGATCTGGGGATTGGCGGGGAGTTAGAGTCAGGAATGAAGGAGTAAAGTTAAGCCTGGGAAGAAGAGGAGTGGGGAAATGTAATTTAGTTTTTGTCTGTGTTTCTTTGTTTGTCTTTGCCTGGCTAATCTAGTGGCCTCCTACAATGGAGTGGCTGCATCAGTGGACAAGGGAAGAGTAACTGATGTCATCTACATGGACTCCTGCAAGGCCTTTGACACAGTCCCCCATAACATTCTTACACCTAAATTGAAGAGATATGGGTTTGATGGATGGACAAAGGAATTAGATGTCTGCATGCAAGAATTACAGACAATGGCTCAAATGAAAACCGGTAATGAGTGGTGTAACTCAAGGGTCTGTACTGGAGCCCATACTATCTTTATTAATTGCACAGACAGTGGGATTGAGTGCACACTCAGCGAGTTTGCAGATGACACCAAGCTGAGTGGTGAAGTTGAGGGAATATCCTTGAAGGAATGCATTCAGGGGGATCTTGACAGGATTAAGGAGTGGGCCCATGTGAACCTCATGAAATTCAACAAGCGCAAGGTCCTGCACATCAGTCAGGGAAAACCTCAATATCAGTACCGACCGGGGGATGAATTAATTGAGAGCAGCCCTGTGGAGGACAACTTGGGGTTATGGGTGGATGAAAAATTGGACGTGAGCTGGCAATGTACACTCACAGCCCAGAAAGCCAACCATATCCTGGTCTGAATCAAAATAAACATGGGCAGAGGTCAAAGGAGGTAATTCTCCCTTTTTACTCCTCTCTCTGAGACCCTTCTTGGGGTACTATGTCCAGCTCTGGGGCTCCCAGCAGATACAGACCTCTTGGAGTGGGTCCAGAGGTGGCCCACAAAAATGATCAGAGGGCTGGAACACCTCTCCTATGGAGAAAGGCTGATAGAATTGCAGAAGAGCAGGTTCTTGGGAGACCTCATTGCAGCTTTTCTTATAAAAGGTCCTAAAGGGGGCTTATAAGAAAGTCAGCAAGAGGCTTTTTACCAAGGCGTGTAGTGACAGGACAAGGGGAAACAGTTTTAAACAGCAAGAGGGTAGATTTAGATTGGATATAAGGAAGAAATTTTTTATGATGAAGATGGTGAAACACTGGGACAAGCTGCCCAGAGAAGTTGTGGATGCCTCATCATTGGAAGTGTTCAAGGCCAGGTTGGATGGGGCTCTGAGCAATTTGTTCTAGTGAAAGATGTCCCATGGTAGGGGAGTTGGCCTAGGTGATCTTTGAAGGTCCCTTCCAGCCCAAAACTTTCTATGATTCTACTCATTCACTCTATTTTAATAGGCAATAAATTAAAATATTTTTCCCCAAGTTGAGTCTGGTTTGCCTGTCACAGTAACTGGTATGTGATCTCCTTGTCCTTATCTCGGCCAATGAGGTTTTTCATCTTATTTTCTCACCCTGTCCTGTTGAGGAGGTGGGGTGAGAGAGCAACTGAGTGGATTTCTGGCAGCCAGCCAAGGTGAACCCACCATACTATATCTCTTGGAAACAGCCCAAGTTGACCTTAGCTGATCTATACAGCATTATAAACTTTAAGTAACATCTTGCCTGAAAAATATTAATAGGAATTTTGCTCCTTTATTCATAAAATTCTGTTGCTCCTCACGTCTCTGTTGTAACAAATCAGTTATGCCTTATCATTTTTAGTTAGAAAAAGTTACATGTTTTCTGCCTATAGGAAGTTGCACCACCTATATTGAGATTAACTAATATTGTCCAGTATAAAGCAAATAATTAAGGAAATCCTGAAGTGGTTGTCATTTTGTTCCATGATGAAGCTGAGGAAAACTATGTAATCACATGATTAAAGAACCACATGTATGTAATGTTACTCAATGAATCTACATCAAGAAACTTAATTAAGATTGGCAGGCATTGTAATTTAATTACCTCTAAGTGTTTCACTTTCTATCTGTACTCCTTCTTTAAAAAAAAAATTAAAAATCAATATCTATATTTCTATAAGCAGCCAGAAAAGAAGTCAGTGAAATTCTGTAGAAATTTAGAAGTTTGGGAATGGTATTATTTCATGCAAAGAACTAAGGCAAGGCTGCACCTTAACAGAAATACAACAGTTTCAAGTGATTGAATATCCTTTGAAGTTAATATAAACCTTGAACTTTATGGCATTCCTTATGTCTTTGCTAATGTGGTTATTTCTTCTCCTGAGGAGAATGTCACTGTGAAATTTGTTTTGTATCTATTTGTGTATACTCAGCTGTTTACTTTGGGCACTTGTATCATCCTACAGATGTTTCAGTCAGATGTGTAATTTTAATCTTAACATTTTATAGAAAGACACATGGAAACAAGAAAACAGACTTCATATCAGCTGTTCATGTGAAAACACAGCCTTCAATGCATATTAATCTACTCATGATTACCTCATGTTCCTGAAGTCAATATGTTTACGCTAGGTATACTTATTCTTGCATATTTCCACTGTAAAAGAACAAAATCTAAATGGCTTAAAATGTACATAGAGGAAAGGATCACTTGATTTGAGACCACATGTACTGCCTGCTATTTATTTTAGGTTCTTCATGAATAGAAACAAAGTGTATGTAGTTGAATGCATGAGGAAAGAATCATATTACTGAGCTAGGTATATAATAGCAAGTGCCTGGATAAATCGCTATGACAGTGTACCAAGGAAGACATGAAACCTACATCCTCTCATGTAGATTAGGAGGGAGAAGAAATTAATAATATTTCTCTTCTCTAATATTTTTTCCATAGCTGATTTGCAGGGAAATGAAGGCTTAGAAAAATCATATTGGCAAGGAGAGGACCAAAATGGATGTTTTCTGTATAATAGGACTGTCACATATATCAAGTTCCAGATTAGCAAGAGGCAAACGTTAAAAGGCTTGACTTAGATCTTCTATTTGGAAATTAGGAACTGATTCAAATCTGCCTAAGCAAATGGGAAAAAATTCACTGTTCTGTGGTTTAGTTCCTTAAATAACCCTTTCATATAAGAATCTCAACATATTTTATTTACAGTTTTTGTTACCTACAGTGGAGATAAACACTGGGCCTTTGAAAAATCAGTATGATCACGATGTAAACCTGTGATTGTGGATGCCCTTATTTTCATATGATTCTCTGTCTCACAAGCCTTGAAGTATGATTTTCAGAAGCATAATTCTAAATTCTGTCATTTGAGTAATTTCTAATTTTGTCATTGGGTTTCTTCACTTTTAAAACCACAATTTCCTTCAACTCTAAGCACTCAAATGCAGTATTGGCCTATGGAAGCTAGATTCAGGCTTTCATGACTGAGATATGTTCAGAAAATACCAAAAGTATAGATAACATCTCTCAACCATCAAGCTAACATAAGAATAGATATGCAAGATGGTATGTGAATAACCTTGGTATACAAACATGTTGTAAAAGCAGCAGTATAAACCTAATTAAACATCTAATCCTCCTCCTGAACCAGTTTTTAAGATATTCCCACAAATCACCCTGCCTTTGTACTTAGAGACATTCCCAACATTGGTTGAAAAGATAGACACTTTATGCAGCCACGCATAAGAGCAAAACCTTCATAGCTTGTGAGTGGCGGTGAAGCATGCCATCCCCTCTTTTAGGAGCCACATCTCTGCATCTTTCCTACTCTGGACAAAGACAGAAGCTGCCCGGTACAGTACAGCTTTCTCATGAAAGCAGCTGTGCTCTGTGTGGCAGATGTAAGAAGAATTCTATTGCAGCCTATTCTGTAAGAAGAGAGTAGTTGCTCTGCTTGAGAGGGAGGGCAGAATTTCACAGGGACTGTGAGAAAGCTTCCCCAAATCAGTTCCTGCATGGATAGGACCACACTGATACTAAATCACAGAATCACAGACTCACAGAATGGTAGGGGTTGGAAGGGACCTCTGGAGATCATCTAGTCCAACCCCCCTGCTAAAGCAGGTGCTCCTAGAATACTTCATTTCAGAATGTATCTGTTGTTTCAAATTTCCTTTGACAGCTCAAAAGTTATCTTTAAATTACAAGACATTACAGTTCTTCATAGTCCATAGCATTTCTGCCTCAACTGTTACAATTCTCAGTTTATTATGATATTCAGTAGTTGCTAAAAACTCTGTGCTGGATGCATTAAAATTCTAGTGAAATTGAGTCTCTAAGGGAATCAGGTGTTTCATCTGAGACCTGGGTAAATGATCTGAAAATCAAGGGAAGCTATTCCTTCTTCCCTGACCCTATATTTCCCTTCACACTCTTATATACCACTAACACATTATTTACCCTACAGACAATTTGAAGGCATTACTACTCCTTTGTTAACTTAAGCAAAGTAAGTTTAAACAGAAAGATAAATAGCAAACAATTTTAATTCTCTTTAATATATCAGAAGCTAAAGCTGCATTGCTAACAAATTTTGATCTCATCTGAATAAACACGTTTTCCTTGAAGGTCTTTAGCTTTCACTGAAGCAAAGTGAATTTCAACAGCTTCAACAGATGTTTAAAGTTCTACACATACAGGAACTAAATAAATACATTAATATAGATAGCTATAATGAAGAAATTCTGAATCAAATTTTGGTCTCCCTACTAATATTGGCAAAGAGAACAGGACTTTCAAAATACTCAAATGCAGAAGACAGAACTTTAAGAAATCTAGGAGTTATACAATCATAACAAATACAAAATCTTTCAAATGAAGCAACTTTCAGAGCTCCTAGGGAACCTGAAGACGGATTCACTTGAAGCAACAGTGACAGCAGTGCTAGTTATCAGGCAACACACAGACAGACAGATCTTGATTAATCTCATTATGCATCATCCTACATTCACTTCACCCCGAAGTGTTGTTTTAAGCCATCTGTTAGGAAAGGGTAGAGTTGTTCAGAAATAAAGACAGAGCTACTGCATTGTCTTTTGTCAGATTCTTCTCTGCCTGGCAGTCTACATAAACCCAACAGCAGTAAAGCAGTCAAATAAATAGTAATTTCTTCATTATGTCTAAATCTATCTCATGTATTTATTTTGTTCAGCCACTGTCCACAAACTTGCAATTTGATTTTAGCACCTCAAATCTGAATGGTAGAATTCTGCCTGAAGCCGCCTCTTAGACCCCTTGAAATCTTCTTGGCTTTCATGCATTCCATTAGCAGTGATGTCTCAGAGCAACGGACTATGGGATTCCACTACAGATGCTGATATTTCATGGCCCTTGGTAATAAATGCAGTCTACCAGGTGGCTTAAGCTTTGGTTGCATCCATACGGAAGCATGGAGGCAGAGCTATTTCTTAAGAGAAATGGGTTATTCAGCCCAAATAGGTTTGTGCCAGAACCCTCCTGGCACGCAGCTAACTAAATACTCCAGTTTCAAACAAGTAGCATTTCTGACCTGTTCTAGTTTCACATAATACACAGTAGTGACCAAGGAGAGTTTTCTACTCAAATTGCCAGACTTGGCAACAAAAGTCTGGGATTGCTTTGAAAAGCAGGGACTCCTAAATGCAGTTTGAGAACAGCACATTCTTTGATTTGTATGGTTACTCATGTACTCATAGAAGTTGAGCTTAACATCCTTCACAGAGGGTACAGCTTACCATTCTAGCCCCAGGAGAAGTGGCAAAAGCAGTGCTATAGCATATGTCATCACTAACTTACTGTTACTGCTAAAGCAACTATCCATAGGTCCTGATAAAGGATGTCTGAGGTTTTCTCATTAGTCGTTTCCTTCTTCCATTTCACTAGACATTTTTGACGTTGAGATTTGTTATTCACAAGTTGCCTTTGTCTAGGAGCTGAGGGATAAGCCGTTGTAACACAGACTGTGAAACAGAGAAAGAGAGGAAATGAGTTAGAAATTGAAATGACAGCTTTAATGATGGCTTTTTGTTCATCTAGTCAACTGTGCTATAGTGCAGTCAAATGAACTGTTTCTAGTATGCCTCAGAAAAAATATGAAGGAGCAATGAATATGTATTTCTTTCCTCCTTTTCGTGCAGCATATGAAGTCTTTAATGCTGTTTCAACTTGCAGAAATGAAATTGCTACCAAATGTTCCTTATAATAGAAGTTATTATTGCCTATGAGGTTTTAAAGTAGTAGTACATATAAAAACATAACTTAGCACTTGACGTTTCAGGGAACCACAAGTAACCTCAGAGAAAACTATTAGTATGAACAGTTCCTATCATGTCTTGTCAACTCAGTTTTTACAATATCTGTTCAACTGGATAAATACAGTATAAAACTAGTTTTGTAAATGCATTGTAAACTGCTTTTCAAACACAGCTCTTGGTGTCTGACACTTAAGTTCAGGAGAATGTGGAAGGTATTTGATATGAGGGACCTAGATTCAAGCTGTTATGAATACAAAGAACTAGGTAGCTAAGAAACTGGTTTAGATTTGCATCTCAGTATTCGGGGATTTCAAGAAATATTGGAGCTTGGGTTTGCTTCAGTACAATTTATGAAACAGTTAAAAATATCAATATTTTCTACTTTCCACACACAAACTTTCTTATTAGGGAAAATCACATGTACATGCATATAGATATCTATATAGAAATAATGTTTTGCGTGTATTTATTAATTAATAAGTGTAAACTTTGGGTTTTTAAAAAAAGAAAGGGGGAAGGAAATAATAAACACAAGATACACTAAATTCTAACAGTGACTATTATCCATACAAGCTGTTAGGCTCCTAGAAATCCTGGAAAATCTATGGATAAAAATAATTCTAGACACTTGTAAATGTTATGATCAATGTTAGGTTATGTCATTATGGATCTTGATTACATTGGTTAAAACATTTCCTACAAGAGATGAAAACATGAAGAAAACTGTAATGAAGAGCACACAAAAGAGAGAATGGAAGACCGTCTCAAATCAATCTAATTTCATTTTGGTTTTAGTAAGATTACTCAGCTTAGGAGGCACATACTTCAAACAGACTGTGTTCACGTGCAGGAGTCATGAAGCCACCTCACACTGAAAATGGGATGGGATGGTGCAGTAAAAGGGGTAATAAACAATGGGCTCCACACCTGTAGGTTGCACAGAGTTAAAAGAGCAAATGCAAAGCTGCTGCCCCATACCTTGAAAGATGTAATTTATTCAAGTTTAAAATCTAACTGGCATGGGGATACAAACAGGGGAGCTGTTGCATTGCTACCTTGTGCTCTTCTTGGTGTGTTGCTTCAGAGATTTTGAGGAAGAAATCTGAAGTCTTGGGGAAGCTCTCTAACTATTTCTAGTTGGTTGAGCTTCCATTGACAGAAACAAAAGGTAGTGCTTTTCTTCTTAATTCTATCTCATGCCTCACCAGGCACAAATTTCACATTTGCTGAATTACATCTACTGCCTACAATACTGTGACTTTCCTTCATGAGATGAAGGCAGAGGCAATGTCTTATTTATAAAAATACACACACAACATTTGTCTTTGTGTTTGGCCTAAGGTACTGAATGTTGTTCTGACTAACTCAAAGAAATTACAACTGGAGCTATTTCTATAAAGAAATGATCATTTTATATAAAATGTGAGCTCTGATTTCTTCTGGCTTCAAGAAAGGTATTAAAACACACAAGCATTTTGCATTCTGTTAATTGCACAAAACAACATAGTTGGAACAAACTGGAAAAAAATCCAAAAGCAAAAAAACCTAATCTGTCTACAAAAAAATGGTATAGTGTCTGCCTAGACCTAATAGACGAAATTCTACTAAAGTTAATTTTTCTTTTTTTCTTCTTTTCTTTCCACCCTCTGGGAAGATCCCTTGGGATTGGTGGAAAAGTGAGTTTTGATAGGTAAGAATTAGCTATCTTCTAGACATTTACAGTGTTCTTGGAAAAATACTGTAATGTCATATAACAGTCAGGGAAATGGAGGCACAGAATGGCAAGCCAAGCTGTCAGCTTACCCAACAGAGCAGTAACAGGAATAGAAGTTGGCATACCCCAACCACAGCTCTGAATCCTATCAACTAGGACACACTATTTTTCGTAATTCATAGTAACAGACAAAAATGCATTTTTCCACTTAGAAAAATGCTTGTGGTGTTTCTACTGTTATCCCTTGTTGAACCAGTTCCACAGTGTTAAGGTTCTTACCCTGCTCTTAACACACCAATGTTGTTTTGTGTTGCACTGTAGAGCTGCATGCCAGATAAAAGTGCTGTGGGAAGTCTGATTGTGAGTATATTGGAACCTGTTAATTTAATTTATAGCTTTAATGTTCTTTGAATGCAAACTTTTATGAATGAATATTGTAATTGACGCGCTGTGAACAAACTGCTTGAATTAACTTCACTCCTGCCACAAAGCCTTGCCTTGAGATTTCAGGCCTGACATTAATAGATAAGTAAAAAAGGATTTAAGAACATGGTAATGAGCAGATAAATAATATGTGTATTACAATAGATATCCATTTTTATATGCATGCAAAATGACTACAAGGTGACAAATTCTAGTAAGCCTGAAGCCCGGGCTGCTGCTTCAGTTGCAAGGTGACACAGAATCTGCTTGAATTCTCTGTTATCTCTTCTCTATGTGAAGCACAGACTTGGGAGGGGCTGGTGGGTGTGAAGATTAAGTAACCTCTTATTTGTACAGCGCTAGACCCTCTGGAAAAATCAAGCAAGCTGTAACCAAAGTATGTAATCAAACTGCAAATCAATCACTTCTTTAAGTGTTTCCACTGTATCAGTGGAAGAATCATGAGATTGCCTGTTGGCCTCCCAGCTTTTAAATTTTAGAGGAAATTGTCCTCAAAATGAAGGCCTATTCCATCCTATAAATCCACAGGCAAGGGTGTATCATTCCTATGCTGATAAAGGGACTTTCCGTTTCCCTGTCCCTAAGAACCCAGAAATGTAGAATGAAATGAAATAGCTTTATCACCCAATGACCTCTCTAGCTCCTCCTGTAAATTGCATCCAACTCTATAGCAGTGAATGTCGAACCACAGTCAGCCCCTACTTTGGTCAGCCCCTACGTCCCCCTCCCAAAGTTATTCTTTCTGTCCCACTGAGGAAAGCTGTTGTTCACAACAGTATTCCACATGGAATACAGATAATACAATATAATACATGTAGCCATGGGTACTGGAATACTTTTTTCTCCCTTAGAAGTCAGAAAAAACACTTAGGATTTCCTGGCTATCTATTGCTGAAATTTCACTGTACCTGTAGAGGAAATTCAGTTGTGGCTTCAAATATTACTTCAGTATAGTGCCTCATCAGGCTCTGGCCTGTTATTTTCTTTTTTGTTTTTTTACTTATGTAAAGCCTTGTGTACATTAAGACAGGGCTATTGAGTTTTGATTTTTTAAATATTCTTAATTTTATTCTCCTCTAAAGAAAAGCATCCTTTATACTGAGTAGCATAGCTGCCTGCAGCAGCCTGTGGCTTGATTGCAGGATGCTCATGTCTGACATATATTCAAAGCTCAGCCCATTAAAACTGAGCTTTGTGAATTAAGCTTTTTTTTTCAAAAGCGTCTTCAATGCTTTTTTAAGACATCATTGGAATGGATGAAGACACACAGGCAAAAAAACTCCAAAACACTCCAAACCCTAAAAAAACCCCAAAATAGAACTTGTGAAACCTGACCTGGGTTTGAAATGAAAAGCTCTTAGGAGATGTCTCATTTTAGCTCTGTGAGACTTCCCATGGTGGAGCTTGAGATGAAAGCTTTTAATGAAGCTCAACTGAGGAACACAACAGAATACAAGTCTAATATTGCCATTTTGCTGAATTGCCATTCATTTCAGCTGATACAAAAACAACAAAGAACACAGGATAAACAGTAGCTATAAGAGGCTGATGTAATTTCAGTACTAATTTGTACAGCATCGAAGTTCTCCCCCAACACATTTGTTGGTCCTAGCTCTCTAATAGGTGTGAGATCCCTGGCTTCTCTTTTCAGCAGCCCTGGGTGCTGGGAAATGTTAAAGCTCAGTAAGAAATTGCTCCTACATGAATGGCAATGCTTTTCATCTCCATTATTACANCTGTATTTTGTAATTCCAATCTACCTTACAAGGTGAAAATGATTTAAATTTAAAGTCCAAATCCAAGGAAAATTTTTGATTGCTTTTGATTTTTTTGTTACTTTTTTGATGATTGTTATTTTAGAATATCTTATTGTTCATTGAACTTTGGAAGGAAGCAAGTACAGAATTTGTTTAGGAATCAACATAATTTGAACTAAACAGCAAGCAAGTTTTACATTGGCTTCCTTCTGTTTTGCCTTACTGGTCTTAAGTCGTTCTCAGTTATTTCCAGTAATTTTAAATATTCAACGCATTTATGGTCTTTAGCAAAAAATAAAAATAAATTTATCTAGAAAAGTCTTTTTTTTTTTTTAGAAATTCATGATTTTTTACTTCTACTAGTTAATTTTACAGCTTTATTGTATTATGTCCCACTCAATAGGTTCCTAACTGGTCTCCCTGTTGCTTAACAGTGAGCTAAACCTCAGGCCAGAATATTTTGTTCTTGATATAGGCAGAATGACAATATTAAGCAGCCACAGAATTTAAGAAATAAGATTAAATCCAGCTCCACTAACATTAGTGTGACAAAATTATCAGTGATCGTTATTCCAAAACACGAAAAGTCCCAGTTCAAACTAACAGTAGCTCATCTTTAACATTAATATACTCATCTTCATCATGCTCGATAGGACTTCAGCCAGGCCGATTATGTGTTCTTTCCATTCAAGGGTCTTCACAATTCTGCTTTATTTTTGCCTGCTTCATTCAGCTCAATATCCTAAATAGTCAACAGTGGCATCTTTGTCTACTGGTACTACAAGATTTCATAGGCAACTTCTATGCCTTTTTCTGAGAAGTCTTAGAGCTTCCATGGTGTTTAATCCAGTTACTATATCTTCACTCATTGTGGTGTTTAACCTAGCCAACAGTATTTCTGTTCCCTTAAATTCTTCAGTTATGTAAGATGTAACTTCTCCAAGAGTGACTTAGAGGTATTTGTCTTATTGAAACCCTTCTGTATAGGAAATACCATAGTGAAATTAGTTCTCGTACTCCACTGAACAAAATTAAAGAGGAACTGAAGGATATACTGGGAAAGATTAATTTCTTGGTTGTGAATGGAAACATTATATACTGAGATACTACATTCATGGCCACCTACCAAAGCACATCTTCATATTAATCTTGCAAACAGTATTCAAAATTAATTAGAAATTCAAGCACTATCATTACTTCTGAAACACAAATGTTTCATTTCAGCTGTAACTGGAAAGATAATAACCAGCACAAGCATTTGAAGGGAAATTATGTTTCAAGACAGCAGTGCTCAGAAGACCCAACACCTTTACACTGCTGAAGCAGAGCAAACTTTTTTTTCACATGCCAACCTGAATGAAAGCCATCCCTGGAAAGATGTGCATCTTGAACTGGCACGGTGTGAATGGCTGGCCTTGAACATGATTCACGTTTGTGTTAAGATTCTGTCATGTCAAAAATTTTTGCTCCCAGCTCTTTGCCAAAAACAATGCTTGACAGTCAAATGCTTCACCGCCCACCCTGCCTGCCCGCCTTAAGGTTAAGCCTTCAAAGTATAATCACAAGGAAAAAGGAACACTTTTCACATACTAGCTCACATTTCTTGGCTTTAACTATTTGCTTATATACACACACAACAATTTAATCTGCTCAATTCATGCAGGTCAGATACTAATTTGGGCAAGACATAACATAAAATTAACCCTTTTAATGAGTGTGTGAGTAGTATAGAATTGTCACAGTCAGCTACTGACCAGTGCTTCTGCAGTGACTTGGAGCAGTTCAGGGTCCGCTCTCACTAAATTTGACAAGCAAAACACACAATATCATTATTTTTAGACCACACTGCAGGAATTGCTGAAAACTAATTTAAAATACTCTTAGTTTATGATGAAATTAATAAGATTACAGTTTTCAGTATCTGTCAGATTTCCAACTTCCTTGGATACAGGGACAATGAAAGTGATAGGAAATTACATTAGAAAAAGTTTACTTGTAAAGATGTACGTATATTCGTATTTCCAGTGACGAAGAAAAAACTGTAATTACAGCTTCACTCCTGAAATTTTGGCATTGTCACCTTGGCCAGAATTTCAAGTTATTAGAGAGCAGGGGCAGGGAAATCACTGGAAAGAGGAAATAAAAAGGTGTTTTTTCTGCTCCTCGTCCCCGGCATTCGAGAACTCTTGGGAGCCAGCATCTAATCCGTGGCTCTCATCTCTCTTCCTCTTGTACTTTTATGTATCAGTTTCTTGATGGATACGCTTCTGAAGGGTTTAGGCATCTGAGATGAAAGAAAAAAGAACGGCATATTGTCTTACATATCAAGTTAAGCATAATAATTAATAGTATTAATGGTTTTTTAATAGTAAGAGGATAAATTCCAGAATTTAGCTGTCAGCAAAACAAATAATTCAATCTCTGTGAAACTTCTGTTCCAGAAGGTTTCTGGTGTGATAAAAGACAGAACCTGGGATGTCAAGATTACTTAGATTCTGCTTCCAGGTTTACCCTTTGAATGCCTGCAGTGCAGCCACAGTGGAGGACTATTTCCTTATCTGTGAATAAAAGCGATGATACTGCCTGTCAAAACAGATCATGGAAGTACTGGGTTAAGTAAATAATTATTAATATGGGCACATCTTCAAGCAGGTAGCAATATGCCATTTTGCTACTATTCCTATTCCTTATTTTCACCTTCAAAGGCTGTTAACCCCGTTCAGTATTTCCAAGTGCTCAGCTCTTCAAAACAGCATGAAGCACACTGGTTTATGAGCATCAGGTTCTGACAGCAGCAAGGATGTCTCTCAGCCATCTCTTAGTCCTGTGACAAGCAGGAGTCTCTAATCCCACAGACGATTCAGCAAGGAGAGTCTGCAAAGTGAGGGCTCAGGAGTTCACAGTGAGGGCTCAGGAGTTTGCCTTGCCTGACCTTCAGCCCTAGTTCATCTCAGAAGAGATTGTGGGCCTTGAAAGTTGAGCTTTTTGTTCAGTGACAGATTGTGGCTCCTTTGTCACAGAATTCCTCTATTTCAAGATGGTTGCTAACTAGAAAAGCAGATATTCCTCTTGGGTTTCATTAGCCTGAAGTAAATGCATATTTACTTGAGTACTAAAGAGCTTAACTCCAGTCACTAACCTCTGCCTTGTGTTTGCCTTCTGTGGTTCTGAGAACTCATAAGCTCCCAGTTGCTGTGCAGTAGCATAACACTCTCTCCCTCTAGCTCTCTTCTGTTCCCCCAGCTGGAGGGAAGGCACAAAGCTATGCAGCTGTGTGCTGGGTCTGGCTGGGAAGGAGTTAATTCTCTTCAGAGTTGCCAATATGGCACTGTGTTTTGGATTTGTGACTAGAACAGTGANGTGGTTCTGAGAACTCATAAGCTTCCAGTTGCTGTGCAGTAGCATAACACTCTCTCCCTCTAGCTCTCTTCTGTTCCCCCAGCTGGAGGGAAGGCACAAAGCTATGCAGCTGTGTGCTGGGTCTGGCTGGGAAGGAGTTAATTCTCTTCAGAGTTGCCAATATGGCACTGTGTTTTGGATTTGTGACTAGAACAGTGATAACACATCAGTGCTTTAGCTATTGCTAAGCAGTGTTTCCACAGCATCAAGACCTTTTCTTTCTCCCACGCTGTCCCACCTGGGAGTAGGCTGGAGGTGCACAAGAGTTTGGGAGAGGACACAACCAGGACAGCTGACACAAACTGACTGAGGGGTTATTCCATACCATATAATGCGATCAGCAGTGAAAACTCAGCGAAAGGAGGAGGAAGGGATGACACTCAGGGCTATGGTGTTAGTCTTCCCAAGCAGCCATTACACATGCTGAGGTCTGGCTTCCCAGGAAGCAGCTGGACATCTGTCCGTCAATGGGAATAGTGAATGAATTCCTATTTTACCTTCCTTGTGTGTGCAGCTTTTCTTCACTTATTAAACTGTCTATCTAAACCCACAATTTTTCTCACTTTTATGCTTCTGATTCTTTTTGCCATCTCACTGTGGGAGAGTAAGTGACTGGTGGTGGGGGTAGCTGCTGGCTAGAATCACCCCACCACAACCTGAGAGGATATGTTATGAACATATACTTCCATACACATATCCTGCCTCTTTTGCCTGCATCTTTTCTTAAGGTTCAGGTCTCCAGACAGCCCTTTCTATTCACAGGACACACAGATACCTTGCAACAGGAGAAATCAGCCTATGCAATAAAGATCAGGGAAGCTTTCCTTCGCATTCTGAAGTAATATACATGCAACCAACTTTCCTTCATTTGAAGGATCAACTCAAAGAGCAGCTTAGCCCTAAATGAACTTGCACTGTTGGCAGACAAGTGGTAGCTGAGTTGCAGCCTTACTAAGATTTCATTTAGGGACTTACTTTGCGCACAAACAAAAAAAGTAGTAAAAGTTCATGACTTTGAATTCTGTCTGTCTAAACCCTACCACTCCATCTGTCACCCCAGGCTGATACCACCTGTTTTGAACCACCACCCACCACTTGCTCACACAGCTTAATGCTGCTTTAGGCAAATTATTCCTGCAAACTCATGTCACTCACTCGTTATATCTATTCTTAAAATGGAAGAATAGTTCTTAAACAGAAAGCATCCTGAAACAGGGTTTCACTTCACACTAACTGCTGTGTAAGCCCCGGTACAAGACTGAAATTTGTGGGCAAGGCTCTTACTAGAAGCAACATTACAAATATTCACAGAAGAAAGTGTGATACCAAATTTCTTCATGCAAGATAATGGTGACTTATTTACAGTAAGGATTCTTCAAGACAAATATCATTATATAATGTTTATTAGCATATTTAGTCTTTGTAAAGCAGTTGTCAGAAATCAAATTAATTTATTCCTACTACCCACTGCATTTGCTGCAATAGTAGTGATCCAGATTTTCTGGGTTTTAGAACAATGTACTGATTTGGGCTGGAATAGAGTTAATTTTCTTCATGGTGGTTTGTATGGTGCTATGTTTGGGATTTGTAATCAAAACGATGTTGATAACACACCATTGCTGAGCACTCTTACACACCATCAGGGTCGTGTCTGTTTCTGATGTTGACTCTCCAGTGTCTGGGCTGGGGTGGGCAAGAAGCTGGGAGCAGACACAGCCAAGACAGTTGGCCCAAGTTGAAGAGATATTCCGTGCCATAAGATGTCATGCTCGGCAATAAAAGCTGGGGCAAAGAAGTAAGAAGGGGTCACTTTTGGAGATACGGTGTTTTTCTTCCCAAGTAACCATTACACTTGATAGAGCTCTGCTCTTCTGGACATGGCTGAACGTCTGCCTCCTGATGGGAAGTAGTGACTGGATTCCTTATTTTGTTTCGCTTGCATGCACAAATTTTGCTTTACCTATTACACTGTATTTCACTCCACCAGTCAATTGTCTCACTTTTACCCCTCCTATTCTCTCTTCCATCCCACTCTGAGGGGAGTGAGTGAGCCACTGTGTGCAGCTGAGCTACCTACTGGGGTTAACCCACAATAAATGTTGATTGCTCTACATGTATGAGACACACATCACCCCCAAAAGCTGAAGAATTTAACCAAAAGCTTCTATTTTTCTTACCCTTTCCTGGCTTCTGGGATTCCACACGTCCTCAGAATTTACCTACAGCCTTTAAGAACTGTGGAAAGCGATCTCAGATATAGTACTTTCATTCCCATTTCTCAATGTTATGGCCACAGAGATAACATAACCTCCTTTAATCTAGTCACTTACCTTTTACATCAAAGTATCATCCATTTTTGCCACCATACTTCAGCAGAAGCTCATGTTAGGTCGTTTGTCTCTATGCCCTTTACAAAGAATTTTCCAAAATAGAATCTCCGACTCTTTATGTATATTTCTTTTCATATGATATATTACATTTAGGTGTAAACTTCACTCCATTTGAATACAAATTTTCTGTAATGTTCATTTTTTTCTGACTGTAAAGTAGTAAAGCACAAAACCTTCAAAAACCCAACCTAGTTAACAGTTCTAAACAAAACCCACATATTTCAATGAAAAGATTAAGAATTTCGAACATTTATTTTTTATAAAATACTTTTGACTAATGTCAATTACATTCTTTTTGGCTTTTATGTGAATATCATACCAGCTCGTCTGTTACTTTACTTGGCTAACAAACAGCCCTGGAGATAATCAGATAATTTACTAAAACTGCAAGAGCGCTGTTTATTAATTGCTTAGACAAAGAGTAGCAAAAGTGGATGAGGAAGGCTTCTAAAACCAGTAGAAGCTTCTGCTCATGTCTAGACATGACTGCAACACAATGAGAGACAGCCGAGAATGTCAAGCATTTCTTTAGTTCTTAATTGAGCTGTCAAAGGTTTGTGCAGGTAAAATCAGAATCTGGGAATGCAACAACGAAATCCTGACCGTGCGGTTCTATAAAAATGAAACCATCAGAGAGAGTGACAATACATGGCTACAAAGAAACATGGGACTGGAGAAAAGGCAGAACTGTTTAAACTGGCTTTGCCTCCAAGGCAATTGGGAATTATTGAGTTTTTTTCGCATCAACTGAATCCAGAGTTGATTTCAATTAGAATTCATAGCCCATAGCATCAGGGTTACCATCACTGCAAAATCACATTAGAGAAGGTGGTGGAAGTTACTCAAAGTAAGATTCAAATTTTGCCATGGTTTCAAGAAGACGACTGTAATTAGAGGGTATTGATAGAGGTTATTAGATTAAATTACACATTCATATTCCTTTTAATGTTGCTGGAGGTTTCCAGATTGAAAGTAGATGTTAAATGCAATGATAACAAAACAACATTAACTCTAGTCAGATGAGAAGAGTAAACACACAAGCTGGTTATCATGTCATATATATGCATTTATTGGTAATAACCAAGACAAAGTTTAGAATAATTTTTCTGTGGAGAGCTTCCTTTTGATAGAATCTATATTGCCTTTATAACAGTAATTCTTTAAAAATGCAGAACAAGCCTCCTCAGAAAAGTAACTATTGGAAAACTTCTGGCTAAGCAGAGACATTGGCACTCCAGGTTATTTTAACAAGTTTATTATCTTCAGGCTATAAAAAATAGAATGTGTTAGCCATTTATTCAGTACCACAGGACAAAAAAGCTCAAATTCTGGAAAATATGTTAGGAAAGATTAATAGAGAGAAAATAAAGCCAGCCATTTTCAGAAGAAAACTAACAATAATCTTCTCAGTTTAGAATATTAAGCATACTTAAAGAATCTGTAAAAAACCTACCCTTTGGACAATTCCTTTTTCCTGTACACTCACACACTGAGGACTATTTGGATACCATTTTTGAGTTTTGAGGTTTTAGGGGTCTTTTTGCTTTGAAGACTTTATCAACATTTAAGTGAAATCAAAGTAAGTTACTTTTTCTACAAAAGCCACGTGTCTTGTTTTTGAAACTAAAGGAGCAAATATTTCAATTTAAAGACAATAACCAGAAGTTATCAGGAGATAGAGGCTAGCACTAATACAGTTAATTATTGAAATGTTTATCTTCTATATACTACTTGTGAGCTTCAATATAAATGATGGATGTATATTCACATTTTTCTCATAGATCATTAGCTAAAAGGTTTATCCTAGGAAGCAGTATGTATTTTGAACAGAAGAAAAATCTTGCTTTGTTCCCTTCCACCTATTAAGAGCAGAGGACATACCTTTTTGTGAAGTTCCTCCAGTTACAGTAAAAACCACCATAACTAAGAATTTAGTACTGTTAGTTAGCATCTCTGATACACAGGGCACTAATCTTGGAAGGTATTACTCCAGTGTGTGTGAAGGTGTCAGTTTCATTCACTGAACACCTATATCTTCTTTAGTTGCTTAGGGGTGCAACATCAATATGTGATCGAGTCCACGTTATGGTATTCTATTCAGTGGGTTGCGAATATTTAATACACGGCATTTACAGATCAATACAAGAGAAATAAAGACACATCACCCAATCATACAGGAAGTAAAATTATTCAGTAGAGGGTAACAGGCTTTTCTCTTTTCTTCTTTTTTCCAAAAAAACCAAGTAAAATTTCCTTCAATCAAAGCAACTCTAAGGTGATTTATTGCTTCAGTTTTGTTTTTTTTTAAAAAAATCTTACGTACTTCTTAAGAGTTGAAGCAGGCTGTGATTTTAAGAATCATAAATGCAGTTCTTTTTGCTATAAATCCTTCACTGCCAATTCTTTAAAATTATAAAGTGAGATTTTTGTAGTCTTAAAGGTATTAAGAATAAAATAACATTCTAACAGAAAATACGCTTGCAATCTCACATTGTTTCTTACACCTTACAGAAATATTCCCTAATGATTAATAAGAGTTTACTGAAAATATGTTTATGTTGAGTTATGAATTACCTGGAATTTTTATTTTGATCAAACCGTGACACTGTCATCTCTAAGTCTCAGCAAGAATGCAGATCAGATTTATTAACCAACTGTTTAGTCACCGGCATTTCTCTGAAAAAAAAAGAAGCAGAAGAATCAATTAAGTCTTAATAGTGCTTAAAGAAAGAGAAAATCAATTGTCAATAAGAACAAAAGAGTTGCAGAAAGTACTTAAATTAAAATGATAGAAAAAAAAATTTTCTCATATATTGTTTTGAAAATACTCTTTCCCTGAGAGACAGACCACTTCCACCCCCATACCTTAGCATTAGCAATTCTCTATTTTACTTAATAGATGCTATCATTCATGTTGGCAGTTACTATGGTACTGGTTTTTGGATGCAGTTCTCAGTGGAACAATTTTCAGAAAAAGTTACTGCATGACAGTGAGGAAAACATTAACTGAGTACGCCAACACTGCATACCAAAGCAAAAAGATAGGAAAGGTTTTTTTACTAGGGTAGAAAACAGAGATCCCAGCCAAGCTGGGAATTGTTGCAGGAAGAGTAGCAAGAATTATGCGTTTGCTTGTATGCAAAAGCAAAAAAAGTTATTTATTTGAGCTTGGTAATGTGTGGAAACCAATTCCGGATGCATGCAGCACTATTAATCGCATTAAGTGTCGATAGAGAAATAAATGTGCTTTGTAGCCATAAATTTGAGAGTATTTTGGCTTACTGTCCCTTTTCCCCATATCCAATTCAAATCCACTACAAAGCTACATATTTTGTTTTACAGTTACTTTTCCCAAGTCTTGGGGCATATTTACTTTTAGAAATAGACACACCAAAAAGGAAGAATAGTATTCCTTAGATCTGGTGAACCTACATGTTTGCTTACATGACCGGAGGCCAGTAGTGTACTAGTGACTGCACTAGTGGTGACTAGTGGTATACCCCAAAGGTCCATGCTGAGTCCAGTCCTGCTTAACATCTTTGTTAATGACCTGGATGATGGGGCAGAGGGTACCCTCAGCAAGTCTGCAGATAACATAAAACTGTGAGGAGTGGCTGATACACCAGAGGGTTGTGCTGCCATTCAGAGAGGCCTTGACAGGCTGGAGTAATGCACTGACAGGAGATTCATCGACCTCAACAAAGAGAAGTGCGAAGTCCTGCACTTGGGGAGGAACAACTCCACGCGCCAGGACATACTGGGGGCCACCCAGCTGGAAAGCAACTGTGCACAAAATGCCCTGGGAGCCCTGGTTGATACCAGGTTGACTACAAGACAGTGATATGCCTTTATAGTAAAGGCGGCTGCTGGTATCGTGGGCTGCATTAGACAACATATTGCCAGCAGGTTAAGTGAGGTGATCCTGCTCAGCAGCGGTGAGGCCGCACCTGGAGTACTGTGTCCAGTTCTTGGCCCCCCAGTACAAGAGAGATACGGACATGTTGGAGAAAGTCCACGAAGTTGTTTAGAGGACTGGACCATCTCTCCTGTTAGGAAAGGCTGAGAAACCTGGAATCGTTCAGCCTGGAGAAGACAAGGATCGAGGGAGAACTTACTAATTTCTATAGCCACCTGAAGGGAATATATATAGAAAACAGAGACAGATTCTTTTCAGTGGTGACAGGACCAGAAGCAACGAGCACAGATGGAAACACAGGAGGTTTCCTCTGAACATCAAGAAACACTTATTTACCGAGAGTGACTGAGCACCGTGAGAGGTTGCTGAGAGAAGTTGTGGAGTCTTCCTCTTTGAAGATATTCAAAAGTTGTCTGGACATATTCCTGTGCTACTGGCTCTCTGTGATCCTGCTTGAGCAGGGATGTTGCACCAAATGACCTTCAGAGGTCCCTTCTAACCTCAGCTCGTCTGTGACTGATTCTATGATTCTGTGATCATTTCTGTAGTTCTAGGATATATAAATTCTACTACTCTCAAATAATTTTAGGTGATCAACGTAGTGGTGATTTAATATGGGATGTTTGTTCCTCCACAAGTTGTTGTTCTTGAAAATTAGATCTATAAGAAGTCTAAAAAGAAATCTAGTACTCAGTTTAATTGTGTCTGAGGGTTTTGAAAAGGAGATAATCCATTTCTCTCCATTTAAACAATTGACTAGCAGAAGATGATCAAATTTCTGGTCTTTCACTTATTTCTAGCAGATTTGTTAATATCCTAAACTAAAGAGAAAATTTCAAATAGCATCTCTTCCCACAATGTTTTTGCACTTTTTACCACCTTACCAAAAACACTGCTGAACACGTTGACAAATCATCAGCTGCAATATATTCACTGTGATATTGACTATTCCAGTCCCTTAAAATCCTACTGCTGAACTCTCAGTCAGCAGGGAAATTTTAGACTAGATTGCACAAAATCTCAGCGTTAAAAACAGACAGTTAAAATATCTAAGCCCACATTCTAAACTAGCCACTATAAGTCCTTCTTTGTGGCCTGACTTTCTGTGGTAATTTGCAAGGCTTTATGGGATGGAATTTGCTTGGTGAAGAGTCTGACAAACTTAGCAATAATGCATTTGGAGAAGTGATTTTGTATCATGGCAGATAATGAATAGTTTAAGGTTTCTCAAATATCAGTAACAATTGCAGGATAAAGATGACATCTTCTAATTTCTAGGATTTTCAGGAGACTAACAATTAAATAGTACCTCCTACAGATATGAAAAAGAGAACACCAGCTCAGTTTGAAGACAATCGTTCAAATTTTCTTGCTGAATAAACACAAATATAAACAAAACAAATAAAGAACCATGCCCCATTCTTGAGTAAAGCCACTGAGAATTCCAATTACTTGAAAATGATTAATTATCCAGAATGGAACAGGAGGTACAAATGGACACAATGAGGATGTCATATTTTCTTGTGTTCATTTGGAACATCAGTACAATTTTATCATATATATAAATTAAATAGAAGTTTTCTCTTTATTTTTTTCACAGCAATGAGAGTTCATGGTACTTGAAAAGGCTGAGGTAGTAGAGGAGGAATCTAGAAATTGGTTTGATTTTTGCCACAAAATTATTATGCAACTATAATGAGTTATTTTGCTTTTGGCTGGGATGGAGTTAATTTTCTTCACAGTAGCGAGTACAGGGTTATGTTTTGGATTTGTGCTGAAAACAGTGTAGATAACACAGGGATGTTTTTGTTACTGATGAGCACTGCTTACACAGAGTCAAGGCCTTTTCTGCCTTTCACATCACCTCACCAGTGAGTAGGCTGGGAGTGGACAAGAAGCTGGGAGGGGACACAGCTGGGACAGCTGACCCCAACTGACCAAAGGGATATTCCGTACTGTATGACATCATGCTCAGCAATAAAAACCTGAGGGAAGGAGGAATGGGGGATGATCGGAGTGATCATGTTTGTCTTCCCAAGTAAGCATTATGAGTGATGGAACCCTGCTTTCCTGGAGACGGCTGAACATCTGCCTGTCAATGGGAACTGGTGAATGAGTTCCTTGTTTTGCTTCGCTTGCATGCGCAGCTTTTGCTATACCTATTAAACTGTCTTTATCTCAACCCATGAGTTTTCTCACTTTTACCCTTCTGATTTTCTCCCCCGTCCTATTGGGGTGGGAGTGAGCAAGCAGTTGTGTGAGGCTTAGGTGCTGACTGGGGTTAAATCATGACATGAGTGAAAAGAGAAATATATGGAAACATAAGAAAGACTACAACCGCACTTTTGCCTGAGAAAATTATAGTAGGTCACTGGTTTTACAAAAATTTTAGATTTTATCCTGATACAACAAAAGGAAACACCATTGTGAGAATTCTTGTCAGTAACCATTTCCATAAGAAAATTAATGCGAATGTAGTGAATCTTTCCATTCTACCAAGTGTTTGCTAACATTGCTTGGAATATCACATCCAGAATTCAAGGAAGAGGTTGGTCAGAGTAATTTGGAAAAGAAATACAGAAAGGATCAGGGGCATAGTTTAATAAATGGAAAGCCTGACTTACAAGGAAGCACTGAATGTCCAGAGTTTTCAGTCAGAAAAGAAAGTATCAGAAAGACAAAATTATAACAGCTTTAATGTACCTAGAGGATTAATGAAGCTCTATTCACATGCCTTTGGGGGATAGGTCAAATTGTGATTGTGGTAAAAGGAGATTTATAAAGTTCAGAGTGCATTCCAGCACTGGGATTGTTTGCAGAGGAAGTCTACAGAATTGCATCATGAGAGCTTTGGTTCTTTCCTTTGTCTCTCCAAGACCAGGTTAGTCAACTAATTGCCAGGAACGAATAAAAAGGATTATCCTTTTTTTAGGATATGGGTGTGGAGCAGATGACCTTCAGAAATCCCTTTTAGCATTTTTTCCTTATGAATCTATGCTTCATTTATGGACGAAAACAATGGATGAACAACTAAATCAGCTCTGGATGAAACTAAAAGGTACGCTTAATTAATCTGATGCTGCAAAACAGATTGGTCAAAGAAACACGAAGAATCAAAGTACGCTTTCTATTTTCCAAAAGATATGAACTTTCCTGAGCCTAATCTTGCAGTACAGTATAAATAAGGCCTATTTTCCTGATTGAGTTCCAGTTCCCTGTCCACCATGAGAGTGAAATGCTACGACTGGAATTCCAGAAATTCTGATGGAGTTTAAACAAATAAAAAAGGGAACTTACAACACAAACCCCTCACTTTTCCTAGTTTTGACCCAAACTGGGACCTGTGTGACAAAATCTCTATCACAAACTTGTTGACAATTCAAGCTTAAATGCACTCACAGAAATGCATTCTTTCTCCCTGGCAGATTAAACATTGTTATCCTCCCGGTGGATAAAAGTTACTAACTAGTTCTTGTCCACCAGAAGTCTGCTTGATTGACTCTAAATGAATTCAACGATCAGTCAATATCCACTCCACTCTTACAAGCAAAAGCTTAGAAATAATAGCCCTGTACAGTTCATTGTACACAAAATCAAACATGTCTTTTGTTTTGTTTTGGTTTTGCTTTTCCTTAATGATATCACTTTTCAAAACAGAACCACATTTTAATGAACTGGTCCCAGGTGAGGCATCTTTGCTATATCTTACATGATACTGCAATTCTTATGTCCTCTCTGACATTGTCATGATAGAGCACTTTGCATCAGGCAGAAGCTTCAAAGTCCAGAGTCTCAAAACTGGTCGTGCTTTTACCCACCTTCACATGGTTTTCTCCAAACAGACTGTGAAACTACTGTGACATGCAGTGATAGTACGTTACTGTGGGCAACTGTGAGACTACCACTGTGACCAGTGATCCTCTTGCTCCACGTGCTTCTCTACCCTGGTGGATTTTTTAGGCAGCTGAGAATGCACATTCCCCGGTGACAAAATTTTGTCACTTAAATCATGTTGCTAACATGATCATGGCAGGACTTTTGACAAGTGTGTCTTGGTATGAAATATAAAAGCTGCATCAGTATAGATTGTAATCATCTGCGAGCTTGTCTGAGACATTTTTTTCCAGCCCTGATGTGTAACGAATGCTGAAGCATACCTGGAATCAGACCATGGCAGAAGAACCAAGGCAGGGAAGACGAGCAAGATGTTGACTAGTATTCCATGGAGTTAGCGTTCGCAGGAAAGGGCTTAGAGACTTCACATCCAGTTTTGAATAAAAAAATCATTGTCTGTCTGATTTCCAAATGATGTCATAGAACTAATCTCTCCTAGGGACATGGAGCCATGCTAGTATTATAGCAGGGCAAGAACAGCAACACAAGAGTAAAGACTAGACAAGAGCTGCTACCAAGGCCACTGATGCCATCTCTGCATTCCCACAGACTTACTGCTGGCTGCATCTTTTATGCCACAACTTTAATGGCAAGCCAGGATGTCACAGACAACATCAAGCCAGGAAATGCTACTAGAGATAGTACCTGAAATTGTAAACATGTACATACATAATTACAACACCGTGTACTACAAGTTTCAGCAGGGCTTACTTGAGCAATGTTTGCAGATGCCATGTCAGTATTACTTTTGTTCTATTTGAGCTATTCTAAACCTAGGTGATCCTATAGGCTCACTTTTTTAGAGCAGCTTTTTAGTAAAGTTTAGATTCATGCTAGCCAGTTCTATTCAAAAGTAATAAAAGAAATAATACCTTTTTATAAAATGAAAAGATCCAAGGGAGAAAGTACTGAGTTTTTCCTTCTCACATTGAGATGCAGAGAACAAATCTTAAAATGGAGAAAAAATATGTTCTTTTAGTAGTTGAATTCATTATCCTTGTTTCCAGCTATTTTTGACAATTTTTTCTTTCTCAGCAGTTAACATTTGAAATACTCAGTTATTCCATTTCATCTTACACTATACATAGTTTTCACATAGCTTTCACCACTCTATTAAAAACTACGGTCCTATGCTATGGGATTTAAAAAAAAGAAGTCAAGCCATCACTGAGAGCATTGTTCCCATATTCTATTACTGGTTGGCAGGTGGGCATAATACCTAGTAAGAAACTAACATAAATTGGAGAGAATACTTAAAAGGCACTAGAAGTCTCAGTAACGCTTTAAATATTTTGCAAAAGCTATGATCTGTAGGCTTTGCCTTCAGCCAACATCCACTCAAAGTGAAATAGGCCTAAAAAAACCCCTCTGCAATAAATAGATACCGCATGAAGATATTCTAGCCAGCAAGTCTCCACCTTTGTGCTTTGAACAAAAGCTGCAGGAAAGCTTTGAAAAATCCTCCATGAAAGACAGAAGAAAATGGGAGAAGAATTTTTTTCTCTTGTCTCAGTAAGCAGAGTTTTTCTAGTTTGCCTCACAGAAGATCTATTTTAATAGCAATGTCAGGCCAATTTGGTGTCTGCACCAACTTCTGAAGTACATGTTCTAAAGTGCTGCTTTGAAATCCATTTCATGTTAGTGTCATAAAAAGTACCTTGCCAGAGAAGCATAAATACTTTTCTTGATCTCAGCACAATGACAGTGAACGCTTGGGCAAAGATAGGATACTGAAACAATAAATGCATATATATGTACATTTATGTTTCTATTTGTTATATATAGAACTTATAACACTTATAGTAGAGGTAACTGTAAAGCTTAATGCAGTTATTTTGGAGGGATCTCAGTTTTCTGTCCTATATGACAGAAAAAAACTGGCATTTGAAATCTCAGGCTGAACAGTAACATTTTAAAGTGAATCCAAGTCAGAGGAGGTACTGTATTACTGGAGAATAGTAAAGGGCAAGAAGTGTTCTTCTCAGCTACAGATCTTTATTTTCTCTCAAGACAAGGTAAAGCTTTAGAAATTTGGGAGATAAAAGGCAGATGAGATAATGCAACATGACTCTACCAGAGAAAGATATTTCTGACATGATGTACTTACTTTCTTCAATATGACATTTACTTTCATACAGGAAACTAGAAAAAATAATCTCTCTGGACATCTGCAAATGCTTCCTATCATACCAAATGGAAAATTATTGTAAAATCTGGCAAGTATGGGTGTCAGAAGAACTATGAGATAAATGAACAACTGGCTGAAAGGAAAGCTCAAAATGAATTATACTGAAAGAGGAATTTTGAGACTATAAGGCACTTAATTGATGAGTTTCTTGAGAATACAACTTGGGACTAATTTTATTTACAGTATCATTTAATGAGATTCACACACGAGTCAATATACACTCATGAAGTTTGCTGGCATTGTGAAATTGAAGAGTAGTCATTACAAAGGAGTCTTGGAGAAAGAATAGCTGCACTTGAGGACTGAAGCCATAGAAATGAGATAGACCTCTTTCTTACAAAATACAAGTTCATGCCCTTGGGAAGAAATAATAAGCTGAGATCTCACTAACTGGCAGTGGAAGAGGTAAAAAAAGATACGGACTTCTTTAATTGTTCACAGGATGTGAATTGATGAAGGAGAATATGGCGATGGTTGTAAAAAAGACAAATATGATCCATAACCAGGATCAATATCCAGTAGCTATAGGGAACTAAAAGGAAAAGTTTAAGAAAAGTAAAAGCAAAAGAAAAAAAGAGAAATTGAATGGAGAAAACTCTTCAAATCTTCTCTTAACAAAAGAAATTGAGGACATAAAATGAAATTATAAATAGAAGTTCAATAAGAATATACATTTTCACGGTATGCATAATAAATACTGTGGATTTTATTCCATCAATTAATTCTATGTTATGTTGTAGATGTCAGAAATATAAAAGAACTATAAGATAGTGGAACTGGATCCAATATCACAAGGAAAACTCCTTTTCCTATGCTCCTCAAGCCATATATTTGTCATGAGCTTCCCAGTTTTTATGTCCATAGCACATCCCCATTCTATATCTTAAAATAAAATTCTGGGCATATTAGTTTCAGTATTACAGTTATAATACAGTTATGTGTGTATATATATGTATATACACGTGTGTATATCATATATATTAAAATAAAATATCTGTATACTATTTCAAATCCAGTTTTCCTGGAAGAAATTGAGTCATTTACTTTGTCAGACCACATGCCAAAATCACATGCAGCATATTAGGAAGTCATCTACAACTATAGATTATATTTCACAATTTTAAAAGAAATACTGTTCCTTCTACTAATCTTCATCAAAATGAAGTCTTATTCTCATCTTGTCCCTTACAAAACAAATTAAACTGCAGTAACTAATACAGGGAAGACAAATGCATGAAGTAAAATACCAGAACACTGAACTGAGTACCAGAATATTAAATGGAGTAATAGTACCTTGACTAGTACTAGTACGTATATAGCGTACTGTATACAATATTATTTCCTCTTTCACCACAGAGGGTGTTTCAACAAATGTACTAAATATTTTTTTTTCTTTTCATATAATCTGCTAAGACAGCCCAATCTCCTTATCCCACTCCTCCTTACAACACAGCTCTGTTGTAAAAGGTTATCAGCTTTTGTCTTATACATAATTACACTTTTCAAATCAGTCCTCTAAATAATTTTGTACTACACTCACAATACCTAGTTTAATATACCAACACATCATTCAAGAGGACATGTACCCCTGCTGCAGGCTTTAGTATTTCGCTTTGAACAAAAATTTTTGTGATAATGCTCACTTGCAGTATTGTGTTAGACGAGGTTGCAAATTTCCTTCCAAATTGCAGTGCTTGCAAGTACACCCCCATACGTAAGCTGATAAATTAAATGCTTACAATACATCATTATAATGAACATTTTTAATGAGCCAAAATGCAGAGGAGGTCCAAGCAACTGTAAAAGTTCAACGTATGTAACAACTGCTGTCTCCAAAGAATGTTATGGATGTGGTTTTTTGCACCTCTCAAGGTTACAACAAACATAGCAAGATGTCTTAATAGATAACTCCCTTGCCTCTCCTAATCCAAGGGAGGTTTAAACTAAAAAGTGAAGAATCATCAGACTTTGTACCAGAAAGTATAGTTCATGTCTAACAAGTAACATAGTTCTGCCATAAAATCCACGCAGCTCCCTAAAGCAAGTAGTGGATGATACTTTACATACTTTATAAACCTCACCCACTTCCATCCACAATAAATCTTTTTCATTTAGTTAGATTTAAGAACTTAACAAATAGGCAGGTGTCAAAAAGTTTTGAACATAGAAATGATACTGACCTGGTCATCAAAGATTTAGTGTTAAAATCTATTGTTAAAGTACATCACTTTTACACTGAAAATTAATTATGCTGATGAAGAAAAATCTGTGTGTTATGTAACAGCAGAAACTATTGGGTATTGCTATGTGACATTAATCATTGTATACAGTAAACATACATTTACATATTTTGTGGAACAGATGACAGTGTTGATGGAGCAGCAAAAAGCAGAACTGAAAACAGTTCCAGTTAATATTTTTTATTTGCTGGTTATATACTGTAGTATCAAATTGTATCATGATCATCAACTCAACGTCAAGACTTAAATTCTGCCTGGTCTTTCAAATTCTCCACCTGGTCATGGTGCGGACTGAGGGGAGAGAGGGGTTAAATTTCCTCGGTTTTGCTGCAGTCTTCTGACTGCTTATGTATGCGGAGTAAGTGGAACATGAAAGAGTGCAACCAAGAAAAGGAGGAAGGGAGAGAGAAAAGTTTCTTGAACAACCTTTTAATATGCCTGCTGTTCAAACCTGGTGGTAAACTCCACTGCTGAATTCTAGATTTTGCAACTACAAATGGTCACGTAATAGATGCTCAATTCAAAGTGACAATCAAATATTCATTTTGATCACAAGAACACACAAAACAATTCTTGATACTATACAGCGATAACATTAAGGACAAAAGAAAGGAAGAAGGGATGAAGAGCACACAAATTCCTATATCTCTGTAATAGCACTTATTTTGTCAAGTGAAACTTCCAAATAGTCTTAAAGGCAACTACAGTCACGCTGTGGAAGAAGGTAGAAAGAAAACAAAAATAAAAAAGGGCTAACATCAATCCCTGCCAATATGAGCTAAAGCCAGAGCCTCATCTCTCCCTGCTCAACTAGTCCCCATTTTCTTTTTCAGCAAATAATGAAGAATGAGAAAAATTACTCAAGATAAAAGGCAAGTTGAATACACCGAGATTTTAAGTTTTTGAACTCTGGGAAAGATGGAAATCACAACACAGCACTAAACTACAATAAACCCCTGGATAAACATATTATTGCTAAAAAACTGCAGCTGATTCCCAGTTGGAAATGTGAAGAATTCAACCTGATATTTAGGCTTGACTCTGATATACCTGACATCCTTAGTAAATCACAGAGTCATAGAATGGTTTGGTTTGGAAGGGACCTTTAAATGTCATCTAGTCCAACACCCCTGCAAAGAGCAGGGATATCTTCAACAACATCAGGTTGCTCAGAGCCCCGTCCAACCTGACCTTGAATGTTTCCAGGCCTGGGGCATCCACCACCTCTCTGGGCAACCTGTTCCTGTGTTTCACCACCCTCACTGTAAAAATTTTCTTCCTTGTATCTAGTCTGAATCTACCCTCTTTTAGTTTAAAACCATTACCCCTTGACGTATCACTACAGGCCCTATTAAAAAGTCTGTCCCCACCTTTCTTAAAAACCCCCTCTGAGTACTGAAAGGTCACAACAAGGTCTCTCTGAAGCCTTCTCTTCTCCAGGCTAAACAGTCACAAGTCTTTCAGCCTTTCCTTATAGGAGAGGTGTTCTATCCCTCTGATAATTTTTGTGGCCCTCCTCTGGACCTGTTCCAACAGGTCCATGTCTTTCTTGTACTGAGGACTCCAGAGCTGGACACAGTACTACACGTGGGGTCTCACCAGAATGCAGTAGAGGGACAGAATTACTTCTGACAC
This sequence comes from Steatornis caripensis, assembly GCA_013398225.1. NCBI lineage: Eukaryota > Metazoa > Chordata > Aves > Caprimulgiformes > Steatornithidae > Steatornis > Steatornis caripensis. The sequence goes on from VZSC01014383.1 coordinate 243,614, forward strand.
CTTTAGTAAATCTTTTGATTGACTCAAAGGGATTTAGCCATCTGTAAATAAAATAGTCTAGTTCTTAAGTAGGGTAATAAAGTGTCAGCACTGGAATAAGGGTTGTCCTAGGGTTGCTATTATAATTAATTATTGCATTACTGTAACAGCTATGAGTCCCAAGCAGAGGATAGGAATCAACCTTAGTAGATGTGGTATGAACACAGTTCCCTAGCTTGTCCCTGATAGTAAATACAACAGCAAAGAGCAGAGATAAGAGTAAGAGGGTCTAAGACAGTTGAAGACCTTGATCTTGATAGACCTTCAAAATGAATGAAGCAACGGCCAGAGCAGAAATAAATCAATTGGATTGGGAGGAATACAGGACTGTTGTCAGAACATGCAGGGATGCAACACGGAAGGCTAAGGCCTGCCTGGAATTAAACCTGGCAAGGGAGGTTAAGGACAACAGGAAAGGCTTCTATAGGTACATTGGGAGCAAAAGGAAGACTAGGGAAAATGTGGGCCCGCTGCTGAACGAGGCGGGTGACCTGGTGA